>CM076574.1:1260702047-1261122197 GCA_034641835.2 Pinus albicaulis | reverse complement strand
TAATTCTTTTATTATTTTGGTGTCTGTTAGTTTTTTTTTCTTGTTTCCTTATTCTTTTATACTAGTTTTATTGATTTTTGTTTAGTTTAAAATTATTTATTTATTTATTTTTTATTCTAACCATTGTTTTTATATTTAAAAAATTGTTTTTTTATATGTTTATTTTTAATTTTGGATTATTAATTATTTATGAGTATTGGTTAATTGATTTTGTGTGTGTTTTTTATTACTTTTATTCGTTAATTTTCCATTATTTTTCATTAATTTTATTTTTTACTATTATTATTATTATTATTAATTTTTCATTTGATTTAAATTCTTGGTTTATAATTATATTTTATTTTCTTAAAGTTCACCTTCATTATTTTTATTGTTTATTATTAATTTTTACTATTAGTATTATTTTTCATTAGATTTAAATTCTAATTTTATAAGTATACTATGTGTAATGGATTTGATTTGATGCTAAATTTGAAATATATATATATATATATATATATATATATATATATATCTAGAGAGAGAGAGAGAGAGAGAGAGGGGGGGGGGGGGTTGAGAGTCTAGCCCACTATGGAAGAGAAGATGTAAAGTTATGTTACGTGAAACATTTTTTACTGGATAAAATTACAAAACAATGATAATAAAAATAAAATATAATTAATAAAATATGAAATTAATAAAACTATTAATTAAATTTAAACATTTTGACTAGGTCAAATTACATAAATTAAAATTAAAATACAATAAATAAAATAATTATAATTATCAATTATTAATAATTAAATCATCTTAGATCCATCTTAACTCTAGATCTACCAAGAGGTAAGGGATCAAATTTCTAGTGGAAATATCTTTTAGAGTGAAAATAAATTTTATCCATTAATGCTATTTAGAGTTAAGATGGATCTAGGTTGATATCCATTATAATTCAAAAGATATATATACACAGATTTTTAATTAAAATTATTACATAATATAAATAATTTTATTATCAATAAATAAAATATCTTCATAATAATAATAATAATAATTATTATTATTATTATTATTATTATTCCACTTTACTTTGAAGAGTAAGATGTGTAATTCTTTTACTTTTAAAATATGTTAATGTAAGACTTGAGTAAAATATTTGAACATCATATTAACTAATATATTTCAATATCAATTTCATCATAGAGTTGATACATGGTGTGTTGGTCAAAATGAAGAAGATGTTTAATTCTTTTCATGCTGAATACGGGGTTCATTATGCCTATATGTGTGTTAATGGAAGTAGCATGGAGTTCATAAATGTATGTATGTATATGTTCTTTTTTTGTGTTATAGTATGTACATTTCTTCTACTCTGAAGTAATTTCTTATCTATTAATACATGATTTTTGCTTGGTTAAACCATCTCTAATTTCAATTCCCATTAGTTTCTTCAAGTTTTACATACTAAGGAATTCTCACACATCATGATATTTGATCCTTCCCTATGTTTAATAGATTTGAAGCTAACAAATTTCTCTTATTACAACATTTGCACCATAGAATGCCATTTGGATAATTGTTGCACATACTTTATGTGGTAATTTATGGATATGGTTGCAATTTTCATGTAAGATTTTTAAATATTTGTGAAGTGGTTTTTTATTCTTAAACTTTGCAAGAAATCTGTTAGTATGAATCCTTTGTCGAAGTGTACAAAAAAGGACCACTTTAGCTACGCATAACTAATAGCCCTAACAACAAAAGTGGCTGCCAATATCTTCAGATCTGCGGTTAGTTATACAAGAAAAGAGCTGCAAAATACCAGATCTATGCATGAAAAGACATTAAGAAGTAAAAGTAAGGGTTTGCTCCATATACCAATAGACAAGACAAGAACAATTTTTGAAAGAATTTTTGTATTAATGGGGCACCTGTGAGGAAAACCAGAAGGAGTATCCAATTCTCCTCAGTGGGATGGGTTCTTGGAAGTCCTCAGCACTTCAGATCTAAGATTTCTCTCTCTAGTTGATGTAGAAAACCTAATGCAAAGAGTAGAGCTCAATGGGAGCAAATGATGGAGATATGTGACCAAGTGTATAGATCCAGAGTGATCTAATAGGCAACAAAAGGTGAAGAATGGTAGGAAAAACCCTCCTATTTATAACAAAATATTGGGTCATTCTAGATCTTGGTGCATGGGTTAACCAGATCTAGATCCACTTTTATGGAATATTTTATTATATTTGTTGGAGGGAAAAGGTATTTGACTTGGGTCAAATCCCTTAATTTGTCAAAAATAAATAAATAAATGATTTATTTATCTTTTTAAGGAAGTTGTTAGAAGATAATCAAATAAATAATGATTTATTTAATTATTTAAGGAAGTGGTTGAAAGATAATTAAATAAATAATGATTTATTTAATTATTTGTGGGTGATTTGGTCATATTTAACAAGGAATATTATCTAAATAAGGTTTAAATAATTATTCCTAGAAAATAATAAGATAAATAAAGGTTTATCTAATTAATTTTTTTGTTTTTGGGTTAAACATGACTGGGAATAATAATTAAATTATGGTTTAATTAATTATTCCGTGAGGAAAATCAAACAAATATAGGTTTGTTTAATATTTCCTTTTGGGGTTTCATGTTTTAACATAGTGAAAGCGGTTTTACTTAGGGTAAAACTGGTCTTACATGGTGTACTTGGGTCCATCTAATGATAATAAGTTAGATGACCAAAAAATGGTGTAACAGATTTCCCCCCAGCGTGCGAGTGTCAGGAGAAAATCGTATGACCGAAGTACGTTGTAAGAACACAATCACTAGACAAGAAAAGGGGTGTCAGAGAGAGAAATGTGAGGTAGATAGTGTGCTGAAGGACTAGACCCTGAGGAGACGAGACTCGCAGGTGCAACAAGTCTCTTTTTATGAGAGGGTACCTGTGCTGAAGGCGGCGGGGGAGGTATACCTATGCCCGCCGAGACAAAGTACAAAAGAATAGTGTGTCCAGTAAACAAGGGACCGAACCATAAAATACAGCTGGCATAATCATGAGCCAGATAAAAATACAATGAGGAATCTCACATACATGTTGTGCCTGGGATAACAGCCAGGACTTGTACAATAATATCTGAGTACATGAGATACAAATACAACCGAAATGCCCCCTACACATGGGGAAGGGCTCACAAAATCTGACTGATACATGAAAATCGAAGAGGCGCTGCAAGTGGCTATGGCCAACATCATCAAATATCTGGAGCTGCATCGAAGGCTGCATAGAAGAGGTCATCCGGGCATGTGGGGGGCTACCTGCAGGGCCACCCCCTCATGAGGGTTGAAACATCTCACACACACCCGGGAATCATCAAGAGCTGCTGCTGGATCACTGGACCATCAAGTATAAGAATCTCGATCACGCGGAATCTCAATCATGCTGAAGGAGCTGGAGAAACAATCAAGCCAAAGGGAAAGGAGATATCCCTTTGCCTGATCCGAGGCACCGAACAAGAGTGGAAGCTGGAACCAAGGTACACCACCCTCTAGACCTGGCTTCTGGAATAAATGAGCTTATGTCGACAGAAGGAGGTCCGCCATAGTTGAGGCAATGAGAGACCCTCAACTAAGGCATGAGAGAAAAGAGTAGAGCAACGGACAGACTGAAACTAATGATGATAGTGAAGTGGAAAGGACTGAGTAGCTAATGGACGACTTCCCTTGCTAGAGCATAAAGGGCATGAATGACATGGCAGCGACTGACACAACATCATCAGGGATGGGGGACAGTGGAACTGAAGGTCATAATGTGCGACACAAGAGAGAGACCAATCAATGACAGATGGAGGGCTATAGTGGGGTACAAAGGGACTCGGTATAGACTCCATGGAGGGAATGATGACTCAACTTGGATGCTCTAAACAAGGGCGACTCGATGGTGCTGCCACACAGTAAAGGCCCCAATGGGGGACCGTGGAAACATGAGTACAAGGTGGGAACTCATGAAGAAAATCGACACGAACATGGACGAGTATGGAGGCGAAGTGATGCCCCACATACAGGTGTTGTAAGTGAGGAAATTTGATTTAAAGTGTAGGTGAAGTGGCCCTTCTTGGACACAATGGGTCCGGGTGAAGTAGCAAATCATAAAAATGAAAAAACAGATGATGGCTATCTAAAAGAAAATAAAACATGCATTTCAGAAGGGAAATGCTAAGGGTAATATTTCTTAAGATAGAGTGCATTGCGAGGATTAGGAAGGGGGTGGCCCTCGAAATCCTCTAAGAGGTATGCCCCCTTACCGAGGTCTTTACTAATGATATAAGGACCTAGCCATAATGAGTCAAACTTCCCGTGACCAAGGACATCATGGGCCTGGTCATAGACTAGAACAAGATCGCCTTCGTGAAAAGTGCGAGGCTGGACTTTTCGGTCATACTGAGCTTTGGTGCGCTTTTTGGCCGCTTCCATGGTTTGCAAGGCAACACGACGGTCTTCGGAAGCGCGCTCAAGCATGATAAGTCGTTGTTCTAGAGGTTGGGTGTCAGGGAGAAGTTCAACGGCTAGATGTAGAGAAGGAATTTCACACTCGATCGGTAAGACTGCCTCCTCTCCAAAAACCAGGTGGAAAGGAGTAAACCCGGTGGCGGTTTTAACAGAAGTTCGATAGGCCCACAAAGCAGGGAAGAGCATGAGATGCCAGTTGGTTTTGTGCTTATTCACCATTCGTTGAAGCATATTTTTGAGGATTTTGTTGACTGCTTCAACTTGGCCATTACCTTGGGGGTAATAGGAGGAGGAATATTGGTGCTCAAAACCCAACAGTGAGGATAGCTCATGCCATATCTCATCTTCAAAATGTTTGCCATGGTCAGAGACCAGTTGTTTGGGAACCCCGAATCGAGCTATAACATGGTTAAAGAAAAAGAGGGCCGCGGTAGCTGCCATGTTGTTGAACGTTGGCATGGCCTCGGCCCATTTGGTGAAATAGTCGACCGCCACGATGATATACTTATGGTTACCAGCGGATGGCGGGTGACACTCCATAAAGTCGATGGCCCATTTACAGAAGGGGCCGGTTGAGACGACCGGATGGAGGGGAGCTGGTGGAGCTCGCGCCTTAGGGGCGAAATGTTGGCAATTGGGACAGTGTTTGACTGCCTCAATGCAATCACTAAAGAGAGAAGGCCAAAAATACCCAGCGCGCATGACTTTCTGGGCAGTAGCGAGACCGGAGAGGTGGCCACCGTAAGTGCCACTATGGCAGGCATTAAGGACATGTTCAGCTTCAGCGTGTGTGAGGCAACAACGAAGGACGGTGTCAACCCCGCGACGATATAGGTCGTCACCGATAAGGAGGTATCGGGGGGCTTGGTGTTGGATGCGTCGGCGAGCCTCACGATCAAGGTGAAGGGTGAACTTTTGGGTTCGCAAGTAAGTAAGAATGTCGCCATACCATGGGTCGTCGGCAGTAATGGCAAATAAGTGTTCATCAGGAAAGTCATCATTAACTGGGGTGTCTGGCGCTCCGGTAGGTAATTCAGAAATGAGCTCAGCGAGGGCTAAGCCTTTCTTACTCTTTGGTGTGACGAATTCGAGGTCGAATTCTTGGAGAATAATGACCCAACGGGCGTATTTCCCAGTGAGGATACGACGACTCAATAGGAAAGCCAAGGGGTTGGAATTAGTCACAACCTTGGTGGAGCGCATGAGGATATAATGACGAAGTTTTTGGACTGAGAACACTACAGCTAGCGCTAATTTTTCTTCGAGTGAGTAGGAAATAGGGGGTCCTACAAGGTTCTTACTGATGTAATAGATCACATGCTCGATACCATTGTCATCTTCCTGGATGAGGACTCCAGCGACCGAATAGGTGGAAGCGGAGATATACAGGATGAAGTCCCGATCAAAGTCGGGAGGGCGGATCAAGGGAGCGGATGTGAGAGCCTGCTTGAGGGCATCGAAAGACTCGTGAGCATAGGAATCCCAAACGAAAGGGATAGAAGATCGAAGGAGTCTAAGGAACCCATGTGCAGTGGTGGCATAGTCGGGGACGAACCGTCGAAGAAAATTAGCTTTGCCTTGGAGACTTTGGAGCTGGCGGAGGGTACGTGGAATGGGAAGTTCAAGAATGGCTTGAAATTTCAAAGGGTCAAGAGTGATACCATCCTTAGACATGATGAAGCCTAAGATACGGCCGGCAGGAACGCAAAAGACGCATTTCAACGGGTTAAGGCGGATATTATACTTGCGACATCGGAGGAAAATGGTACGCAGATCGTGGAGGTGTTGCGCCCGATGCTTAGAACACGCAGTGAGGTCGTCCAAATAAGCAAGGATAATGTGAGCTAAGTCATGGAAACAATAAGACATGGCCCGTTGAAAAGTGGCGCCGGCGTTTTTGAGGCCGAAAGGCATGACCCGGTAAGCAAAAGTTCCCCATGGACTAATGAACACGGTTTTGAGTTGATCGGCAGGACGGATAGCAATTTGGTTGTATCCGAAGAAACCATCCATAAAGGATAGAACCTCATGCCCCGCACACTCGTCAATGATTTGGTCAATGAACGGTGTGGGGAAGTTGTCTTTGGGACAAGCTTGGTTCAAGTCGCGAAAGTCCGTGCAGACATGGATGGTGCCTTGTTTCTTAAGAACGGGAACTGGGTTGGACACCCAAGTGGTGTATTCAATGGGGTAAATGAAACCAGCCTGCTTAAGCTTGTCGATTTCGGCTTTGATAGCGTCACGTCTGGAAGGATGAATGGGTCTCAACTTTTGACGGACTGGTTTGGCGTCCGGCCATGTATCGATATGGTGTTCGACAATGGCGGGATCGAGTCTGGGCATTTCATAATAGGACCAGGCGAAAATATCGCGGAATTATTTGAAAAGCTTGGTGTAAGCTTCGATTTCTTCCAGGGTGCATTGAGCACCTAAGGTGATATATTCCTGGATACCTGGGGTGACTGAAATGTCAATTTTGATGGTAGGAGAGATGTTGGCCATGTTTCCTTCTTCGAAAGCATCAGGGGCAGGGATGGGGTTTTTGAACCAATCGACAGCATTGGGGATGAAGTCTTTGGTTTCCATAGCGAATTGGTCATGGGACTGCTGTGGGAGGAAATATGTGCGATGGTGCATATCATCCTAGGGAAAGTCCGGGTTGGTCATGGCTTCCATAATGTCTTCATCGGATTGGAAGATGGGAAGACTGGAGGAAGAGGGGTCACCCGAGGAAGTAGTGATGTGTGATGGGTCATCAGGAGGAGAAGGGCTCAGATGTGCGATATCAACAGATCCAAGGTCGGCTGAGGAGCTGAGAGGATCGGCAGGTTGAAGGGCAGGTGAACTATCTCGCAAGGATGATGACAGGTACAAAATGGTGGTTGACGGCTCCGTTGGCTCGATAGCGGGAGGAGGAATGTGAATGGGAGTAGGAAGGTCCTCGGGTCCTATCGAAGTGGCCTTGAATTGGCGGTACATGTCCAAGGAGGAACGATACTCGTCAAGGCGGGGACAGAGGTGGGTGTAATGGCCGTGGAAATCGCACAAGGCACAAGGGTGGTTTGTGCGCAAGTTTTTGAGTTTCGGGATAGAGTCTGGGATAGTGACGTAGACTTCTGGGATGTCAGAGTCGGGAAACATCTCGTTGACCAGAATCTTGAGGTGCGGCAATTCAGGACACATATGAGTGGCGTGACCGACGATATCACACAAAGCGCATTGGATGGCGGGCTTTGGTGGTCGCGGAGGGGTAAGAGTTGTCGGGGCGGCCTGGTCCTGATGGGTTGCCCCCTTACGAGCTTTGCCTTTCTTTCCGGGGGCTGGCACCACAGGGGTAGGGTCCGGTGGCGGTGCTGGGGGCCCGGAGGAGGTGAGGGGGACCGGTTGAACCGGTGTCAAAGCAAGGTAAGGTTTGGGGTGACCGGGAGGGGTAGCGGCTGGAGGGTCAATGTACCAGATGGGTAGGCCGATGGATAGGTTAGGGAGAGAGAGGGTGGCCATGACGGGGACAGAAAAAACTCCGGGAGGGGGAGCCAGGAAAGGTATCTGCCCAGCAGGGTAATGACCAGGAGGGACGGCTCCGAGGTGGTTAAGGCCAGGGGGAACCGTTCCAGGAGGATAAAGGGGTTCAGGGATACCAGCTGTAGGGGGAGGGCCAGAAGGAGGAGGTCCGGCTGGCTGAGAGGAATGGCTAGGAGCGGGGTGCGGAGGGCAAGGGGGAGGTTGCTGACTAGCCGAGGCAGGCCGCTTAAGAGCAGCCTGAGACGATTGCATCATGCAAATATTCGATAAGCTGGGATCAGTGATAGGAGCAGGAGGAAGGTTAGGGAAAGTTCCAAGCAGGGAGGAATCTTTGTAAACGCCGGGGCAGACACTGGTCAAGGAATCAACGGTTTGCTTGTTGGCTACAGAAGAGATAGTCGTCTCAGGAGAGGTCTGAGATTTTGGCTCATGGTATGTCAACTGGTCAATGGTGACTATCTTTCCGTTATGGGGGAAAGACATCTTGCGAAAGACTGCGGATGGGACAGCAGACATAGCATAGGTGTAGCTTCGCCCCAATAGAATGTTGTAATCTAGTGGGGCGTCGATGACTTCGACGTCAACGCAAACAGTCTTACCGGCGAGGGTGATAGGACAATTACGAAACAAGCCAATGGGCTGGGAGGCATGACCGTCCCACGCTCGAAGGGTGATCGTGGAAGGGGCCAGCTCAGGAGATCCGAGTTGCTTCCAAACCGAAGCGGACATCACGCATGTGGATGCCCCCTCGTCAATTATACACCGGGATACGTTGGCGTTCCGGATTTTGACTGGGATTTGGAAGGCGACGGAAGGAGGGAGGGGAGGATGGTCCGATTGAGTGGCATCGAAAACAATCATTTGGTCATCAGCAGGATCTACAGCGCCCACGACAGATAATAGAGCCTTATTTTGGGAAGGGCACGACTGGAAGAGTTCCAGTGTGGAAATGGCAGCAGGAGACTGCGCCAGATCATCTACTATGCTATATGAATGAGCAGCTCGACCAGAAGCAGCATTTCGACGTAATGGTCCCTTAGGGATCTTGGTAGGGACCTCAACTTTGGGTTGAGGGATATGTAAGGGACCACTGGATGTCGAAAGAGGCTCTGTAGAACCTGAAGAGGGAGGCTCGAGGGCAGACTGAGCAGGAGGCTTGGGGTACTAACGAGACCGAGTTTGAAGGTGAAGATCGACAGATGGGGTAGGATCGAAGTGCATCATAAGGATCTGGTAATCAGAGGAACCAGAAATGGAAGGGGGGGCGGCTACCTGGCTGTCGGGCAGTTGGGTAGCCACGAATCCTTGTTAAGGGAAAGGATCAGTAAACACAGCTGGCTGGGTAGTGGCCACATTAGGAGGAGCATGAGGGGATGTGTGTTGTCCGCGCAATGTGGCTTGAGACTCCCACATCTGCCGCATCCGGGGTAAGAGGGGACAATCGTGGGTGTAATGACCATAAACACCGCAACACGAACAAGGCTTATTTGTGCGAAGCGGCCTGTCCGGCTTGGGCTGAGTGCCCTGTTGCTGGTTGGCAGTGTTAGGGTCCACACCAAGATTGGGTCCACGGGTACCAGGGGCAGATTGGTTTGGGTTGCCTCTCCGCCTTCTTTGAGAAGAAGGGGGATTAGTCGCGCCCTGCTGTGCAAATACTTTCCCTGGAGGGGGCTGTAGGTGCTGGTGCTGGGGTTGAGGAGGCAAGGGAGGAGGAAGCGCATATGCTGGAGGAGCTGGCGCACCAGGTTGCAGATAAGGGTAATGGGTGGGTTGGGTAACATTGAGGTAATCAGGAGGTTGGGAAAAAGGAGGAGGCATGCCGTATCCTGGATACATGTTACCGGGAGGGGGAAGAGTGCTGGAGGAGATGGCCCCTCCCTGAGGGAGACCATAGCCCATGGGAGGTTGAGCGTATGGATGGGAAAAGGCTCCAACGATACCGTCGGCAGAATGAGATGCCCCCGGGGCGTTAGCGCCACCGGGCCTGGGGATGTCAGGAAGAACGGTATAAACATAACCAGATTGAGCGTAGATCAGGTCATATTTCAAGGCTATTTGGAGGGCGGCTTCTTCAGTTTGAGGAAAATGAGAGGTGACATCTTTGCCGATGGGAGCGGGAAGGGTGCGAAGGAACCAGTCCATGTAAACCCGATCTTCGAAGGGAGGGGCTCGACATAAGCTCCGTCTTCTTCGCCATTCCTGAACATGGGCGGAAAGGCGTGTTGAAGAGGCTTGCTTAAAGGAAGTCAAGAGCTCCGTGCCAGTATCGTATCGGAGAGGGAGCTGGAAGTATGACAAAAAGGCTTGGGCAAGAGTCTTAAAGGTGGTATGGGTAGAGGTGGCTTGTTCGACATACCATTTAGAAGCTTCGCCGGTAAGCGTGCGTTGGAACAAACGAAGACGGATGGAGTCATCGGTAATGGAATTGGAGGAACACCACATGTGGAAAGATCAGACATGATTAGTTGGATCTTCTCCATTAAGGCCCTCAAACTTAGGGATGTCTGAGGGGAGCTTGGTTGGCATAGCGGGCCAGTTAGCATTGTGGTGAATGGGGTCATTGATCAACTGATGGAAATTGGGGAGGCTGAGGCCTGCAATGTACGGCAGCACAGGGATGGCCGGGGTAGTTCCTGTGGCGGTTCTGCTAGTAGTAGGGCTGGCATTGGGGCCGGGAGAACCGCTAGCATTAGGCCCTGGACCAGACATAGTGAAGGTGACAGGGGGAGAACCAGGAGGAGAAGGAGGACCCGATGAATCAGGGGAGGAGTCGGAGTGCGGACTCGAAGGTGGACTGGCTCGACGACGGCGGTGCGGAGCAGGTCGATCAACCGGAAAATGAGGGTGAAGGCCAAGAAGTCTCCGGGAAAGGCGCCTTGGGGGCGCAATGATGACAGGAAGAAGGAAACCGACAGGGGCAGAAAGGGACAGAATCAAATAATGTCAAGGGCAGATAAGGTGCAGTGACAATTGATTTTAGAGTCTTTGCCGGGCAGTGTTAACCAGGCGCTTCTTCGCTTAGGGTCAGTGTGTGGCGTGCGTTAATTTTAATTTTTAAACCCTTTCCGTTTTGAGAGCAAGAAAAAAGTGTGCTGCGTAGCTGAAAATAAACCTACAGAGAACAGAAAATAATGCTGAAATAACAGAAAAATAACAGCTACTTGTGCATCTGTTTAACCCAAGAAGGTGGGTCTCTCAAAACTATGTTGAAAATAAAGGGAAAAACTATGTAAAACACACGGAAAAGGGGCCAATAGATCTAAGGTCAAAGGGGACAGGGATCTAGAGGACAAAGCTACTAAAAAGAGGTGCAGATCACAGCCAAGAGACAGAGGCAAGGTGGCTGGAAAAAGGAAGGAAATCAGCAAAAACCGGAGGGGCAAGGCGGAGGCCTTCAAAGGAGGTCCAAAAAAAACGACAGGAGGTGATTTGAAAGGAAGAAAGGCTGATTTCAAAGGATCTGAAAGGGAGGTAACAGATCTGGGAAAAAGGGGGCTGAAACTCTGAAAAACAGACGGCTGAAACAGCTTAAAACTCTTCCACAAAAAGTGGAGGGTACTAAAGCCCTAAGGGGCTAGGTTCCCACTTAGATGAGTAAAAATAGATCAAAACTTGGTCAAAACAGGCTGAGACAGAGGCTGGAGGACCCTGACAGAAGCTGCAGAAAAACCCAGAAAAATTGCAGAAAAAATGCTGAAAAAATGGAAGGTCACAGTTTCTAACCTGATTTCAGTGCAGGTCACAGGAAACAGGCTAAAAAGTGTGACCTGGAGGTCCAGGTCGCAGGTTTGGGGCCAAAAAGAGCGACCCCCAGTTCCGGTTGTCTCGGCGGCAGATTTTCAGAAAAGTTGTCGTCTCAGTTGCGGCTGGTGTCGCTTACCTGCGCAATAGGGCCAGAAACACACGGAAGTTAGAAATTTTAATGTTTTAGGGTTTTATGTGAGAAAAAAACATAAAAATAGGAAAAATAAACAGCTGAAAAGAAACCCTAGGGTCTGAAGTAGCTGGATATGCAGGAATATGAAAAACGACAGCGGTCGTAATTTAAAACCCGTGTGGAGTCGCCATTTGTTAGTATGAATCCTTCGTCAAAGTGTACGAAAAAGGACCACTTTAGCTACGCATAACTAATAGCCCTAACAACAATAGTGGCTGCCAAATATCTTCAGATCTGCGGTTAGTAATAAAAATGCTACAACAACCAGATCTATAAATGGAAAGACATTAAGCAGTAAAGTAAAGGGTTTGCTCCATGCATCCAACAGACAAGACAAGAACACAATTTTTTGAAAGAATTTTTATATTACAGGGCACCTGGGAGGAAAACAAGAAGGTGTATCCGGCTCTCCTCAATGGGATGGGTTCTTTGTAGTCCTCAGCACTTCAGATCTAAGCTTTCTCTCTCTTGTAGGTGTAGAAAACCCAATGCAGAAAATAGAGCTCAATGGGAGCAAATGGTGAAAAATGGGACCAAGTGTATAGATCCAGAGTGATCTAGTAGGCAACAAAAGGTGAATAATGATGGGGAAAACCCTCCTATTTATAACAAAATATTGGGTCATTCTAGATCTTGGTGCATGATTAAAATAATGTTAACCAAATCTAGATCCACCTTTTATGGAATACTTTATTATATTTGTTGGAGGGAAAGGGTCTTTGACTTGGGTAAAATCCCTTGATTAGTCAAAAATAAATAAATAAATGATTTATTTATCTTTTTAAGGAAGTGGTTGGAAGATAATCAAATAAATAATGATTTATTTAATTATTTGTGGGTGATTTGGTCATATTTAACGAGGAATATTATCTAAATAAGATTTAAATAATTATTCCTAGAAAATAATAAGATAAATAAAGGTTTATCTAATTAATTTCTTTGTTTTGGGTTAAACATGACTAGGAATAATAATTAAATTATGGTTTGATTAATTATTCCATGAGGAAAATCAAACAAATATAGGTTTGTTTAATATTTCCTTTTTGGGGTTTCCTGTTTTAACATAGTGAAAGCAATTTTACTTGGGGTAAGTGGTATTACATGGTGTACTTGGAGTCCATGCAATGATAATAAGGTTAGATGACCAAAAAATGGTGTAACACCTCTCTCCTTCTAGATCGGTTTCTCCAGGCTTTAGCCGCCTCAGAGCCGTTCCGCCTGGCCATTACCCCTCCGGTCAGATACTGTTATTCATTCCACCCCCTGGAGTGTACTCGGTACCTGTTATGGCTACCCTCTCTCTCCCCAACCTGACCTTGGGTATCCCCGTCTGGTACCTTGACCCTCTAGCCGCTACCCCACCTGGTCACCCCTAACCCTACCTTGCTTTGACTCCGTTTCAACCGATCCCCGTCACTTCTCCCGCTACCACGGTGCCTCACACACCTCAGCCCGCACCATCTCTGATTGCGACAGTATCAGGAAAGTGGGGCAAAGCTCACATAAAAACCAATCAGGACCAAGCCGCCCCAACGAACCCTACTCCTCCCTGACTGCCAAAGCGCGCTATCCAGTGCGCTTTGTGTGATATTGTCGGTCACGCCACCCATACGTGTCCTGAATTGCCGTATCTCAAGACCATGGTCAACGAGACATTTCCAGAATCTGATATCCCTGAAGTCTACGTCACTATCCTGGATTCTATCCCGAAACTCAAAACCTTGCGCACAAATCACCCTTGTGCTTTTTGTGATTTCCATGGCCATTACACCCACCTTTGTCCCCGCCTTGATGAGTATTTCCTCCTTAGAAACATACCGCCAATTCAAGGCTATGCATGACAAGATACCTCCTCACTTGTTTGCAAGTTCTACTTCGGTAGGACCAGAGGATCTTCCTACTCCCATTCACATTCCTCCTCCCGCTGTCGAAAAGACAGAGCCTTTGACCACCATTTTTTACCTATCGTCATCCTTGAGAGATGATTCGCCTAACCTCCTACCTGCGGACACTCTCGGCTCCACCTCAGTAGACCTTGGATCTGCTGACGTTGCTCATGTGAGCCCTTCTCCATAGGATGACTAGTCAGGCATTACTACATCATCAGGTGATCCCCCTTCCTCTAGTCTTCCCATCTTCCAGTCCGATGAAGACATCATGGAAGCCATGACCAACCCTGAATTTCTGTGGGATGATATGCACCATTGCGCATACTTCCTCCCACAACAATCCCATGACCAATATGCTATGGAAACTAAAGACTTCATTCCCAATGCAGTCGATTGGTTCAAAAATCCCATCCCTGCACCTGATGCTTTCGAAGAAGGAAACATGGCCAATATCTCTCCTACCAATAAAATTGACATTTCAGTCAAACCGAGAATCGAAGAATATATCACCTTGGGCGCCCAATCCACCCCAGAAGAAATTGAGGCTTACACTAAGCTTTTCAAAGAATTCCACGATATTTTTTCCTGGTCCTACTCCAAAATGCCCAGACTCGATTCCACCATCGTCAAACATCATATCGACACATGGCCCGATGCCAACCCAGTCCGTAAAAAATTGAGACCCATTAATCCTTCCAGACGTGATGCTATCAAAGCCGAAATTGGCAAGCTCAAGCAGTTTGGTTTCATTTATCCCATTGAATACACCACTTGGGTGTCCAACCCAGTTCCCGTCCTCAAGAAACAAGGCACCATCCGTGGCTGCATGGACTTTCGCGACTTGAACAAAGCTTGTCCCAAAGACAACTTCCCCACACCATTTATTGACCAAATCATTGATGAGTGTGTGGGACATGAGGTTCTATCCTTTATGGATGGTTTCTCCGGATACAACCAAATCGTTATCTATCTTGCTGATCAACTTAAAACCATGTTCATCAGTCCGTGGGGAACTTTTGCTTACCGGGTCATGCCATTCGGCCTTAAAAACACTGGCGCTACTTTTCAACGGGCCATGTCTTATTGTTTCCATGACTTAGCTCATATTATCCTTGTTTATTTAGACGACCTCACTGTGTGTTCTAAGCATCGAACGCAGCACCTCCACAATCTACATACTGTCTTTCTCTAATGTCACAAGTATAATATCCACCTTAACCCATTGAAATGCCTCTTCTGTGTTCCCGCCGGCCGTCTCCTAGGCTTCATAGTGTCTAAGGACAGTATCACTCTTGACCCTTTGAAATTTCAAGCCATTCTTGAACTTCCCATTCTGCGTACCTTACGCCAGCTACAAAGTCTCCAAGGCAAAGCTAATTTTCTTCATCGGTTCGTTCCTAACTATGCCACCACTGCACATGGATTCCTTAGACTCCTCCTATCTAACATCCCATTTGTATGGGATACCTATGCTCATGAATCTTTCGATTCCCTCAAGCAGGCTCTCACATCCGCTCCCTTGATCCGCCCTCCCAAATTTGATAGGGACTTCATCCTGTACATCTCTGCTTCCACCTATTCGGTCGTTGGAGTTCTTATCCAGGAAGATGACAACGGTATCGAGCATGTGATATACTACGTCAGTAAGAACCTCATAGGGCCTCCTGTTTCCTACTCACATGAAGAAAAACTAGCATTGGCTGTCGTGTTCTTGGTCCAAAAACTTCGTCATTACATCCTCATGCGTTCCACCCAGGTTGTAACTAATTCCAACCCCATGGTTTTCCTATTGAGTCGCCGCATCCTCACTAGGAAGTACGCTTGTTGGGTCATCATCCTTCAAGAATTCGACCTCGAATTTGTCACACCAAAAAGTAAGAAAGGTTTAGCCCTTGCTGAACTCATTTCTGAATTACCTACTGGAACGCAGGATCCCCCAATTAATGATGATTTTCCTGATGAGCAATTATTCGCCATTACTTCGGATGATCCTTGGTACGGCGATATCCTCACTTACTTGCGAACCCAAAATTTTTCCCTTCACCTTGATCGTGACGCTCGAAGACGTATCCGACACCAGGCTCCCCACTACATTTTTATCGGTGACGAACTCTATCGTCGCGGTATAGATACTGTCCTTCGTCGTTGTCTCACACACGCTGAAGTTGAACAGGTCCTCAATGCCTGCCATAATGGTGCTTGTGGTGGCCACCTCTTTGATCTTGCTACTACCCAGAAAGTCATGCGCGCTGGGTATTTTTTGCCTTCCCTCTTCAGTGATTGCATTGAGGCAGTCAAACACTGTTCCAATTGCCAACATTTCACCCCTAAGGCGTGAGCTCCCCCAGCTCCCCTCCATCCTATCGTCACAACTGGTATCTTTTGTAAATGGGCCATCGAATTTATGGAGTGTCGCCCGCCATCCACTGGTAACCATAAATATATCATCGTGGCAGTCAACTATTTCACAAAATGGGCCGAGGCTATGCCAACATTTAACAACACGGCAGCTACCGCAACCCTCTTTTTCTTTAACCACGTTATCACTCGATTTGGGGTTCCAAAACAACTGGTCTCTGACCACAGCTGACATTTTGAAGATGAGATATGGCGTGAGCTATCCTCACTGTTGGGTTTTGAGCACCAATATTCCTCCTCCTATTACCCCCAAGGTAATGGCAAAGTTGAAGCAGTCAACAAAATCCTCAAGACTATGCTTCAACAAACGGTGAATAAGCACAAAACCAACTGGCATCTTATGCTCTTCCCTGCTTTCTGGGCCTATTGAACTTCTGTTAAAACCGCCACCGGGTTTACTCTTTTCCACCTTGTTTTTGGAGAGGAGGCAGTCTTGCTGATCGAGTGTGAAATCCCTTCCATTCATCTGGCCATTGAACTTCTCCCTGATACCCAAACTCTAGAAAAACGACTCATCATTCTTGAGCACACCTCCGAAGACCGTCGTGTTGCATTGCAAACCATTGAAGCAGCTAAGAAACGCACCAAAGCTCAGTATGACCGAAAATTACACCCTCGTACTTTTCACGAAGGCGACCTTGTTCTAGCATATGACCAGGCCCATGATGTCATTGGTCATGGGAAGTTTGAATCATTATGGCTAGGCCCTTACATCATCAGTAAGGATCTCGGTAAGGGGGCATACCTCTTAGAGGACTTCGAAGGCAATCCCCTTCCTAATCCTCGCAATGCACTCTATCTTCAGAAATATTACCCTTAGCATGTTTTATTTTCTTTTAGATAGCCAGTATATTTTTCATTTTCATACTTTGATACTTCACCAGGACATACTTTGTCCCAGAAGGGTCACTTCACCTCCCCCCAAAATTGAATTTCTTCACTTACAACACTTGTACTTGGCGCACCACTTTGCCTCCATACTTGTCTTTGTTCGTGTCGATTTTCGTCATGAGATACCATCTTGTACTCATGTTTTCATGGTCCCCCATGGGACCTTTTCTGTGTGGAAGCACCATTGAGTCACCCTTTTTTAGAGCATCCAATTTTATTCATCATCGCATTCATGGAGTCTATCCCGAGTCCCTTTGTACCCCGCTATAGTCCTCCATCCTTCATTTCTTGGTCTCTCTCTTGTGTCGCACATTATGGCCATCAGTCCCACTGTCCCCTATCCCTTATGATACTGGATCAGTCGCTGCCATGTCATTTATGTCCTTTATGCTCTAGCAAGGGAATTCGTCCATTTGCTACTCAGTCCCCTCCATTCCATCACCATCATTGGTATTAGTCTGTCAATCGCTCTACTATTTTCTCTCGTGCCTTAGTTGAGGGTCTCTCATTGCCTCACCTATGGCAAACCTCCCTCTGTCGACATCAGCTCCTTCATTTCAGAAGATAGGTCTAGGGGGCAGTGTACCTTGGTTCCAGCGTCCACTCTTGTTCGGTGCCTCGGATCAGGCAAAGGGATCTCTCATTTCCCTTTGACTTGATTGTTTCTCCACTCCAGCTCCTTTCAGCATGATTGAGATCCGTATGCTTGATGGTTTAGTGATGCAGTAGTCGCTTTTGGTGATTCCCGGGTGTGTGTGAGATGTCTCGGCCCTCATGAGGGGGTGGCCCTGCAGGTAGCCCCACACATGCCCAGATGACCTCTTCATTGCAGCCTTTGATGCAGCTCCATATATTTGATGATGTCGGCCTTATCCGCTTGCAGCACCTCTTTGATTTGCATATATCAGTCAGATTTTCTGAGCCCTTCCCCGGTTATAGGGGGCATTTGGGTTGTATTTGTATCTCATGTACTCAGATATTATTGTATAAGTCCTGGCTGTTATCCCAAGCATAGCATGTATATGGGCTTCCTCATTGTATTGTTATCTGGCTCATGTTTATGCCGGCTATACTTTATGGTTCGGTCCCTTGTTTACTGGACACACTATTATTTTGTACTTTGTCTCGACGGGCATAGGTATGCCTCCCTCGCCGCCTTTAGCATAGGTACCCTCTCATAAAAAGAGACTTTTTGCACCTGTAAGTCTCATCTGCTCAGGGTTTAGCTCTTTAGCACATTAGTCTACCTTATATTTCTCTCTCTGACTTCCCTTTTGATGTCTGGTGATTGAGTTCTTACAACGTACTTCGGTCATACGATTTTCTCCTAACACTCACATGCTGGGGGGCAATCTGTTACACCATTTTTTGGTCATCTAACCTACTATCATTAGATGGACCCAAGTACACCATGTAAGACCAATTTTACCCTAAGTTAAATTGCTTTCACTATGTAAAATAACTTAATAAAACACATTTATTAGGTTGTTTATGGTCTAAACAGGAAACCCCAAAAGGAAATATTAAACAAACCTATATTTGTTTGATTTTCCTCAAGGAATAATTAATTAAACAATAATTCAATTATTATTCCTGTCATGTTTAACCCAAAACAAAGAAATTAATTAGATAAATCTTTATTTATCTTATTATTTTCTAGGAATAATTATTTAAATCTTATTTAAATAATATTCCTTGTTAAATATGACTAAATCACCTATAAATAATTAAATAAATCATTATTTATTTGATTATCTTTCAACCACTTCCTTAAAATGATAAATAAATCATTTATTTATTTATTATTCACAAATAAAGGGATTTGACCCAAGTCAAATACTTTTTCCCTCCAACAAATATAATAAAATGTTCCATAAAAGGTGGATCTAGATTTGGCTAATGTTATTTTAATCATGCACCAAGATCTAGAATGACCCAATATTTTGTTATAAATAGGAGGGTTTCTCCTACCATTCTTCACCTTTTGTTGCCTATTAGATCACTCTAGATCTATACTCTTGGTCTGACTTTGAGCCATTATCATTGTCATATTTTCCATTATTTGCTGTGTGAGCTCCCTTTGAGTTCTATATTTGTCTGGGTTTTCTACACCAACAGGAGAGAGAAATGCTAGATCTGAAGTGCTGAGGACTTCCAAGAACCCATCCCATTGAGGAGAATTGGAAACACCTTCTTTTTTTCCTCCCAGGTGCCCTTAATACAAAAATTCTTTCAAAAATATTGTTCTTGTCTTGTCTATTGGATGTATGGATCAAAACCTTACTTTTATTGCTTAATGTCTCTTTATGCATAGATTTGGATTTTTGCAGCATTTGTCTTGATCAACTAACTGCAGATCTAAAGATATTGGCAACCATATTTGATGTTAGGGCTATAAGTTATGCGTAGCTAAAGTGGTCTTTTTTCGTACACTTCGACAAAAGATTCATACTAACAAGATGTATCAAACAATGAAGAAGAAGGGTTGACCATAGAAGAATTTTCTAAGGAGGCAATCAGGCTTATAAAAGAGCTCAAGGCTGAGAAAATCTTGTTACAGGTCAAAATACCTCTTCATCAGCTCAGAGGGGAAGACAAATATGGAAGAAGTACAATGACCTAAATTAAACCTATTTCTGCCAGGGTAACGCATATATAGAACAGAAAAAGAGCGTTATAACACAGGCAATCAGTACATTGGCCACGTTAGTGACTAGGGAAACGCTCTGTTTACACTGGAAAGATGCGTTACCCATGTTTTAAGTTTGAATTGGGAAAAGAGCGTGGAGAAATATTTGAATCTCCGAATTTCCCTCACAAAGGAGTCAGTTCACAAAGGAAACTGCAGAAGCACCAGTTCATTATTGGTCATTTCCATAAGAGATTGAACTTCAAAATAGGA
The DNA here is from genome assembly GCA_034641835.2 of Pinus albicaulis. Classification (NCBI taxonomy): domain Eukaryota; kingdom Viridiplantae; phylum Streptophyta; class Pinopsida; order Pinales; family Pinaceae; genus Pinus; species Pinus albicaulis. Next base: position 1,261,102,155 of record CM076574.1, on the reverse strand, counting down.
AAAAGCATGGAGATCAAGGAAACATCTAAGCCTTTTCCATTCCAAACTAATGGAAAGAGAAGGGCAACAATGGCCTTCTCCCTCTCCTATAAGAAGGAGCTGAAGGCTCTTAATTGAAGGTCGAAGGATTGCTCAAGGTTCTTGTATACTTGTGGAATAAAGAATAGTGTGACATTGTGAAGGCCAAGAGTCAAAGAGGCTCTTAGAGATTTTTTTGACTTGGAATTATTCACTTGAAAGAGAAGAGATATTGGGAGACTGAGGAGGGCTTGGTACAACCGATGGTTGTAATCCTCCTTCTTTCAAAATTAATAGAACTATGTTGTCCATTCAATGCTTAACATGGTCATTATTGTTTGAACATTTACTTAGTATGATATGAATGGCTCAGATGTGTATAATCTAGATGTTTATTGTATATTGGTTTAATTGATAGAATACTTGTTATATTAGAAATTACGCGAGTGCTTTGACTGATTGCAGGAGTCGGATTTGGAGCCGGTGAAGAAGGACTCTTGCTTCGTTGCGCAGCACTCCCCAAAGGATTCCAAGGTTGTCAAAGAGGTAATTCTCTATTGTATTCCTTAAAATTATTTCAAGCTAATATGAACATGCTCATGCCATATTTGTGAACAGCATAGCTAATCTTACTGTCTGCCTCGGGTACCGGAAAGCCCTGAGAGGGATATACGAAAACCAACCACCCAAGCAGTTTACCCTATAGCAGAATTGGCGACTCCGCTGGGGAATTTCCCCCATAGTTTATGGACTATTTATTCCTCCCTTTCTTCTCTTCTCCTCTGTTCAAAGATCCTTCCGACCATTTTTTGATGCCCAGTAGACATACCAAATGCTTGCAAAGTTCAGTCCTGTTCCTGTCTGGCCAACTCAAGAGCTTTTCCCTAGTTAACGCGACCTATGCAGGCTATCTAGTGCATTATAATGTGGTATATGCTTAAATACAGTGTGTTATAACGCTGTATTTTCTCACAGACAGAGCGTTACTCAGCCAAAAACCTTACTGTTCACTGCTGTGACTGTGTTTTAGCTGTAGATATTTTTGGCCACCAGTACCTTTCACCGATTGAATCCCTGTGCTTGTCTGCTAAAATGGCATTGTTATTTATTTCTCTTATTTATTTAGTGTACAAAAAATTTACTTTTTAAAAGAGAATTTTTTTTATTATTATTTTTTCTGCATCTAGCTAAGTTTATTCTGAAAGTTTTAGTTCACAGACTGTTAAAATAGGTAGATAGAAGTCTGAATCTTCAAAATTTGAGCTGAGTTATTTACATGTTGATGCATGGATGATTGAAAAAAGAAGCCTCTCCCTGTAGAAACACTCTTCATTGAATTTAATATTTAGAGCATGTTTTGCATGGTTTCTTGAGTCAGAGTCTCACTATACTTCATACGTCCATTCCCCCTCCGCAAGACTAATAACAAAGTACACTAAAAATAAAGCGACACTAAAATCAATCTAATTACTCTTTTTTGTGCTCACACAAATAGTAGTTCAGGCTAGGATCTTGGGTTAGGAAAGTGAGAAAACTACCCAAGATCTCAAAACTTGAAAACTAGAGTCATTAACGAGTGAAATCCTGCTGCACTCACATTATTGGGACCGTTCCTTTACCGGAGCTCAGCGCGAGACAACACTTGGGTGCACTAGAAGGTAGCCCGCCTTCGACTTCATCCTGTGGGTGTGTTATATATTTGGGTTCCCTTCGGGGATGTCGAAACTAGATCGGGGATCTAGGTATTTTGCCCATATAGCACACTGTCCTTGACCGTGGACCCCCCTGATGATGTCTCTGATTTGAGGTATCCTTAGTGGCCATACTTTTAGGGACTTACACAAGGTGACTGGGACGGGCTGTCCTGGTACCTGAAACAGACGGACCCACTCTGTCTTCGGTCTTTAGGAGGGTACTCATCTTCACGAGAGTGCTTACACCTATCGTCTGAGGTTCGGGCGAAGCTCTAGAGTGACCGTAACTGTACTTTCGACCAACCCTCTCTGTATACTATTGCAATACTGGATTTCATCACCAGTGAACGGTAGTACTCAGACAGGGCACCCTATTCTGGCTGCTTGCTGATTGTTTTTAGAAAGTCCTTTTTCTTTTTGTTAAGAGTGTGGTTACTGTCATTTGAGACTTCATAATAGATCACAATTTAATAAAATTTGTTAAAATTAAACCGGTCACCGTGGCGTCCCCTGACCCACGCCGTCTGTCTCGACGACAACAAGGTCTACCTCCTCTCAACCTTGAGGAAGAACTGAACCTTGGTGAACCCGGGCCTTCTACGGAAGGGCAGTCTCCTCTGACTAATCTTGATTATCACATAGACCCTTATCATCCGGAACTCCCGGAGGACCCTTTCACTGAAGGCGTTGTACCTAATTACAATCCTCCGCTCACTGATCCGTTAGGGCCTGTGATAATCCAAATTACACCACGCCGAGATATGTCTACGATAACACCAACATCTATTTCTCCACCAATGTCCACAGGGTCGATACCAATGGCAACCATTCCTGGTTCGCCACCATCCTCCCCGCCGGTGGTCAGTTCTATGCCATTACTGGGTAACCCCAGTAGTCAACATACACCTACCCCCAATCCTATGGTTAACACAACTGTCAGTAGTTTACCGAACCCTTCGGCATCTACTCCTACCGTAACCACGTTGGGGACCATGGTAGCTCCTCCCATGAGCATGACTACTTCAGTGCCCTTTAGCAACCATTTCGGTTGGAACCCTCTGTTGAGTTCAAACCCCCTGGCTACTATACCAGGGGGCAGTGTTATCAGTACGCAGGTAGCAGGGAATATTTCTCTTCCTATGCAATCCTTAGGACAAATGGGACAACCCATTGTAAATACTATCCCCTTAAGTGGTTCAAACATAGGTGTAGGACCTATACCGTTGCCAAATTATGCAAGTACTAGTATGCCTCCGGGAAACTCTATTGCATCCATTTGGACTAACCAACCCCAACCTCCATCTGGAGTGGGAGGGCACTTTTATGCTGGGGCAACCAACCATTTGCCCCCCAATACACTATGCCCTATGGACAGCAACCGTATGTTCCTACTCCTCCACCTATGGGAGGTTTTTATCAAAGTCCCACTTACCCTTCTGGTAACACGTGGATGGGAGGACCCTATGGTCCAAGTAATCATCCCATACTTCCTTGGTTAGACTCGGGGGAAAATCCACAATTTCCTTTCTTGGCAGCTTTGGACATACCCGACATCCATAAGCTGACGAACGACCCCATCAACCACAACCCGCTTTGGCCTCCAATACCGCATAAGATTCCTTCTGATATCCCGAAGTTCGACGGGAAACATGGGGACGACCCAGCTGCACACATCACTACCTTCCATTTATGGTCCATCTCCAATTCCATGGTAGATGATAGTGTCCGACTTCAACTGTTTCCCCGCACCCTTATAGGCAATGCCGCTAAGTGGTACATTGAATTGCCACGTGCCGCCATCAATACGTTTGGCGCTTTAGCGACGGAGTTCTTAAATAACTTCCAACTACCAATTAGAGTGGAAACCGGAACAGAATTGTTAACATCGCTGCGACAAGACACCGCCACCCACATCTCCGACCATATTCATGAATGGAGACGTAGGAGGAGGCTCGTCAAAGCGCCAATACTAGACCATCTCTTGGCCAATTGGTTTTGCAAGTCTCTTTTACCCCACATCTCTAAAGACATTGGCCTTTCTGGTGCGGTGACAGAAGATCAATGTATTCGTCGTGCCCAACACCTGGATTTAATCTATTCACAATCCGGCACGCTTTACGATCTGCTCGCCCATGCCCCTGGTAACCCAAACCCTCTGGCTACTCAGAAAACCGGAGCTCATGCCGATGGTCTCATTGGCGCGATCTCTGGTGTAGCCACCAATCAGTCTCGGGGGCAAACCTCCCAACCATCCTCGGCTGCCACCGCCCCTCATCAAACGACTCCTCTTCCTCTCGCTGAGATAAATTCGGTGCAAATCTCACAAAAACCTAGTGGGAAAAATAAGAAGAACAAGAAGAAAACGTCTTCTTCGAAAGAGCAGTCGGATAATCAGAATAACCCTAATCAGAAAAATGCTGCTAGAAATGACAGAGGAAAGGATAAACCCATGAAATTTCCTTGCAAAATCTGTGCGGAGGATCACTTGACATACAAATGTCCTCGGCTGCAGGAATGCACCGATTTTATTGCTAACAAGGATTTTGGGTGAACACCTGCCGTTCTTCACAATCCTTTCCCCAATCAACCGCAGCAACATCAACACATGGTTGACAATCCGCCACAACCCCATCAACGGGGCAACGGTGGTTCGTATCCTTCCGGCGAAGGACCATCTGCCATTTATGGCATCGAGAGTGTTGACCTTCAAACTCGCGCCAAGCTTTATGGAAATCCTACCATAGATGCTCAGGAACCTGGAACTAGTTCCAATCCGCCGCCGCCCAACGATTTACATATCGAAAGGCCTACTGTTGAACCTATAATTCGTCCCCCCAAAGGGACACTTCGACGCACAACTCATAATACCTCTGCACGTGCAGCCCAAAACTACAATATTGTAGAAGATTTGGCGCAGGCACCGTCAGCTATGTCTGCTCTTGAAGTATTACAAACCTGTCCAACACAAAGGAAAGCCTTGCTTTCGGCCATCGGTGGAATAGATCCCCAAGATTCCATGCTAGCAATCTTTGATATGGAAAAGGCTAAACCTCGCCTTTCACATCAACTCGCATTCCAGGTGCAGGTTGTGTCGAAAGGGAGACCAATCCATCATACTGTCATAGACGAAGGTGCTTCGACCTGCGTTATGTCACAAGCTTGCTGGATCCATTTAGGTTCTCCTACTCTAACCCCGCCATCGAATTCCCTCAAAGCTTTCGATGGCCACACTTTCCTACCAAAAGGATACCTTGCTAGCTTTCCCATCACTCTGAGTGGGAAAACAGTAAACGTGGACGTTGAAGTCGTAGAGCGTCATCTCGACTATAATCTATTGCTCGGTCGCAGCTGGTCTTATGCTATGACCGCCATCGTGTCTTCGGTCTTCGAACTCATCCTATTTCCATTGGATGGGAAAATAGTCACGGTCGATCAGCTATCCTTCTGCACCCCTGATTATTCCACTATACCAAGTAGCTCCGTACCCCTAATAGGAGGTGTCCCTGACTCTTACGTCAGTATCAGTACCGGTCTTCTGAAGGCATCTTCCCTACTGGGTTGTTTTCCTCTACCGCCGCCACAGATCCCAAACACAGTTGCAATGATATCCACCTTTTCAGATGGCTCTATCGACCCATGGATCATCCCGACACCTTCAGATATTGATTCTTATGGAGATCAGATGCCGCTTTCGCCGGTTGAGTTGGCTTATCAAGCCATCCAAAGCACATCTGAACCCTCCACTAATATGGTTTCGACCGCAGGTACAAGCCTCTCTCCCATAACAGTTCTCTCTAAGGATCTCCTCAATGAAGTCTGGCCTACAGACAAAGCTATTCGAGAGATCATGTCATTAGAAGAATGACCTTGGGGAGAGTTTCACCATCGCACTTCGACGATTGATTCGGAGGCGATAAAAACTAAAATCCCATCTTTCGACCAACCTGAGATAGTTCCCTCCTCTTATACGACTGTTCTCTCTATCGATTCAGAGGGGAACATGGGTAATCTTTCCAAGATGCTGCTCATTGATATCTCGGTCAAAACAGTACTCTTGCCTCGCACCACCACCACTGAAGAGCGCTTGCTCACTCGATCATTTGGACGAAACTCGTTGAGATGCTACACCAGCACTCGAAGCTCACCAGCGCCGAGTTAAAACTCAATACGACAAATCTGTCAAGTCTCGTTCTTTCCAAGAGGGCGATCTCGTTCTACTTTATGATAAAAAACACGACCTCTTGGGGGCAGGAACACTCCAACCATTGTGGCTCGGTCCTTACATCGTTACTAAAGCCCTCTCAAAAGGAGCTTACGAACTACAGGACTGTAATGGAATTCCACTCGAGGAGCCCCGCAACGGGCTCTATTTGAAGAAGTATTTTGCCTAGTTTCGCACTAGGCATATGCTTTGTAATTTTATGTATATAAGTTTTGCCTATTTTATTTTGATGCTTCTGGATTATTGTTTTTAGTTTAAGGTGTTTTTTCTCATGTAATCTTTTTCTTTCGCACAGATGTCATCGCATTCGTTATCATACGTCGGATATGCGGATGGTGCTAGTCGTCACACTAGACACATTGCTTCAGCCGCTTGGGTTCTCTATACTCCTGAGTCGGACCTTCTTGGTTCCGGGGGAATCTTCCTGGGTAACGCCACCAATAATGTTGCCGATTACATGTCAGTGATCCAACTCCTCACGGAAGCGGCATCTCGTGACATCTCCGATTTAGTGGTCAGGTTAGATTCCCAACTCATCATTATGCAGTTAAACAATTATTACCGTGTCCGCCACCCTATATTGCTACGTTATTTTTTACGAGTGCGACTTTTAGAACGTCAATTTCAAACAATCACATTTGAACACGTTCCTAGAGAATTTAATGCATTAGCCGATTCTTTGGCAAATTACGTGTTAGATTGGCATTTATCGCATTTATTGTAAAAGATTTACTCATGAGTACATATATTTTTATCACATCAAAAATACATAAAAATTTAAAAACACAAATCACCAAATATATATATATATATATATATATATATATATATATATTTATATATGTCATGTCCAGTACATAGAAAACATCGAAAATAAAATCTCCCAAAACTTGGGGTGTTTTACAAAATTTGGCTACACTAAGCCATGCTCTGACACTAATACATCTACTCCACCAGCTAAGCCTGATGCTCATGATAGCATACAACTTCTCTAGCTATCCTCCTCAGAGGGACTAAGTATCTCTCCGGCACACCCACAGTATGCCGCTGTAGACGAACTGGAACCTCCCGCATAGGAAGCGGTGGTATACCCATACTCAGACCCTCCAGGTTCCTGGAGAGTTCATGTAAAATTTGGGTATCATCATCGTCGCCAGCTTCCGCATCCTCTACTGTTGCGCCAGCCCCGGGTACCTGCAATCCTCGCCGTGCATAGCGAGGGGACCCAACTGGGCGGACAGGTGCCACATCTGTGTCAAGCAAGCAAAAGCTTCATGTCAAAACTAAATTTTCACCCCTTTTTAAAAAAAAAAAATTTACATAAACATTCAAAAGCTAAAAACACAAAAAAATTCTTTGAAAAAACAACGATCATTTTTCTTACCATCGGGCCCAGGGTGCCGGGGGCGGGGACTAACTCGGGATCCTTCATTGAAGTTCATCCTGTGCACGGATAATCCTCCAATCATGATGATGCGAGGAGTCCGGCCAATCAGCAATTAAATGATAACAGGAGGTTCTAGCTCTTACCTGGATCTCGCGGAATAGAAAACTGTTGCCCGGATTGACCATAATCGTCCGCTGAAATTTTCACCCCTTTTCCACTCCAGAGCTTCTTCACAGCACTCAAAACAGTGAAAATGAAAGTCTTCTGACCTTCTTATAGCAAATTCTGGGGCATGAATCTCTTAAGTCAGTCGGCAAAGTCGTGATTTCTCGCTGTACACATGTCGCAACTCTCGAGATTTGGTACTGATGTTCTAATTAGGGATCAAGATTTATGAGCAGACATACTCATGTTTTATCGAGCATTCTTTTTACGGTATTTTTCTTGCTCGTTAATCCGAAAAACCTCGATTTCTCTTCTTCGGACTCATTAAAATTATATGAAGTTGGCTTCGAGCATTCTTTTTTTGGTCTTTTCTTGCTCGTTAATCCGAAAAACCTAGAGTTTTCTTCTTCAGACTCGTTAAAACTATGGAGAAGTATTGAGCATTCTTTTTAGGAATCTTTTTCTCGCTCATAAAACCGAAAAAATCCCGAGTCGCCTTTGTCAGGCTCGTTAAACTATCAAGACAGAGAACAAGGAGCCATTCTTTTCCTCTTTTTTCAAAGCTCTTTAAACAGAAAAAGTATCGAGTTTTCTCCGCGTGACTCGTTAAAATTTCACGGAGGTATCGAGTTTTCTCCGCATGACTCGTTAAAATTTCACGGAGGTACCGAGTTTTTCTTTGTTGGACTCGTTAAAATTTCACAAAGAATATTGAGTTTACTTCGTCTCCTCGTACTCATAAAAAAATGAGGTAGACGTCCATTGAACATAGATTTCTCACTTTTCCGGATTCGATGGACTAACTTACGGAAAATGAACTATTTCGGGCTTACTATTATCCCTTTGTCGTGCCCGGTTATCAAGACATGACAAAGGTACTCCAATGGAATCATCTTTTACGACATTTTTCAGACTCTCTAAACATGAAAAATTCACCGAGTTTACTCGTATGGACTCGTTAAACCTAATCAGACAGGACATGGAGTTGTCTTTTATGACATTTTTCAGACTCTCTAAACATGAAAAATTCACCGAGTTTGCTCATCTGGACTCATTAAATCTAATCAAATGGGGCATAGAGTTGTCTTTCCTGACATTTTTCAGACTCTCTAAACATGAAAAATTCACCGAGTTTACTCGTCTGGACTCGTTAAACTTAATCAGACGGGGAAAAATTTGAACAAAATGGATACTACCTCTGTTACATTTCCAAAAAAGGTCGATTTGGTAGCAAAATTCTTGAACATGGGACTTCCCAGAAAACTCTTTCGTAGTTAGCCGAACCCTACCATCTATGAGTATTAGCCTTCAAATCCCAGTGTCCCTGCACCGGTAAAATCCTAACACACTCTTTGGTGTTCAAACACGCTTCAGCTGCCTAGTACCCTGCTAGAGTGCCTTCTATTGTTCAAGCAGATCTCGCTATCTACTGCTCCTATTATCAACCAAACCGTTCATTATGCCAGAAATTATTTGTCGTCTGACGTTCCCATTTACTCTTCCTTATCTCAAATCATAAACAAAATCAGTTGGTTTCCGTTTCGTGTTGACTGATGTAGGACACCTCAGTGCCTACCTTTCGACAGATCACTTCCTATCGACTTCAACATCTTATCTAGGAAGTTGATCCAGAAACCCATCAGTACCCGGATACTTGCAGACATCAGTGGCAGGTAGTCTTGTGTTTGATCAAGGGTCTTCATCATTGGCTCTTGGTCAAATGATTCTATGAGTGTTCGACTTCAACTCCTTTTATTCACACTCGCTAGATTGTACTGGGCATCTTAGGGACCATCATCATTATCGGTGGCCACCTTCGCGTCTGTTAATAGTTTTCATTATTGACTGGTAATCAGACGATTTCTCACATGTTCGATGACAACTCCTTCATTCACATGTTGAGAAATATGCAGTTTAAGTGAATCAGCAGTCAAGACCTTGGGGCAAAGGCTACACCATTAAAGTTGTGTTCCCTCCCCCAAGCTGCGATATTGTTTATGGAGACAGCTTCTTCAGCCTGATCCTGTTATGACAGACACTTCCACATTGTGCCTATTGGTGGACAGATTCTTCATATCTCTATTCTAGAGAAATCATGTTGTTTAAGCTACTGAGCATGGGACATGCCTGACTCTGGGCAAATACTATATTTTCTGACATATGTTGTTGTTTCAGGTTTTCCTCAGTCTTTCAATCTCTCTCTATCTCTACAAATTATAAAGTATTTCGGCCATCGTCTTCGTCTCTGACCTCACACTTTAGGGGGCATCTGTTACAGGTCAAAATACCTCCTCATCAGCTCAGAGGGGAAGACAAATATGGAAGAAGTACAAAGACCTAAATTAAACCTATTTCTGCCAGGGTAACGCATATATAGAACGAAACAAGAGCGTTATAACGCAGGCAAGCAATACATTGGACGCGTTAGTGGCTAGGGAAACGCTCTGTTTACACTAAAGAGACGCGTTACCCGTGTTTTAAGTTTGAATTGGGAAAAGAGCGCGGAGAAAGATTTGAATCTCTGACTTTCCCTCACAAAGGAGTCAGTGCACAGAGGAAACTGCAGAAGCACCAGTTCATTATTGGTCATTGTTACGGGTTAAAATACCTCCCTCATCAAACAGGAAGACAAATATGAAAGAAGTACAAAGACCTAAATTAAACCTATTTACGACGGAGTAACGCATATATAGAACAGAACAAGAGCGTTAAGAAGGAGTTGAAGGCTCTTAATTGAAGGTCGAAGGATTGCTCAAGGTTCTTGCATACTTGTGGAATAGAGAATAGTGTGACATTGTGAAGGCCAAGAGTCAAAGAGGCTCCTAGAGAGCTTGTTGACTTAGACTTCTTCACTAGAGAGAGAAGAGAGATTGGGAGACTGAGGAGGGCTTGGTACAACCGATGGTTGTAATCCTCCTTCTTTCAAAATCAATAGAACTGTGTTTGTTTTGTCCATTCAATGCTTAATGTTATTATTGTTGTTTCAATATTTACTTAGTATGATATGAATGGCTCAGATGTGTATAATCTAGATGTTTGTAGTATATTGATTTAATTGATAGGATACTTGTTATATTAGAAATTACACGGGTGCTTTGACTGATTGCAGGTCTCAAATTTGGAGCCGGTGAAGGAGGACTCTTACTTTGCTGCACAGCGCTCTCCAAGGGATTCCAAGACCGTCAAAGAGGTAATTCTCTATTGTATTCCTTCAAGTTATTTCAAGCTAATATGAACATACTCATGCCATCTTTGTGAACAGCATAGCTAATCTTACTGTCTGCCTCGGGCACCGGAAAGCCCTAATAGGGATATACGAAAACCAACCACCCAAGCAGTTTACCCTATAGCAACTGGCAGACCTTGTAAGTCTAGAGCCATTTCCATGTCTGTTGAACACAGACAACTCTGCCAGAAGGAGATTGAACAGCTTCTTCAGAAGAAGCTCATCAGAGAATCCAGCAGCCCTTGGAACTGCTATGGATTCTATGTCAACAAAAGAAGTGAACAAGTCAGAGGAGTCCCTAGATTGGTCATCAACTATAAGCCTCTGAACAATGTCTTAGCAGATGACACTTATCTGATTCCCCATAAAGGAGATTTGATGAGAAGAATTTCAGGAGCCAAAGTATTCTCCAAGTTTGATCTCAAGTCAGGCTTCTGGCAAGTGGCTATTGCAGAAGGTGATAGATGGAAGACAACATTCAGTGTTCCTCATGGACACTATGAATGGAATGTAATGCCATTCGGATTAAAGCATGCACCTTCAAAGTTTCAGAAGGTGATGGATTCTATCTTTAAACCCTATGCAGAATGGTTACTTGCCTATATTGATGATCTGCTTATTTTTTCCAAGAACTTGCAGGACCATTTCAGGCACCTGAGAATATTCATGAAATTAGTACAGAGAAATGGATTAGTCTTGAGCAAGAAAAAGATGGAGCTTTGCAAGACTAAAATCAAGTTTTTAGGGCACGAGATTGAAAATGGACAAATTTCTCTTCAGAGTCATGCACTAGAGTTTGCTGATAAGTTTCCTGATGTAATCTTAGATAAAACTCAGTTGCAGAGGTTTTTGGGATGCTTAAATTACGTGAGCAATTTCTATCCTTCATGTGCCATCGACAGGTCTCTGCTCAACCAGAGACTAAGAAAGAATCCGAAGCCTTGGATAGAGAAACACACTCAGGCAGTCAGAGAAATTAAATCCAAGGTTCGCAATCTCCCTATATTGTATGTTGCTGATGATAGTTCTTTTAAAATTGTGGAAACAGATGCAAGCAACATAGGTTGGGGAGGTGTCCTCAAACAAAAGCCAGATGAAGATAGCCCAAAATAGCAAGAACAGGTTGTCCAGTTCGTATCAGGGGTTTGGAGCAAATCAAAGTTGAACTATGCTCCCATTGAGAAAGAGGTAAAGGCAGCCTGGAATTGCATCAGTAAGTTTTCCATTCATTTGGCTAATAAACATTTTTTGCTTAGGACTGATGCAAAAGCTCTGGAAAAAGTAATAACCAAAGAGATCAAGAACCCAGAAGATGAAAAGTTTGCTCGGTGGCAAGCTCTTTTTGCTTATTTTGATTTTAAAGTCGAGCATATTAAAGGTTCTGATAATTGTCTTCCATACTTTTTAAGCAGAGAATATCTCCAGCAACAAGAACAGAGAAATGACGCTGAAAAGGAAGAAATTCATGTAATGGTCATTCTTACCGAATGGGACCAAGCTAATCAAAAGGAAACCCTAAGGTATATTTCAGATGATGAGCCTTGGCCCATTTATGCAGAAAAATGGAGGCCTACTTGGCAACTCCGAAACACTCAAGTGCTGGACGCAAATCTTCAGAGTCACAATGATATCCAGCACTTTGTACCTGAAAGGAGAGTGTATCCTAAAGGGAGTCGGTGGATACATGACATGATGTATTCACATAGCATGATGGCTTCCCATGAAGCTGAAAGGTCGCTCTCACAAGACTTTTGGGACCTCTCCGTCATTTGTACTGGTGGTGGAGATAGATCAAGAGTCTATTACCAGTCATACACCATAAACAGGACAAGGAATCCTGGCCAATATACCAGTGGAAAGTTCCAAACATGGCCAGAAAACAATCCAAATCTAATTTTTCCTGACACTGTTTATGATTTTGCAGGATACAAAAGACTGTGGTGGGACTTATTAAATAAATATGGACGGGAAGAAACCCACTACACCAAGTTGAAGTTTGCTCCTACTTGGATAAATTCAAGAGAACCCGAAGTACCTTGGTTATCTGACTGGTGGCATCATTATGGTGTTAGCCCTTTCAGTATGGATCCAAATTACTATGAAACCTACTGTCATAGATTCTGTACTGATTGTCTCGAAGGTCCAGCTGGAGAATGCTTTCATTATCCTTGTCAGAAAGTAGGATAAATTGCAGGACTAGAATTTAAAATGAGGAATCCTATTTTGAAGTCCTACATGCAGATGCACTATCAATGGCTCGTCATGACAAAGATTAAGCATCAAATCATCCTCAACAAGCCCATGATCGTCCAAAGAATTTACACCAAGGCTTGGGACGATGAGTTCTACCATCTCAGATATCCGGGTATCACAATCTTGGATACTCCTGCAGCTGCCAGTGCAAGTGGTCCTCGGGAGCCCCACTAAAAAGGCTTTCCCTGTGTAATAATGGTACCTAGTCACGGGTCTATAGTGATAGAGCTTTTCTCGAAGGCTTTTCATCTGTCTGAAAAGCATCTTCACTGTAATAAATTATTATATTTCCTCGTGGGCCTTATACTTAAAGGTATCCACTGTGTACGCTCACCCACTTTCACTAAAGTTTGTCGGTAGGCCGGATCTCCGTGCGGATGTCACGTTATGTGTTACCCGAAAACGATGATCCAACTGCCAAGTATCAATAATCCGACGGTTTACAGAAATGCTTGTCCCCCTCTCCATTCTATATACGGAGGGGTAAGGCTCATTTGCAACCATCGGCATTTGGAGTTTGAGTCTTTGCATTTGTGTGTTTTGAGTCCGATTTTTTCTCCCTGCTCTGCATCCTCGCAAGTTTTGCGATCTGCTTGCATCACGGGGTTTTGACTCACAGTCCTTAGGAGAACTGAGAAGCCTGCGTGTCTGTTCATGTGACAGGAAAGAACCTAAAGTGGCCAGTTCTTTAGATCGAGTCTGTAAGTTTTATGTGTGTTAGTATAAAGCTCTGAGACAGAGTCTGTGATTCGGCCAGGAAGCCTCCGGTAACGATCGCTCATCTCGAGTATCATAAGTCCGGTAAAAGCCATCACAGTCTATCTCTGATACAGAGACCTGAATCCATATAAGTTTGTAATTTGATTGTGAAGCATCCTGTTATCAATAAAGAGAGAAATTTTTCATTAATTCCGCATTTAAAGTACTGTTACTCTGCACTCTGTCATTTGCTGCTTAGACACTGTTTGTTCTTGAAAGTTCGCCATAAGTTCGCTGGAGGTTCGCGAAAAAACTGAGGGACTCCAAGGCCGTGTGAAGGCGAGGGAAGCCGTATGAAAGGCCGCTAGTTGCGTGAAGGTCAAGTAGGTTCATCTGGGTTCATAGTTGGGTTCACATAAAGAACAAAGAAGAAACTAAGAAAGGCCAAAGTCTGTTGGTTGACAACAGCAAGCAAGCTTGTTGAGAAGCCTCTGCTAGAAATTGGTATCGGAGCCAGTAAGTCGGTTTCGCGTGGTTCAGAAAAGGTCAGTACTTAATCCATCTCTCTTTATAAATTGCTTCATCTATGTCAAAGTCAGTCTCTTTCAGAGAACTCGAGGAGAAAGATAGAGCTGAACAAAACCCTCTTAGGGATATGTTTGCTAGCAGTAGCAGTAGAGTAATAAATGAGTCTGATCATTTATATGAGGAGGTCGAGCCCCAAGCCAGATGGGTTTTGCCTAGAATATCTGCCTCCCAAGTCTATAGTGACCTAGGTGTCTGGCACCTCAAAGCAGCCACTAGGATCACCATAAAAGAGTCGGTCAGCGCTATAGAAGAAAATTCAGATCATGTACAGCTAATCCCGATCTTAAATCCAAAAGAACTTCAAGCCGAAGCAAGAAAACTGGGAACCCAATTTTTGCATTTGGGTTGTGTGCGTGTTGGTATCCATGCGTTGGTGCATCCAGGTGTTGATGCATATGTGTTAGCTACCGTAAGGGATCTAACGCATAATAAATATACAGATTCTTTGATTGGAGGAATTGTTGCTCCATTGTCAAATGGACCGGTGTGGTTTGATTGTTACCCGAACTTTTCGGTATCAATCACAGATGAAAATTTGGCAGATATATTTCAACTTCAAATCCAAACAATGGGATTTGACATGAGGAAGAAAAGATAGAACATTGCCATCCATTTTCGCAGATGTTTCCGCCATACCTCCACTATGTTCCCTGCAGTCCTCCATGCACCCAGCCGAGAGTCAAAGACCAGTTTCGTTGTCCTGACTGATCCCAAAAATTAGAAAATAGAATATCAGGCCATCAAGTGGGAAGATCTGACTTTCCCAGAACACTGGACAGTTCCAAACCCTAAGCCTCTCGCCGTACAGAAAATAACTTCTGCCAACATCACAGAAAACCAATCCTCAGTTGTTCTGTCCTTTCCTAGACGGTCAACCATTGACAGAAGAAGGATTGAGGAAGAATGTAGAAAATCTCCCAGATTCATTTCTCCAGATTGTACAGATACTGGTTGTAGTTCCATTGTTTCAAATTGTAGTCATGTAGCTTTATTTGAATTTGCTCAGTTTGTAAATTATCAGCCCCTGAGTGTTCAATGTCCACAATGTAGTCAACATGTCAATTTGCAGAGTCTAGCCTACGCAGTTCTTCATAAGAACCATAACAATAGGACCGGTGAAGCCCCTCCTGCGTCTTCCACAAATCCATGTCCTAATCCTAAATGCTCTGACATTCCATTCCCACATGAGGACGAGCATGTTCTTATGATGCATATTGTACCTACTCTAAAAGAAGAAGATCCAAGACTAACTTCCATTTATATGAACATGAGACCTGCAAATAGCCCAAAGTATGGATTGGGTTATATTGAACAAGCTGATCAGTTGATCCCTGAATGTAGATTCAGAGATCTACCTCCAGGATGCAAGAAACCATCAGTACCGGAGATCCACAAGTTTTACACTTTAATGGATGGTTGTCCTAAGAATCAGATCCCTGCTCAATGGATGAAGCAAATGATTAACTGGGATCTGTTTACCCACCCACAAGCTGATGTGTTTGTTGCAACTTTCCCTAAGGAAGAAAAGATGAAAATGGCTGAAGAATGGAAAGCTTACATGGAAGAAGAGAAAGTTTGGATTTCATTTTATTCATGGAAGAAGAAAATGGAATCTGATGTGGTTTTGATGGCAGATTCAGTTGCCTGTTCTTCACATTCCTGGACTGCACCAGATGGCAGTAAAATAGAGACCCATACTACTTACCCTCCTTTCAAAATAATTGTCCTAGGAGAAGGACAAAGTTCTGCAAATGCATATCCTCTGGTTCAGAGTGATAATACAGCAATGGGCACAGAGGGTAGAATACAAAAAGTTTCTGAGCAGGTTAATTGGACAAACACTGCTCTAACTGGTCTTGAGAAAAATGTTGCTAAAACTGCTCTGGTCAAAGATCAAATTGATTCTGTCCAAGTTTCTGTAAATGATGTACATAGAGTTTTAAATTCAGTTCAGTGTGATTTGCAAGTAGTTAGACATATTTCTGAGAAATCATTTGATAGGTTTGAAGATGTGGAAAATTGTATAGTAGAACAGTCTATTTCCACTCGAGATTCTATTGCTAATCTGTCTGATAAGTTTGACAGATTAAATTTGAAGAAAGCCAATAAGCCTATCCCACTTTCATTCTTGACTAAAGGAAAGAGTGTCCATCCTCATGAAACAGAAAGCCCTGTATCTCAGTTTCCTCATCTCTTTCCTAAAGAAGTGCCACAGCTACCTCAGTCCCCTGAGTCTAAGCCTGAAGAAAAATCTGAGAGAATAACCATAGCCACTGCTCTAGAAATCTCAGATTTTGAAAAACATGCTTTTCCTATTTATGAGCCTCTTGAACCTTAGTTTACTAGACATGCTGCCCCTGACCTATATGGTGCAGGAAAGATTCCAACCAGAGAGACTTTCCATGAAGGGAGTCATAAGGAGTGGAACATTGATGGTCTGTCTATAGCACAGATCAGGCAATTGCTTGATCAAATGATTGTTGAATATAAACTGATGTGTGTAGAAGGGAAAAGTGAAATTGAAGCCTTAAGACACTGATTCAGTGTTTTACTGGTACTCTGGCTAGATCGTGGGAGTTGGAGTCTTCCCCTGTTATGATAGATAAAATGGAGAAAGAAGTTCTCAAGGATGAACAGGGTGACATAATGTTTAATCCTGATGGCACAGCAATGAACAATATGATTGGTGCACTGACAGCACTAATCCAGGAGCATTCTGTGGTGCTGAATTTGCACTTACTGATAAGAATGAATTGATTTTGATGAATTTAAAGTGCAACAATATAAATCAGTATGAAGATTTCCACAGAGATTGGATTGAAAGAATATTCTTGGTCAAAGATCCAAAGAATATCCTGTGGAAGAAAATTTATGTTGCTGCTCTACCATCTAAATTGGTAGACATTTTGAAGTTACAAGAAGCATTTCCCCTGCCACTTGAAGTTTATCTTTGGGGAGATTTTTATGCAATAATTACTAGAATTTTGATTTCTCTGTGTACCAGCTCTAAGATGCAAAAGTCTATAGATAAGCTCAATAGACTTCCTGGTACAAAGTCTTTCTGTGGTAGATATGGAATAACAGTTGATGATCCTTTGGTACATCGCAGAAAGCATAAAAGGCATGCAAAGAAGGCTTAAAAAAGGAGTAAAGCCTCCAGCTACAGACTGAGCTCAGGTAAGAGACAAGAGCTCAGAAGGCCTAAAGAATATCGAAGGCCTAAAGAAAAGAGAGGACATTATCGCTATAAGCCCAAGACTCCTGTGTTGCTTCTTCAAAAGAAGATGGCTCTGTCACAATACACTTGCTCATAAGAGCCATGTATCCAGTATATCGATCAGGTGACTGTCCCTGTCTGCGTTGTGATGTAGTAACTCCTACATTTTGTGTCGCGTCCACCTTCAGTCTCTCAGCTTCTGTGGTACGCTTTCTGCCTTGTCTGATGTTTGGTTCTGCATGAGTGGACTCTTCCACTCCATGAATCTCCTCCTATGGCTGATCCACATCCAGAGGCTTATCTTTGGGAACAAGAAGTTCCTCCTCCGCATGCAAGTGTAGCTCCCTCTCAAGCGACAACTTCATGGCTTTCACCTCATTGAATTTTATATCCTGTTGCATAACAGTCATCCGACTGTTTGGAAAATACACACGATAGTTATGGGGTGTTTCTATGTACCCCACAAATATCCCAACTTTTGCATCCGGCTCTAACTTCTTCCTGGCATCCTTCGTCACATGAATGTAAACAGGTGAGCCAAAAATCTTCAAATGAGAAATATCAGGCTTCTTACCGGTAAAAACTTCCTCGGGTGTACTCATGCCAAGTACTCTATGAGGACAATGGTTTTGCGCATAAACCGTAGTGTTGCATGCTTCCGCCCACAAGTGCATTGGTAGGCCCTGATCATGCAGCATCGCTCATGCAGCGCCCACGATCGTTCTGTTCTTTCTCTCCGCGACTCCATTCTTCTGTAGGTTATGAGGCGCTATGAGTTCTCTTCGAATTCCTTATTTGCTATAGAAGTCTTTGAATTCACCCGATATGTATTCACCACCATTATCACTCCGTAGAGCTTTCACCTTCTTCCCCGACTCCTTCTCCACCAATGCCTTGAACTCACAGAACTTTGAGAACATTTCACTCTTCTTCTGCATGAAGAAGATCCAGCATCTACGAGAAAATTCATCAAAAAATATCACATAATACCTATGTTTCGTTGTTGAAGCAACTGAGAATGGTCCACACACGTCTATGTGAATTCTCTCCAGGGTCACCGAAGCATGGTTTTCCTTCTCATGAAAGGTGGTCTTCACAAACTTACCCATTGTACATCCTTTGCACTGATCTGACTGTGCAAGAGTACCCTTGGGAAGTCTAGTAGAAATTTGCTGCAAAATTTTCAAAGTGCCATGGTGAAGATGGCCCAATATCCTGTGCCATAATTCGCCCTCATCCCGGCTCACCACTTCTTCTGCTTTTCCTACCATTGCAGCACAGCCATCTACCTCTATCTTGTAGAGATTCTTATTTTGAACCCCTATCTTCTTGGTTTGACCAGTTGTTTTATGTCGAAGGAAAGCTTTTCCCTCACTGAAAACAACATCATAACCCCTGTCTTCCAGCATTGCGACTGAGACCAAGTTCTTCTTCAGACCTGGAACATGCATGACATTCTTCAACAAGAATGGATTACCGGACTCCCTCTCAAATGTAATGGTCTCAATGCCAGTCGCACTGTACCGACCATCATCGCCCATCTCTATATGCATCTGGAGGTCCTTCTCCTACAAGTCACTAAACAACTCTTTGTCTCTCGTCATATGGAAAGACTCACCACTGTCAAGATACCACACCGATCCCATGCAGCTTGAAACCAAGCATGTGATCAAGGAAAAATCCAGCTCAATTTGCGAGGCTAAGGCCTCTCCAGCTGTAGATCCAAAAACCTGCTTATTCTTCTTCTTCTTTGGACAGTTAGTGGCGAAATTTCCATGCTCGTAACAGTGAAAACACTTCACTTTGGACAAATCCTACTTCTTGCCTTTCGCACCAGATTTAGAAGGATTTTTCTTCCCCTTCCCTTTCCTTGCTTTGGCAGCCAAAGCGCAATTCTCTTCACCTTCATTCTTCGATGAAGATCCATCCGTGGTACCCCGCCTTATCTCCTCCTGCACAAGATCCGACCAAAGTCGCTCCCATCCCAACAATTTCTCCTGTCCATTGACAGAGTCTTCGTAGCTATGCCAACTCTTCGGAAGCCCAAGGAAAGCCAAGCTCACCAAGTCTTCTTCATCAACAGTAACCCCCACACTTCCCAGCTCATCCTTGCAGTGGACAAACTTCGTGAGGTATTTTGGAATACTGTCGCCTTTCTCCATTTTTATTTTTCTAAGCTTGTCTTTAAGCACCAACTTCCTCTGGTCACTTCTGCTTTGGAACAAATCTGTCAAAGCCTTCCAAATTAAGAATGGAGTGGCTTTCCCGTGAAGGCTAGACATAATGTGGTCCTTCACACCTTCCAATAGAATCCTCCTCGTCTTTGCAGTCTTCTTTTGCCATGCATCAAGTAATGCAACATCACTAGATCCCGGCTTAGGAACATCGCTATCGATGAACTCCTTCAGCCCATTATCCTCCAACACCACCTCCATCCTGTCCTTCCAGGATATGTAATTCGAGCTCCCATCAAGGGCATACTCCAATCTCAACCCGTTGAAAGACATTTCAATGTATACTTGATTTCTGCACCAAGAATCTTCTGTAGCAAATTCGAATTTTCCACCAGCACAAACTCACTTCACAATTGCAATATTCAATCAACAAAGCTCTGATACCATGTAGAAATTATATGCACTAAGCATGCATATGTCCTTGATTCACCTGATCTCACACTATTTAACTTTATGCAAAATACTGAATCAATTCCACTTGTTAATCTTTTGCGGAAAAAATTAATTGCACACACATGTGAAGCATAAACAAAAATTATCAATCGCACATAGCACAGTTTTTAACCAGGAAAGCCTGAAGCTGAAAACCCCAACTATATATTATGTAACATGGATATCATATGACAATCTCATACAAACATACATAGCATATCACAAGCTATCAGTACAGTACAATCGTCATACACTAATCAGGCCCAATCTTGCAAATCCATGCACTGATCTATGCCACCTGCTAGCCTGCCTCCACTACGCAATCCCTGCTGAAGAATAGCTCTGAATGAATTCTAATTACTCTTGGATTAACTACGCAATCCTCATTGGCATCTCCACTGAGTGTTGGATGCAATCAATGCATCACTAATAGTCACAACAGATAGTCTATCTTGCCCTTTCACCTATCTCTCCACTGGTCTCCACTGAAACTGCCATGCACTATATTTAACTGATGTATTATTCAGTTGATTAATGAGTTATTATTTGTGAATTAATTAACTAATTAATTCACTCCACTCTCACTAGTGTATCAATCAGTTAGACTAGATACAACTAGCTCAACTGAGTCTAACTGAGTTAAACTAAATACAACTCCATAACTACTTCTTCCAACTGTGTCATAACTCTGCCACTTGAGTTCTAACTGAGTCCTCCATCCATTAGCTCCAGTAAACCCTCAGGAATAGTGTAATTCATTTTGTCATCTTTTGTGCCACATTTGTGCACTGAACTAAAGTGCTCCAAGAGAATAAGTTGTTGTTTAGAGTCTGATTATTATTAAGAGCTAATAATAATCGACATGCATCTATTTTTCGATTGACGATATATAAATAGACTTTGCCCAATATTCTAAAAATAGAATTTCATCTATTTTTCCAACTTGATCAACCATCCACAAATAGCATCCTGCAACTTTTGAAATATGATCGACATGTCTTAAAATAGACAGAGTCTAAAAATAGACTTGCGCGAAAAATAGCCTGTGGGCCCACTTAGTGAAGGCGACTCTTTTCACTAAGCTCGTCATCTTGTTGAATCTCAAAAAAGCTAACATAATGGTGATCATAGTGGGAATTTCTGAGTTAGTGACAATCTAAGTATTCCTTAGGAATTCAGGAGCCCTTGTCAAAATAATATCCTATGATTTCTAGCCACCTCATCACCATCACTAACATAATGGTGATCACGGTGGGACCTGTTAGCCATCAGTATTTTTTGCATGTTAGTGATGACTATATCTTCAGCTGAGTTTTCTAGAAACTGATTTCCTTATGTCAATATGTCATCCAGAAAACCCTCCCAAAACTTTTTCGCCTTTCTACCTATTCAGTCCACCCCTGGTAAAACCATAACCTCCTTGTCAACAATCATATCTAACCTCAGCCTTATTAGTCTGCCCATCAGCTTTAAAAGGCAAATCCACATCTGTTTCAAAGGTCTCCCCTATGTTAGGAAGTGGCGTTTAGGACATTTCACCTTTGGCAATCATCAAAAATCCAAAAAAGCCCTCATCTGCAGCAGACCTATCATGACTGATCCCTTAATTTGCAAATGAAGTTGACAAACAGCCTTAAGTCGCGCCACTCATATTCCCTAGGTCTCAGCACTGCATGAAGCCCATTCTCAAGCTGACTAGTAGGTTTTTCACTATGTTCTGTGGTTCTACAAAGACAGGAAATATATTTCATCTCATGGAGTAAATGTTTGAGTTTACAGTTAGAAGAACAGTTGCTTCTAAATGTATTTTGAGCCTGAGATGAAGCTGCAAAACAAAAGGCTCTCAATCAGGACCTTACAGCTCTTTTCAGTATGAAAATCACAGTAAGAAAGGGTCACCACTGTCTCAGCAAAATGGTAAATTGTCAAGGCCCAAAACCTCCTTCATTTACAAGCAGAGGGTTAGGGCGCCTCCTTCATCCATAAGCAGAGGGCGCAGGCCAGAGTTGACTCAGAAGGCTGCAAAAGTCCAGGTTTTCCCTGACTGAAACAATGAAACAATATCTTCAGGTTTCATGAATGTAATTGCTGACCATAACAGGATTGTAGTGGAAGTATGATAAGCTCAAAGGAAAGGGGAGTTTAGCCTGATAAAAGAGATCATCTGAAACTTTCAAGTCAGGTGAATGGTTGAAACTCTAGAAGGCCTGTCATCGGTGAACTTTCCAAAGCATAAGGACCCTGTCTATCCACAAGGTCAAACAGAACAGATGATAAACAATGCCATTACACAGGCAGGAGAAAGTTCTTGGTTTTTCAAGAAAGCAATGACCTTCATAGTCACAAAGAGCTTTGTCAATATAACAGGTCATGAGATGAACAAGCCAAGTGACAAATATCTCAGCAACCTTAGAACAGTTTCACTGTGGCTAGGTTTCCTTCAAAAAACACAGTGATGCTTGCAAATAGTGATGCCTAGATTGATGTTGTTCAAATGATTTACTTACCACCACATTCAGAGAAAGGCTGTGTCCGACATAGTGGTAAAAGGGGGCTTCTGATACTTTACCTGATGAAGAGCCTCCTCCATATATGAGCAGAGGGCCAAAATCATTGCAGGCTGTTGAAAACTAGTAAGTCCAAAAATGCAGGGAAAAGACTCAAAGAAATTGAATAAAGAAAGTGTTACTGTCTATGATATTAATGTATTGATCTCCCTCTTCAAAGAAGCTACCTGTCAACAGTCCATTCAGTGGAAAAGAGAAAATATTGAACATATTGTATGCTTTGAATGACAAAGGAGCAGTTGACTTAAAAAGGGTTAAAGACATTTCATGATCACCTATCCAGAAATCAAGGGAAATCCCTCTGAGAAAACAAAGAAGGCTAAGGTGAAAGGATGCAACCTGGAAAGTGTATTTACAGTCCAGAGATAAACTTGTGAAACACTCAGAAGTAGCAATTTATCACTAGGGAAGTAAACAGTGACCAAGGTTGAGTCATAAAATGAAAAATGACAGGTATGCAATGCTATGAATAAGACAAAGAGACAATTTTTAAGCATAGGTGTGCCATTGATATCAAAAAGAATATTTTCTCCTTAAAGAAGGGGTCAAGCAGCAAGACAATACCATATGTCAAAGGTTCAAAAGAGGGGCCTTTCAAGAAAAGGTGTTTACAACTTTTCCAACATTTTTAGTGCATTATGAAATAGCCATTCTTTACTAGCAATCACCAAGAGAGGGAGGCAGTGAACATATGTCCAGTCATGAAATGTTTCTATTGACAAAAAGGGGTTTAATATGCTGATCAGAATAGAATAAAGACTGTGTGCCAAAAAGCCCTGTTTTCATATTTTACAAGTTTGTCTTTTCAAATAAGGAGGCAAACTGGTATATGATCTGATGATTAGGCAAAGCAGATTTGAAGGATTATCACTGTTTAAAAAGCAACTTGATACAAACACGGTTTTGTATCATTTAAAAAGGGGCGGATATATATATTCAAAATGACCGTTTGACATTTATTTGAAAAATGATATGAGGTTGAAAACGTCAAAAGAATGGAATAGGGAAATAAGTAAGTCACTTCTGAATTTCAAAAACCAATTGCCGCAGCTCCCAAGCATCACAATGCGTTTTCAAAGGAATTGAGGTTTTCTGCATTGTTTTAGGGCGGCGCGACGGGCCTGGAAAGTGGCGCGACGTGCCTGGGCGTCGTTTTGAGAAGGCTTTTAACGTCGGCGCGACGTGCCTGTAGGCGGGCGCGACGTGCCTGTAGGTGCCCGCCCGACCACACGACAAGTCGACCCGACTGGCCCGACAAGGGGTTTTTTTTGCGCGACGGGTTTGTTATCAAGAATGCCGCGCAAGTGCCAAGGGTCCCCAGCAGTGTTTTGGCTTTCAAAAGCAGGTGTTTGTCAAAATTTGAGGTATTTTATATACTCCCCCATCGAATTTCAAGGTTTTGAGAAAAAACAATAAGCTTTAAAACCATGGACCTTGTCATTTTAGTTAAAGGCACAAGCGGTCATTTTTACACAGCAAGCTGAAGTTTTGAAATATGATAAGAGGCCGAGGTTGGTCATTCAAAGAACACATGTCGAGATACGGTGTTTAAGGTAGAAGGTCAGTTTGTCTCTTCCTCAAATCAAACAAAAGGCCGAGGAGCTCTCTGTAAAAAGCAGTGTTTGATTAAGAGGGGATTTCCGTTGCAAAAAACTCATATAATCTCTGTCAAAGAGCTTGACATCTCCTGTAAAACTCTGTCATTATTATCTCTCAAAAGCAATGAGTGTATGGTATAAATTACTGTTATACTGATTCTTCCACCAAAGCTAAGTTTGCTCTTCCCTTGCACTGTATTGCATCATTGCGGAAAATTGTTGACAGAGAGTTTTCTAAAGGTGAATATTACATTGAAGGGCAAATTTAATTAATGTTTTTCTAGCTCTGGAGGCAGGGTTGTTGGTGATTAGGCACGGTGGTTGATGGTGGTTTTTTAACATCAAAGCCAGGAATATAGATGTATTGGTGGACTTTTAAACTCACAAAGCAGGGGATTTGTTTCCTAAACCACTGTTGCACTGACTTTACACCTAAACCAAGCCTGTTTTTCTGCACTACACTATATCATTCTGAAGTTTGTTGAACAGAGTTTTCTGAAGGTGAAACAGGTTCATTTTCCAGAAGGCAGGGTTATTGCTGATGGGACATTTATTGATGATCAAGTGAACATTAGAGGCGGGGGTATATAAATGTCTGACGGATGGATTTAAACTCACAGAGCAGAAAGTTTGTTTCCTAAAAAAAAACCACTGTTGCACTTACTTTCTCACCTAAACTAAGTCTGCTTGTTCATTACACTATATTGTCATTCTGAAGATGGTTGGACAGAGTTTTCTGAAGGTGAAACAGGGTATTTTGTTGATGATTGAGCATTTGTAGATGATTAGGCATTTATTGATGATCAAGTAAACAACAAGGGCAGAGTTATAAAAGCAGTGATTGACTTCTCAAAAAGTCACAAGTGAAAGGTTCTTCTCTTAACACAGTGGGCTATTTTTCACCTAACCACGGGGTCTCTTTCTTTTCCCACTGTGTGGTCTCCACAGAAGTCTGCTGACAGGGGCATGTTTCAAGGTAAATGACCTAAAAGAGCAGGGTTATAATTTTGAAGGTTGGTTTCAAAGAC
The DNA here is from genome assembly GCA_034641835.2 of Pinus albicaulis. NCBI lineage: Eukaryota > Viridiplantae > Streptophyta > Pinopsida > Pinales > Pinaceae > Pinus > Pinus albicaulis. Next base: position 1,261,076,827 of record CM076574.1, on the reverse strand, counting down.
AAAAATACAAATGCAAACACGCCTCTAAGCAAAATCACAAGAGGGGATTTGTTCAAGACTGTGCACAAAGAATCTACAAAGCAGTTCTTACACATAGTGCCATTGTTGAGAAGGATACATAGCTGACGTGCATCCAAATTTGAAGAACTGTTGTTAATAAGTGTTGAAGGGGGCTTATTCAAGGAAACATTGTTACATTTCATCCAAACCACAGGGTCCATAACTGTCCAAGCAGTTTGGTGGCTTGTCTCAATCCAGGAGAGCATTCTTCATACATTGAAGGTAGTGTGCCTCTTCCAAGCCTGTTTCAAGTCAGAATGCCTCCAAAACGAGATCACAAAGGCGGACAACATAAGAGATATGAGCCTATCTCCATAGAAGAAATCAATGCTCATCCCTCAGTACTTTTCAATTTCCATGAGGTAGGCTGTCTTGATTTCTGTCAGAGGATAGAAGAAGTCAAGAGTTTCTCGCCACTTACACATTTGTGCGCTTTGAGATTCAAGGAAAAACACTTCCAGTTAGCAGGTCTTGACTTCAAAATCTCTCCAAGGTATGTATCCAAAGCTACCAAGATCTCGTATCATGGTGAAAAGTGGTTTAAACAAGCGCATCTTGATTTGGAGGATTATAAACCTTTCATCAAGCCGGAACATAGGGAGACCATCACTGCTATTTTTCCTTTCTCCTATCTTCTTGACAGTTATGCTCCACTGATGAAGGCCATAATGAGATACTTCACTTGTGAAGGGAGGTTTAGCCAAATCTTTGCCTATCATGTTCGCTTGTTGATGCATTTTACCAGGAGTAGACAATTAAACCTCCCATACTTTTTGTCCAAAAGCATAGAGAAAATGGCAGCTACTGTCCAAAAGAAAGCTCCACTTCAGCAAATCCCTTCTCTCTTTCATCATTCCTTGATCAAAATCATCTTCTTACACCAGCTGGAGAAGAAAGGAGTTTCATGGGATTTATTCATTATCCATGCCGATTTCGCCACTGTCCCTCCTGTTCATGTGTCTCCTACTCAGCCTATCCATCGCCCAGTGCCTTTATCTAGTAGGCCTACCCCTAAAAAACTCAAGATGATCACTGGGCAGCCAAGTACACAAGGAGAAGGAGAGGGCAGTGAGCCACAGGAAGAAAAGGAGGATGATGAGCAGCAGCAACCAGATTTAGAAGGACAGCAGCAGTTGGATATCATTGGACAGCAGCTAGAGGTTGATGAACAACATCAATTTCAGGAAGAAGGGCAGCAGACAGAGGTTGAGGTACAGCAGCAAGTACAGGAAAAGGAACAGCAGCGGACAGAGTTTGAAGAGCAGCAGGTTGAGCAAGCAATTGAAACATCTTTTGAGCCACAAGCTGGACAGGATGTTGGGGAAGGACAGCAAGCTGAAGCTGCCTCCTCAATGGTGACCAAAACTGCCCCTAAGAAGGGGAAATTGCCCAAAAGGACAACTCCTAGCTTACCAAGGAGAAAGAGCGCTAGATTGCCCTTCAAAGGCAAAAGTACAGTTAGAGAAAGCGCCAAGCATGGAGGTAAATCAGCTGTCATCCCTATCCCGAGCGATGATAGCGACAATGAGGCACGCATCCTTGAAAATCTCCTCATTCACAAAGAAGGTCAAATTGAGGTGTTACAAGAAGATCTCCAAAGGGCAAGGAACTTAAATCATTTCTTGGAGGTTGAGAACAAACAAATGAAATTTCATGCAGCCATTCATGAGGCAAGGGCCATCAAGTACAAAAAGGAGGCAGAAAGGGCGCAAGTAAGAATTGAAGAGCTTATTGGCGAATTTGATGATGAAGAAGAGGAGGACCAGCCTAGGCAAAAGAGGCCTAGAACCATCGGGCTTAGGAGAGCCTTGGAGAAACAGAAGGCTGAAGAACAAGCTCAATTCGAAGCTTTTCCTCTCACTACCCTCTTTGAGCGGGAAATTGAGGAAAACAAGGAAGCTTGGCTTGAGAGGGCTAACCAGCATCTGGAGACCAAGCTTGAGAAGGCAAACAGGGATCTTGAGCTACAGAGAAAGAGAACTCTTCATTTTCAGAAGCTAAACCAATTCGCCCGGCGCAAATTGAAGGTGGCACAAGAAAAATTGAAGAAATTAAAGGAGAGGCGCCTAGCACGGAAAAAGGCAAAAAGCATATCAGCCCTCGATATTTTAGCTTCAGCTTCGGAACATGTCTCTATGGACCCTTGAGGGTCATCCATGCCAATTTTAGGCCTGTTTCGAAAACTTTTTGTTTTTTGGCATTTTTTGGGTTTTCGCCAAAAACTCATAAATGCGCCATTTCAGTTTGAAGAGTCGTCAAGGGAGGAGGGTGATACCAATGGATTCCATAATTTCATGAGCCGCTCTCCAGCGATTTTCAGGACATTTGAAGATCATTCGCCCCCTCAAATTGGCGAAAAACAGCCTCATTTTGCACATTCTGCCCGCCCTATCAGCAGCCTGCTATTTTCTGGGTTTTTGCACACAGGTACAGTTTTGAGGGACTTTCAGAGATCAGATTGAAATGATTCCACTTGCGTTGGAAAGCAGACACAGATAGCTTTCCAACGAGCCATCATGAGCTTCATTTCGACATCGGGAAGGCTTCCATTTGCATCCAGCAAGTCAGGGGATCTTTTTCAGGCATAAATATGAAGTATTTTTGCAATTTTTGAACTCCAAAAATCTGCTTTTCCCAAATGTGCGTTAGGCTATTTTTATCATGGGAAAATCATGTAAAGTCAATATAATTTCCGTTTTTAGCAGTTTTTAGATATTTTATTAGATATTTTGTGCCTTGGGCTTTGCAAAGCCTCAAGGACAAGTTTAGATATTTTGACTTGGCCAATGGGATAGCTAGTTGCTCCATGAGGTTTTCCTCCTTCTAGCCTATTTATCCCATGATTCTCATTGTAAATCAGAGGCTGAACTTGAGAGAAGAATTAATGAATTGGTCATATGAGCTTTGAAGAATACACTTGAGTTATGATGTTTGGATTGCCTCTTGGATGCTTTTGAGGAATGTTGAAGGCTTGTTGATGGATTCCTTGACATGGTAGAATGGTATAGTGCTTCTTAATGTGTTTTGTCTTCTAGTTTTCACTCATATTTCACTTTTTCTTGCTGCTATAGATCAGTAAAGATTGATTTTGAGACATGCCCATGGAGGCACCTCAAAATCCTTGAATCTTCATAGCTTGATGTTTTCTTCTCCCTTAGTTATGCTAAAGAATTCTTAGCTGCTCTTTAGTAACCTAAGGTGTTGTTGCTAAGTTTTATTCATCAGTTCCATGTATGTTGAGTAGGATGTATGGTTTTCCCTACCTACCTATCAGCTTCCCATAGTTCTATCCATAAAACTTTCTCTTTGACTGATTTGTTGATCATTTTGTTGAACCAAGGAGGCCTAGTCCCGATCTAGCCCTTTGCCTAAAACTATGAAAACTTATTTGTCCAAGTACCCAATGACTTAGAGACTATGTTTAGGCGTTCCGACATAGTTTATGAGTTGTTAGTTTGTCTCATGTGTTTTCCCCAAAGTCTGATAGCCTTTTCCCGAAGTTAGAGGGTCATATACCTCTATGTATGGCTAGAATGTTTGATTTCTATGTATTGATTAGCTTATAGTTATTCCTAGCATGATTAATGGCTTGCTATTACATGTTTATGTCTGCTATTAACTAGTTTGCACTTGAAATCCCTTGTCTTTCACCAACTTATTGTTCATTTACTCCATTTTGCCCAAAGATCCCTTCTATTGTGAATCAAATCGGCCCTACAGCAGCTTTACATCATCGCCTCATTAGCTTCCTTGACCTGATTGACCCCATAGCCCAATTTATCTACATATTGTTGTCCAGTTTATGTATTTGATCAGTTTCATCCCTCACAAACTTAAAAAACCAAAAAACCAAAAACATACTTCATAACTAGCCTAATATCAGAACATCGCAAGTAAACACACCGACATCTTTTACACTTATAGAGAGAGCCCTCTCTGAGTCCACGAAGGCTAGGTCCTTGGGCTCCAAAGCTTGGTTTGATGTTACATCGTCATTTGGCTAGCCAATCGGCCAAATCACGGGACCCTAACATAATGGCGATCACGGTGGGACTTACTGAGTACATGACAGTCTAGCGAACTCTTATAGACTCTTTAGTCCTTCAATCCTAAACTCGGACCATCAGCCTTTAGAATCATTTAGTGTAAACTCTCTGCTTCACCATCTTAGCAAAGTGATGAATCAGGTTTATAACACTCTTACATCCTAGGCTGCACATAAAACTCAGAAAAAACCACAAAAACTCCCTTAGATTGGTTTTTGTCAGTATTGGTGGTGGACCATACACATATACCTCAAAACAACTAAAAATCCACCTGGCGACTCCACTAGCCTCCAGTAGGCCTTACTACCTTGCTAAAATTTAGAATAACATCTGATTGTGCCACCTCATCGCCACACTAACATAATGGCGATCACGGTGGGACTCTGAGTGATTAAAAAAACTTAGTTTCCCTCATCTTTAGAGATCTTTAAGAATACTAGCTGATTGACTTATCCCACCGCTCTCTAACATAATGGCGATCACGGTGGGACTTATTGAGTTCATGATAGTCTAGCAAACTTTTATAGACTCTTTAGTCCTTCAATCTTAAACTCAGACCATCAGCCTTTAGAATCATTTAGTGTAAAATCTCTGTTTCAACATCTTAGCAAAGTGATGAATCAGGTTTATAACACTCTTACATCCTAGGCTGCACATAAAACTCAGAAAAAACCACAAAAACTCCCTTAGATTGGTTTTTGATAGTATTGGTGGTGGACCATACAAATATACCTCAAAACAACTGATTTTCCACCTGGCGACTCCACTAACTTCTAGTAAGCCTTACTATTTCACTAAACTCTAGGCTACTATCCGATAGACCTATCCCATCACTCACTAACATAGCGGGAGATGGTAAGACATTGAGTACATAATAGTCCAGCAAACTCTTATAGACTTTTTGGTCCTTTAGGTACCATAAACAAGCAAGCAGTCCATAGACCCATTTAGAGTAAACTCTTTTTGTTCTCATCACCCTAGCAAAGTGTTGAAACAAGTCTAGGATACTTTGAACCATAGGCTGCACATAAAACTCAGAAAATCCAAAAACATTCTCAGTTTAGTCTTGGTGGTGGACCATAGCTATCTTCACAAAAGCAACCCAGTTCCACCTGGCGACTCCACTAATCCATCCCTTCTATTTTTGACCATCCTTCGCCTTAGTATAACTTTAGAAAAATCACTCATCCAAAACATTCACCAATACCATTCTCTCTGAACCCTGGATCTAAAATCTGGCTTCGCGAAGAATCAATACTAGATCCCATCCAGACCCAAATCCCCCTATCATAGTAGATGACCCAGAGAAGATTCTGTGGCAAGCTTCTGAAACTGATCATCTAGCTACCGATAGATCCATCCGTAGAACAAGATCTGTACCTAAAACTCGCAATATCCTACTAGATTCACCTTTTGAGATAGAGTCATCACAAGCTCTTCCCAGAAGCAAATCATATAGTAAGATAAACTTCGACGATCTTGAACCCCTAAACCCACCGCAGAGTCCTATTAGAGAAGCTTCACCCACCACTCCTCCTGATTTCCAGCTTCTTTATCAATTTGGCTCCTATCATCCCAGATCTGCTCAAAACCAGATCACTAGTCCAAGTTCATTCGCTACACCTGTTCAAACCACTTCATTTCAGCCTACTAGTCCTCATCTTGTACTTCATCCATTAGCTCCAGTCATGGCAGCCTGGTACGCACCTTTGGTGTTGCCACCACCTTTAGCTCCTCTCCCAAACAAATATCAGGACAAGATCCCACACTTTACTGGAGAAGACACAACCACAGCTCAACAACATGTAAGTAGGATTAGTGATGCTTTTGAATACATGGAAGTACACAACGAAACCGTCAGAATGAGAATATTCGCCCAAAGCCTGAGTGGAGAACCCAAAACATGGTTTAAAAGCTTGCCTCCAAACAGCATCCACAATATCTTAGAACTCTACCAAGTCTTCGCGAACAAGTGGGAAGTCCGAAGGAACCCTATTCAAATCCTGTCAAAATATAACAACCTAAAACAGGAAAATGGGGAAAGTGTCCAGGCATACTGCACTAGGTTCAACAATGTGTATAACGCCCTCCCACCTCACTTCAAACCCCCACTTGGTTTAGTCTTGGCAAAATTCCCCGAGGGTTTTGATCCAGACATGACATATCATCTGAGAGACAAGGATCCCCCTACCCTAGAGGAAATGCAACAAGTAGCCATAAAACAAGAAGCCAATTTAGCAGAAAAAGGAGCTAGGACTAGATTAGAAAGAAAAGTCCCATATAGAGATGAGGTATCCAGTTCATCTCCTTCCCTAGATCCTAGAATAGATGGCTTGGTCAAATCCATGACAAAGATGTGGGAAAAAAATGAGTGAAAAAGTGCCTCCTAGGGAAAACCAACTAAACCCTCAAAACCAGAACCAAGGCTTTAGAAAAGGTCAGTCTCAAAATAAACCAAGAGGAAATGATCAGCAAATCAGACCATCCTTCAGTACGAATTATGTTGATAAAGAGGATAAGGATACTGAACCCATTGATGAAAATCATTGGAACCTCATAGGTTCTGATAACGAGAGTAAGGTTTACCTCACAGCAGAAGAGAAAGAGTTATGCCATCCAAGTCATGAAGAAACCAATGATGAAGATCTCGAAGATCCTGCCATAGATTTTCAGAATGCCATTATAGAAGCTCATAGGCAGTTTAACCTTAGAAGTAGAAAAAACCAAAACTACTCCAAGAAGGGTAGCCCTGACACTGCTAAAACCTCTGACACCATCCCTAAAAAAGCCATGGATAGCAACAAAATTATGGCCAAGAAAATTGACCAAAACAAGGATAAAGCTATTCAAACAAGTCTTAGCTCAGATACTCTTAGCACCTCTACAAAATCCCCCGAAGTAACGGTGTCAAACAAAGTCCCGAATCAGAGTCAGCAAATTAAGAGCATAGAAAAGGTCATGTCCGAAAAAGCTGAAACAAATTTGCCCAAACTACAAACTCCTTTTAGTTTTGAAGGGGAAGTTTCCGAAATAAAAATTACCATACCCCTTACTGAGCTAATAACTGTAGATAGGTATAGATGTCAAATTTTCAAAGTTTTTGACATAGGGAGCGAGGCAAATACTTTAAATCTAACTGAAAACAAACCCGAGCTCTTATCCGGCCCGAAAATAGAAGGTCAATATCAAGAAGGATCTATTTCCCCTTCCTACGTAAGCCTAAACATACGGGACAAGATATTACATAATGCCATGTTAGATTCTGGTGCCTCCCATAACCTCATGCCTAAAGAAGTCATGGAAAACCTAAGACTAGAAGTAACTCAACCCTACAAAAACTTGTATTCCTTTGACTCAAGTCAGGTCAAATGTTTAGGCCTAATAAAGAACCTAGAGGAATGCTCTAAAGACACTATCAGCCATTTTGAAATCACAGATTCTGAAATGGAAGAAGAATCAAAACCTTTAGGATCTATACCCTTATGCTTTAAATCATTCCAGACTTTGAAAGAAAATTTGCATCTTAAAGATCTCTCGACAATTATTCAGGAAAACCCTGCTCAAGTTAACTCTCACCTAAATCAAGCAGAGCTGATTGAAGAGGAATTCAAATCTAAGATAGAAGATAAAGCAAAACCTGTAGGATCTCTACCTTTATGCTGGGAGTCATTTGAGTTCATAAAAGAAAATTGGCCCCCTGAACATCTATCAGAAAAAAATCATGAATTACATGATAACTATCCTCAACATCACAAAGAATTGGTTGAAGATGAAAACAAGAAAGAAATGAAAGAGAACCCACGGGATCTCTCTAAGGACATGAGTGATGATTCATCATCTCTCATAGGTGAAGCCCAAAAAGACATTCATCCTTTAAATCGGATTTCCCAAGAGAAAGAGGATTGTTGTGGAGAGAGGAAAATGCTTCCCTTTTTAACTGAAGAGGAAATAGATCAACTTATAAACATACAGACAGCCTCTGAATCTTCACATAACCACAACTTTTCTAATCTTTCTCCTGTTAATCTTGCATGTCATAAATCAGAAAATAGATGTGTAGATCAATTTGAAGAAAAGCAATCTGATAGTCCAATGTGCATGGTTGATGACATTTCTTTTGTTAATGATTCTCCAAGGTTTGATCAATATGTTGATGATTGTGATTTCCAAACAGACACTAACTGTGCAAAACACTCAGCTTTTGATTTTTGGGAGGAAGCTCGGTTTCATAAACTTGAGAAAAGTGAGCAAGCATTACAGGTCATATATGACACTGATGAGGATAGCCTTGAAAGTTTGGAAGTAAGTGAAGAGTCTCAGACTCTTTTCTCTACTTCACTTCAGTCCATCCGAGATAACATTCACATAATTGGAGATCAACAGTGTTTCAGCTTTGATGATGAGCTTGAGGAAGATGATGAATTTCTTGAGCATGTTGTAAATGAGAGGCCTTTTCCTGAAATAGTTGAGGAAGTCATTTTGGACACGGAATCTTCCTTAACTCTAGATTTGCAACCACAAAGTTCCATTGAGTCACAAATTGCAGATGAAGAAAAAGAGTCTGATAAACACATGAGAGTTGTCTCACTACCCTTTCAAGATAATTTACTATCACAGTGTATCCCTGCTCACCAAACTAATAACCTCCACATAGTTTTCAGTCCACTTAATCAGAACACATCAGCTTGGAATGAAAACTACACTGCAATACATGATGAGTCTAACAGTTCGGGTGATCATGAAGAAGAGTTGCTTTACCAGGGGGGTCCCAAATATAGCCAAGTGGAAGAAAGATTAGTCTTGAATGAATCCTGTATATCAAAACCTCTAGATCAGGCATTATTCCAAGATCCATTTGTTGTTTTCCTTAAGAAGTCTGAAAGAGTAGTCTTGAATGAATCCTATATCTCAAAACCTCTAGATCAGGCATTATTCCAAGATCCATTTGTTGTTTTCCTTGAGAATTCGGAAAGAGTAGTCTTGAATGAATCCTATATCTCAAAACCTCTAGATCAGGCATTATTCCAAGATCCATTTGTTGTTTTCCTTAAGAAGTCTGAAAGAGTAGTGGGTTTTATCATGAACAAGTTGCTGCCAAGAATGAGAAAAAGCTTAAGCACTACTGTCCAGAAACAAACTAAGTGGGAGTGGCCTTTTCATTACTTCTACATCATGAAAGAACTAAACCAGAATCACCCATTTGATCATCTACTTGACTGGTTACATTGGAAAGAAGAATTCACCAAATGAATGTATGTTGTGTACAGTTTAGATTAGGATAGGTAGATAGTTAAAACTCAGCCTTGTGAGCATTTTTTTTCATTTGTAGTTTGTTTGAAGAGAAAGTGAAAAAGCAGAAAATACAAAAAACAGTGAAAAGTAGAAAAAGAGGGCAGTTTCTAAAAAGCAATGGTAAAGCCCCATGTTCCAAAAAAAACAGTCCTTCGGAAAGCGCGCAAGTCTAAATGCCGCTACTAGTACTTCAATGTCTTGTTCAGCTATCTAGCCTAATCATAGCTGAGCATGTTTAAATTTATTTGCTGATAAGTTAGTGAGTGTCAAGATAGTCAACATTGTGTAAGATTGACTTATCACAGAGCTTAGATTAGGGAGAGATTTTGGTTCCACATGCCTAAAACAGAACCAAAGAGAGAAGCAAGGGATGAAAAATACATTGTACATCTTAGCCCGCTTGTCTAGTTTCCTTTTATTGCAAAATAACATTTGTGTGCAGCTTGTCTTTTATGCCGCAAATGCATGACAAGTCAGACTGTTTAATCCTGATTTGATCATTTTTCAATTTCATGTTGTAGATTAGAGATTGAAATCCTGTCAAACTGCTTAATCTTGACAGTCGATCTAGTTTTAGGTAGAGAAATGAAGGAGTTCATCAGCTTAATCTGAACTCCCGGCAGATATAAGAATAGAAGTAGATAGTTTCATTTTGCAAAAAGAAAAATATGCATTGTCAAAAGGCTGCTAGTTTAAATGCGCCAAACAGAAGAAAAAATGCTAGGAAAGATAGTGGGGCAGGTAGAAGTATCATTGATGTTAAAAATGCTGACACTTTTCAGAAATAACATCAAGAGAAGGGTAAATTTTGCGCCAATGGATAAGGCACTGGTCTTCATAAATCCAAAAATCTGAATTCTGGACACCTCCTGACGAGGAGCTGCCCTCCCCAAATGGAGCCATTGTTAGCCATCAGTATTTTTTGCATGTTAGTGATGACTATATCTTCAGCTGAGTTTTCTAGAAACTGATTTCCTTATGTCAATATGTCATCCAGAAAACCCTCCCAAAACTTTTTTCGCCTTTCTACCTATTCAGTCCACCCCTGGCAAAAACACAACCTCCTTGTCAACAATCCTATCTAACCTCAGCCTTATTAGTCTGCCCATCAGCTTTAAAAGGCAAATCCACATATGTTTCAAAGGTCTCCCCTATGTTAGGAAGTGGCGTTTAGGACATTTCACCTTTGGCAATCATCAAAAAGCCAAAAAGGCCCTCATCTGCAGCAGACCTACCATGACTGATCCCTTAATTTTCAAATGAAGTTGACAAACAGCCTTAAGTCACGCCACTCATATTCCCTAGGTCTCAGCACTGCATGAAGCCCATTCTCAAGCTGACTAGTAGGTTTTTCACTGTGTTCTATGGTTCTTCAAAGACAGGAAATATGTTTCATCTCATGGAGTAAATTTTTGAGTTTACAGTTAGAGGAACAGCTGCTTCTAAGTGTATTATGAGCCTGAGATGAAGCTGCAAAACAAAGGTCACTCATCAGGACCTTACAGCTCTTTCCAGCATGAAAATCACAGTAAGAAAGGCTCGCCACTGTCTCAGCAAAATGGTAAATTGTCAAGGCCCAAAACCTCCTTCATTTACAAGCAGAGGGTTAGGGCGCCTCCTTCATCCATAAGCAGAGGGCGCAGGCCAGAGTTGACTCAGAAGGCTGCAAAAGTCCAGGTTTGCCCTGACTGAAACAATGAAACAATATCTTCAGGTTTCATGAATGTAATTGCTGACCATAACAGGATTGTAGTAGAAGTATGATAAGCTCAAAGGAAAGGGGAGTTTAGCCTGATAAAAGAGATCATCTGAAACTTTCAAGTCAGGTGAATGGTTGAAACTCTAGAAGGCCTGTCATCAGTGAACTTTCCAAAGCACAAGGACCCTGTCTATCCAAAAGATCAAACATAACAGATGATAAACAAATGTCATTACACAGGCAGGAGAAAGTTCTTGGTTTTTCAAGAAAGCAATGACCTTCATAGTCACAAAGAGCTTTGTCAATATAACAGGTCATGAGATGAACAAGCCAAGTGACAAATAGCTCAGCAACCTTAGAACAGTGTCACTGTGGCTAGGTTTTCTTCAAAAAACACAGTGATGCTTGCAAATAGTGATGCCTAGATTGATGTTGTTCAAATGATTTACTTACCACCACATTCAGAGAAAGGCTGTGTTTGACATAGTGGTAAAGGGGGGCTTCTGATACTTTACCTAATGAAGGGCCTCCTCCATATATGAGCAGAGGGCCAAAAATCATTGCAGGCTGTTGAAAATTGGTAAGTCCAAAAGTACAGGGAAAAGACACAAAGAAATTGAATGAAGGAAAGTGTTACTGTCTATAATATAAATGTATTGATCTCCCTCCTCGAAAAGCTATCTATCAACAGTCCATCCAGTAGAAAAGAGAAAATGTTGAACATACTGTATGCTTTGAATGCCAAAGGAGCAGTTAACTTAAAAAGGGTTAAAGACATTCCATGACCACTTATCCAGAAATCAAAGAAAATCCTTCTGAGCAAACAAAGAAGTCTAGGGTGAAAGGATGCAACCTAAAAGTGTATTTACAGTCCAGAGAGAAACCTGTGAAACACCTAGAAAAGCGACAATCTTATCATTGGGAAGAAGTAAAGCAATGACCAAGGTTAGGATGAGTCATAAAATACATAAGGACGGTATGCAATAGAAAAAGAGACAATTTGAGTTTATGTGTACCTTGTTAGCCACAAAGAAGATTTCCTCCTTGAGGAAAGGGTCAAGCAGCAAAACAATATCATATATCAAAAGTCCAAAGAGGCGCCTTTCAAGAAGGGGTGTTTACAATTTTTCAAATATTTTTGGTGCATTATGAAATGGCCCTTCTTTGCTAAGTAATCACCAAGAGAGGGAGGCAGTGAACATAAGTCCAATCATGAAATGGTGCTATTGACAAAAAGGGGTTTAATATACTGATCAGAATAAAATAAAGACTGTGTGCCAAAAAGCCCTGTTTTCATATTTTACAAGTTTGTCTTTTCAAATAAGGAGGCAAGCGGTATGATACGATGAGTAGGCAAAGCAGATTTGAAGGATTATCACTGTTTAAAAAGCAACTTGATACAAACACGGTTTTGTATCATTTAAAAAGGGGCGGATATATATATTCAAAATGACCGTTTGACATTTATTTGAAAAATGATATGAGGTTGAAAATGTCAAAAGAATGGAATAGGGAAATAAGTAAGTCACTTCTGAATTTCAAAAACCAATTGCCGCAGCTCCCAAGCATCACAATGTGTTTTCAAAGGAATTGAGGTTTTCTGCATTGTTTTAGGGCGGCGCGACGGGCCTGGAAAGTGGCGCGACGTGCCTGGGCGTCGTTTTGTGAAGGCTTTTAACGTCGGCGCGACGTGCCTGTAGGCGGGCGCGACGTGCCTGTAGGTGCCCGCCCGACCACACGACAAGTCGACCCGACTGGCCCGACAAGGGGTTTTTTTTGCGCGACGGGTTTGTTATCAAGAATGCCGCGCAAGTGCCAAGGGTCCCCAGCAGTGTTTTGGCTTTCAAAAGCAGGTGTTTGTCAAAATTTGAGGTATTTTATATACTCCCCCATCGAATTTCAAGGTTTTGAGAAAAAACAATAAGCTTTAAAACCATGGACCTTGTCATTTTAGTTAAAGGCACAAGCGGTCATTTTTACACAGCAAGCTGAAGTTTTGAAATATGATAAGAGGCCGAGGTTGGTCATTCAAAGAACACATGTCGAGATACGGTGTTTAAGGTAGAAGGTCAGTTTGTCTCTTCCTCAAATCAAACAAAAGGCCGAGGAGCTCTCTGTAAAAAGCAGTGTTTGATTAAGAGGGGATTTCCGTTGCAAAAAACTCATATAATCTCTGTCAAAGAGCTTGACATCTCCTGTAAAACTCTGTCATTATTATCTCTCAAAAGCAATGAGTGTATGGTATAAATTACTGTTATACTGATTCTTCCACCAAAGCTAAGTTTGCTCTTCCCTTGCACTGTATTGCATCATTGCGGAAAATTGTTGACAGAGAGTTTTCTAAAGGTGAATATTACATTGAAGGGCAAATTTAATTAATGTTTTTCTAGCTCTGGAGGCAGGGTTGTTGGTGATTAGGCACGGTGGTTGATGGTGGTTTTTTAACATCAAAGCCAGGAATATAGATGTATTGGTGGACTTTTAAACTCACAAAGCAGGGGATTTGTTTCCTAAACCACTGTTGCACTGACTTTACACCTAAACCAAGCCTGTTTTTCTGCACTACACTATATCATTCCGAAGTTTGTTGAACAGAGTTTTCTGAAGGTGAAACAGGTTCATTTTCTAGAAGGCAGGGTGATTGCTGATAGGACATTTATTGATGATGAAGTGAACATTAGAGGCAGGGGTATATAAATGTCTGGATGGATTTTTTAAACTCACAGAGCAGAAAGTTTGTTTCCTAAAAAACCACTGTTGCACTTACTTTCTCACCTAAACTAAGTCTGCTTGTTCATTACACTATATTGTCATTCTGAAGATGGTTGGACCGAGTTTTCTGAAGGTGAAACAGGGTATTTTGTTGATGATTGAGCATTTGTAGATGATTAGGCATTTATTAAGTGAAAGTCAAGTAAACGACAAGGGCGAGTTATAAAAACGGTGATTGACTTCTCAAGAAGTCACAAGTGAAAGGTTCTTCTCTTAACACAGTGGGCTATTTTTCACCTAACCACAGGGTCTCTTTCTTTTCCCACTGTGTGGTCTCCACAGAAGTCTGCTGACAGGGGCATGTTTCAAGGTAAATGGCCTAAAAAGCAGGGTTATAATTTTTGAAGGTTGGTTTCAAAAACAAAAATACAAATGCAAACAGGCCTCTAAGCAAAATCACAAGAGGGGATTTGTTCAAGACTGTGCACAAAGAATCTACAAAGCAGTTCTTACACATAGCGCCATTGTTGAGAAGGATACATAGCTGAAGTGCATCCAAATTTGAAGAACTGTTGTTAATAAGTGTTGAAGGGGGCTTATTCAAGGAAACATTGTTACATTTCATCCAAACCACAGGGTCCATAACTGTCCAAGCAGTTTGGTGGCTTGTCTCAATCCAGGAGAGCATTCTTCATACATTGAAGGCAGTGTGCCTCTTCAAAGCCTGTTTCAAGTTAGAATGCCTCCAAAACGAGATCACAAAGGCGGACAACATAAGAGATATGAGCCTATCTCCATAGAAGACATCAATGCTCATCCCTCAGTACTTTTCAATTTCCATGAGGTAGGCTGTCTTGATTTCTGTCAAAGGATAGAGGAAGTCAAGAGTTTCTCACCACTTACACATTTGTGCGCTTTGAGGTTCAAGGACAAACACTTCCAACTTGCAGGTCTTGACTTCAAAATCTCTCCAAGGTATGTATCCAAAGCTACCAAGATCCCGTATCATGGTGAAAAGTGGTTTAAACAAGCGCATCTTGATTTGGAGGACTATAAACCTTTCATCAAGCCGGAACATAGGGAGACCATCACTGCTATTTTTCCTTCTCCTATCTTCTTGACAGTTATGCTCCACTGATGAAGGCCATAATGAGATATTTCACTTGTGAAGGGAGGTTTAGCCAAATATTTGCCTATCATGTTCGCTTGTTGATGCATTTTACCAGGAGCAGGCAATTAAACCTTCCATACTTTTTGCCCAAGAGCATAGAGAAAATGGTAGCTACTGTCCAAAAGAAAGCTCCACCTCAGCAAATCCCTTCTCTCTTTCATCATTCCTTGATCAAAATCATCTTCTTACACCAGCTGGAGAAGAAAGGAGTTTCATGGGATTTATTCATTAGCCATGCCGATTTCGCCACTGTCCCTCCTGTTCATGTGTCTCCTACTCAGCCTGTCCATCGCCCAGTGCCTCTATCTAGTAGGCCTACCCCTAAAAAACTCAAGATGATCTTGAGCGATGATACACGAGAGGGAGAAGAGGAGAGAGCGTTGAGCACGAGGGAAAAAGGAGGATGATGAGCGGCAACAGCGATTTAGAAAGAGCGGCGGTTGGTTATCATTGGACGACGGCTAGAGGTTGATGAACAACATCAATTTCGAAGAAGAGACGTGACAGAGGTTGAGGTACGGTAGCAAGTACGGAAAAGGAACGGCGGACGAGAGTTTGAAGAAACGACGGAGTTGAACGGCGCAATTGAAACATCTTTTGGGCCACAAGTGGGCGGGATGTTGGGGAAGGACAGCAAGCTGAAGGCCCCACCTCCTCAATGGTGATAGCGCCAAAAAGAAGGAAATTGCCCAAAAGGACAACTCCTAGCTTACAGCGAGGAAAGACGCTGGAGTTTCCTTAAAAAAGAAGGCAAAAGTACGATTGAAAAGTGCCAAGCATGGAGGTAAATCAGCTGTCATCCCTATCCCAAGCGATGACAGTGATAATGAGGCACACATCCTTGAAAACCTCCTCATTCACAAAGAAGGGCAAATTGAGGTGTTACAAGAAGATCTTCAAAGGGCAAGGAATTTCAAACATTTCTTGGAGGTTGAAAACAAACAAATGAAGTTTCATGTAGCTATCCATGAAGCAAGGGCGATCAGGTACAAAAAGGAGGCAGAAAAGGCGCAAGTAAGAATTGAAGAGCTCATTGGCGAATTTGATGATGAGGAAGAGGAGGACCAGCCTAGGCGAAAGAGGCCTAGAACCATCGGGCTTAGGAGAGCTTTGGAGAAGCAGAAGGCTGAAGAACAAGCTCAATTCGAAGCTTTTCCTCTCACTACCCTCTTTGAGCGGGACATTGAGGAAAACAAGGAAGCTTGGCTTGAGAGGGCTAACCAGCATTTGGAGACCAAGCTTGAGAAGGCAAACAGGGATCTCGAGCTACAGAGAAAGAGAACACTTCACTTTCAGAAGCTAAACCAATTCGCCAGGCGCAAATTGAAGGTGGCACAAGAAAAATTGAAGAAATTAAAGGAGAGGCGCCTAGCACGGAAAGAAGCAAAAAGCACATCAGCCCTCGATATTTTAGCCTCAGCTTCGGAGCATGTTTCTATGGACCCTTGAGGGTCATGCATGCCAATTTTGGGCCTGTTTCGAAAACTTTTTGTTTTTTGGCATTTTTGGGGTTTTCGCCAAAAACTCATAAATACGCCATTTCAGTTTGATAAGCCGTCAAGGGAGGAGGGTGATACCAATGGATTCCATAATTTCATGAGCAGCTCTCCAGCGATTTTCAGGGCATTTGAAGATCATTCGCCCCTCCAAATTGGCGAAAAACAGCCTCATTTTGCACATTCTGCCCGCCATATCAGCAGCCTGCTATTTTCTGGGTTTTTGCACACAGGTGCAGTTTTGAGGGACTTTCAGAGATCAGATTGAGATGATTCCACTTGCATTGGAAATCAGACACAGAGAGCTTTCCAACGAGCCATCATGAGCCTCATTTTGACATCAGGAAGGCTTCCATTTGCATCCAGCAAGTCAGGGGACCTTTTTCAGGCATAAATAAGAAGTATTTTTGCAATTTTTGAACTCCAAAAATCTGCTTTTCCCAAATGTGCGTTAGGCTATTTTTATCATAGGAAAATCATGTAAAGTCAATATAATTTCTGTTTTTAGCAGTTTTTTAGATATTTTATTAGATATTTTGTGCCTTGGGCTTTGCAAAGCCTCAAGGACAAGTTTAGATATTTTGACTTGGCCAATGGGATAGCTAGTTGCTCCATGAGGTTTTCCTCCTTCTAGCCTATTTATCCCATGATTCTCATTGTAAATCGGAGGCTGAACTTGAGAGAAGAATTAATGCATTGGTCATATGAGCTTTGAAGAATACACTTGAGTTATGATGTTTGGATTGCCTCTTGGATGCTTTTGAGGAATGTTGAAGGCTTGTTGATGGATTCCTTGACATGGTGGAATGGTATAGTGCTTCTTAATGTTGTTTTGTCTTCTAGTTTTCACTCATATTTCATTTTTCTTGCTGCTATAGATCAGTAAAGATTGATTTTGAGACATGCCCATGGAGGCACCTCAAAATCCTCGAATCTTCATAGCTTGATGTTTTCTTCTCCCTTAGTTATGCTAAAGAATTCTTAGCTGCTCTTTAGTAACCTAAGGTATTGTTGCTAAGTTTTATTCATCAGTTCCATGTATGTTGAGTAGGATGTATGGTTTTCCTTACCTACCTATCAGCTGCCCATAGTTCTGTCCATAAAACTTTCTCTTTGACTGATTTGTTGATCATTTTGTTGAACCAAGGAGGCCTAGTCCCGATCTAGCCCTTTGCCTGAAACTATGAAAACTTATTTGTCCAAGTACCCAATGACTTAGAGACTATGTTTAGGCGTTCAGGCATAGTTTATGAGTTGTTAGTTTGTCTCATGTGTTTTCCCCAAAGTCTGATAGCCATTTTCCGAAGTTAGAGGGTCTTATACCTCTATGTATGGCTGGAATGTTTGATTTCTATGTATTGATTAGCTTATAGTTATTCCTAGCATGATTAATGGCTTGCTATTACATGTTTATGTCTGCTATTAACTAGTTTGCACTTAAAATCCCTTGTCTTTCACCACCTTATTGTTCATTTACTCCATTTTGCCCAGAGATCCCTTCTATTGTGAATCAAATCGGCCCTACAGCAGCTTTACATCATCGCCTCATTAGCTTCCTTGACTTGATTGACCCCATAGCCCAATTTATCTACATCTTGTTATCCAGTTTATGTATTTGATCAGTTTCATCCCTCACAAACTTAAAAAACCAAAAAACCAAAAACATACTTCATAACTAGCCTAATATCTGAACATCGCAAGTAAACACACCGACATCTTTTACACTTATAGAGAGAGCCCTCTCTGAGTCCAGGAAGGCTAGGTCCTTGGGCTCCAAAGCTTGGTTTGATGTTACATCGTCATTTGGCTAGCCAATCGGCCAAATCACGGGACCCTAACAGGACCTTCTGAGTTAGTGACAAACTAAGTATTCCTTAGATCTCAGAAAAATCACAAACATCATTAGATTTGTATTTAGTTGTTGATGGTGGACAACAAGGTCATCCTTAAAACAGTGAACATCATCCACCTGGCGACTCCACTGGTCTTCAGTAGCCTTGTTGACCCCAGTAGTTCTCATAAACTCCCCTGGGAATGCATTAAGAAATTGAAATCATGCTGATGGTGGACAGCAGAGTTGAAACCTTCCACCTGGCGACTGCACAAATATCAATAGACCTAAAGACTCCACTGGTAGAGAACTCTAAGATTGGTTGAAAAGATTCAGTGACCCTTTATGATTTACAAACATGGATCCAATGATACAAAGGAGATATGCTCCAATGAATAGAGATCACATCCCTGGGTTCCCACACAAATTGCCTCAGATAGATTGGGACAAGAACCTCCCTAGGTTTCAAGATGAAAAGTCTGATGACCCTTTGTTACACCTCATCAAGTTTCATATCCATGTATGGGGGTTAAAAGCTTAATGGCATGAGGACTGCCTTATGAATATTTTCATGCTAAACATTAGAAGGGAAGGCAAGGGAATGGTATGAGAGTCTAAGACCTGGTAGCTTGTTTTCCTTAAAAGATATACACAAGGCATTTTATGAGCATTATAAACAGAATTCCCCATCTTTATCATTGGCTGAAAATTGTTGTGATCAATCTCAGGATATCATACAGTACCTTATATATAGTGATGAAGATTTGGAAAATTTGCATTCTGAAGACCTCTTAACATCCATTCATGAATTTCATTCTCAAGATAACTATCATGACAGCCTAGATGAGTTAGTTTAGGAATAAATCAATCAAGGTATAGAAGAAAACCCACAAGATCTCTCTGAAGGCACAAGTGATGATTCACCATCTCTTCTAGGTGACGCTCAAGAAAACATTCAACCTCAAAATCAGCCTTCACAAGAAAAAGAGAACTGTTGTACTTCCATCCAAAGAAAGAGAAAAATTCCTCCTCTTTTGACTAAAGAGGAAATAAATCAGATGTTAAACATTCAGCCAGCCTCTAAACCTTCATATGAACAAAAAAATTATATTTTTCTCCTACTAATTCCATCTACCATAAATCAGAAAGTGAATTTGTAGATCAATTCAAAGAAGAACGAACTGATAATCCAATATGTTTGATTGGTGACACTACTTATTTTGATGAGTTTATAAAGTTTGATCAATCTGATGATGATATCCTCCAAATAGAAACTAACCTTGCAGAGCAATCAGTAATTGTTTTGTGGGAGGAAGATCATTTTCATCAACTTCAAAAAAGTAATAAGCGAATTCATGCCATCTATGCCACTGATGAGGGAAGCCTTGAAAGTTCATAAGTAAGTGAAGGATCTCTAACCCTTTGTTCTACTTCATATCAGCCCATCAGAAATAAATTTCATGTGATTTGGAATCAACAGTATTTCAGTTTTGATGTTGAAATTGGAGAAGAAAAAGAACTTCTTGAGCAAGTTGTAAGTGAAAAACCTTTTCCTGAAATGGTTTATGAAATCATTTGGGACACGGAATCCTCTTCAGCTTCATATTTTCAGTCACCAAGTCCCATTGAATTTCAAATTGTAGATGAAGGCTTGGAAATTTACAATCACATAAGAGTTGTTGCGCTTCTTTCTCAAGAAGATTTGTTGCCAAAGAGTGCTCCTACTCATCAATATGATGGCCTTCACACAGATTTTAGCCCACTCTATCAAAGCACATTAGGTTTTTTAGAGGATAAAATTTCCACATATGATGAATCTACCAGTTCATATAATCATGAGGAATAAGTGGAGTTTCTTTCCCAAAAGAGTATCAAGAATAGCCAAGTGGAAGAAAGAGTAGTCATGAATGGAGCTTATGTCTCAAATCCTCTAGATCGGGTATTATTCCAAGATCCATTTGTTGTTTTCCTTGAGAAATCTAAAGGAGGAGTGTGTTCTGCCAAGAACAGTTTGTTGCAAAGTGTGAGAAAAATTTTAGGCACTACTGTTCGAAAACAAGTAAGGTGGAAGTGGCATTTTTATTTCTTCAGCACTCTCAAAGAGCTGAAACAAAATCCCTCAGGGAATCATCTGCTTGATTGGTTGTGTTGGAAAAGAGATTTCACCAAATGAAAGTATATTATTTATAGGTTAGATTAGGATAGATAGATAGATATGCAAAATAAGCTCAGCCTTGTGAGCATCTTTTTAGTTCTAGATTGTTTGGAAAAAATGAAAAAACACAAAAACAAAGAAAGGTAGAAAAAGAGGGCAGATTTGAAAAGTGGTACAGCCCCATACCCAAAAAATAGTGATGTTGAAAGTGTGCAAACCTAAATGCCAATACATGTGCCAAAAAGTCTTGTTCAGTCATCTAGCCTAATCATGGCTAAACATGTTTTCAATTTATTGCCGATAAGTTAGTGAAAGAGAGCTTGTCAAATCATTCAAACTTGACTTGTAAAAAAGGGATAGATTAGGGAATGAAAGATACTAGTTTCACATGCTCAAAATAGAACCAAAGAGGAAGATGAGGATGCATAACAAATAATATATCACAGCCCTTATCTCTCTATTTTTACTTTTATGCAAAATAATGTATGTGCGCAACTTGTTCTTATGCCACAACTCATGGTAAGTCAGATTGTCTAATCCTGATTTAAACCATGCTTTCAATTTCATGTTTATAGCTTAGAGAATGAAGTTTTTCAAACAGCTTAATCTTGACAAATGATTAGACTAGGTAGACAATAAAAGAGTTCATTATCCTAATATGAACTCTTGGAAGAAATAAGGGTACAATTAGATAGTTTGATTTGTGTTTTCAAAAATAAAAATGTCGAGGGTTTGCAAATCCAAGTGCACCCAAGTGAAGAAAAAATGTTAGGCCAAGAAAGATGGGTAGGTAGGAAAGAGATTGAAGCAAACATGTATTTTTAGATTGTGAGATCATAGCCTCAAAATAACATCAGCAAATGAAGAAAGAAATATCTGCAAAGTGCAAGTAAGGCACTGGTCTTCAAGGCTCAGAGATCTGAATTCTGAGGTTTTGGACACCTCTCGAAAAAGAGTTGCCCTCCCCAAGTGGAGCCACTATTAGTCATCAGTAATTTTTTTGCCTTTGTAGATGACTAAATTTCTATCCTATATTTCTAGAAACAAAATTCATGAACATCGTGAGTTCTAAAAATCTCACTGCCTTCTTTATCCTTAGAGAAATTTTTCACTATTCTACTATTTTGTCATTCCATGGTCAACCTACCACTTCTAAAAAACACCTCATAGGCTTATGCCACTCATCTACATCCTATTTTTCCCACCTATAACCTCATCACTCTGTTTTTTCCTTGCCCATAACTCCATTTACCACCTAGGGTTTCCTACAAGCTTAACTCATGCCCATGATCCCCAAGTCCCTCAAGCATTGATGGTCCCTAAACTATCTTTGTAGACTCTTTAGATAAATCAAGTACATTGTATTTTGGATCTTCAATACACCACTTTTTCAATACTATGTTTTTACACTTGAAGATTCTAAACCAATTTTCAGTCAAAGAGAGGTCAAAGAATCCCCGCTAGGTCAATTAGGGTTTCATGTTTTTCAAGGTCATCATCTCCAAAAATACTACCATTCAGCTTCAAAAGTCTGCACATAAGGTAATGGGCTATCTTGACACTTTTGCAGAAGTAATAAGAGGCCAACCGGCAGAAGAAATTGGTAAGGTAAGAGGTTTGCTACTCAATGATGGCATCTTGCAACAAGGGAGATATGAAAACTAGGGTTTTTGAGGGAAATTTTCATGGTTTCACGATCTCCGTAATTAAATAATCAACAAGGCTTGTATCTTGATGCTCTTACACCTCCTCCTATCCTTAATATACCTTCACAAACACTCCCCATCACTCCTATCCCTCAAAATCATCATTTTTCTACAAAACCTAGTCTATTGCCACAATTTGACACTTTTTGAGACTAGGCCTGTGTTTTGACCTTTTGGACCCCTTCCCCTCACTCAATTCTTGAAATTACATTTTCCCCTACTCCCTAACATATATCCTTATCCCCCAAAATTTCCCCAAGAATTTAGACAACCCTTAACCCCTTCATTCCCCTCCCTCTGCAAGGCGGTCCTAAATCCCCTACACCAAACCCTGATTTCCTCTTCCAACTAAACTAGGGTTTGATATAAAAAGGAGGCACAATAAAAAATGATTCATTTGATATATCATGTCAATAAGAATAATTCTATAACAGCTCATAAAAATCATGCTTCCATCATTTTCCAAGAATTCATTCCAAGAGACAAGCCATGTGTCACACCTAGGGATAGTTTTGCTTCAAACTGTGTTTCTGACCACACAGAGATGAATTTGGAAAAAGTGAGAGAGGTTGTTGTACATAATAGGTCCAAGAAGAAAAACCTCCTTCATTTTTTACATAGGTATCATGGTTTGGGATCAATGACAAAAATACAGGTGTCACAGGAGAAATTCTGCACTTCTGGAGTGACCTTGAGAAAATCCGTTTTTCTCATAGCTGGAGTGTCCAAATGACTTTCTTAATGAGTAAAAAGACAACTAGACTTGAAGATATTTCCAATGAGCTATCATAAGCTCAATTTGGAATTGAGGAAGGCATCCAAAGTGGTCTGCACCATCATTCAGGACTTTTGACCAGTCTTGGGAAAATCAACTTGTAATCAACTCCAAACAGGAAAAAAAAATTATATTTGGAAAGTAGACAAGTCAATCATTCCAAAGAGCTATCACGGGCCCAATTATGACGCTAGGAAGGCCTCCAAATACTCTCTGCAAATTGGCACTGTGCATAGAAGAAGTTTTATGTTTTTGAAATTTTGAGGCCCTGGGAGCGCAGCACCCTAGGCGCTACGCACAAATTTGGTGCATATTCAGCTCTAAAAGTTTACATTTTTGGATTTTTCACATCACCAAAAATCTACCCACAAAATTTCAGATCAATTGGAGCATTTTTACCCCCTCAAAAGGTCAAAAAACACCCAAAATTTAACCTTTCTGCCTCCTTTTCAGACCAGGTGTTGCGCACAAAGCAGTGTTGGGAGATTTAATTTTGAGAAGGTAAATGGAATTCATTCAGCAAAACTCAAGAATTTGTGGAAAGTAGACTCATCAAGCTTTCCAACGAGCCATCACGGAGCAAAATCCGACACCGGGAAGGAGGTCAAAACTGGATTGCAATTACACCTATTTTCTGATATTTTGGCGCTGCGCACAGAGGACCAAAAGTGGCAAAAGTCAACAAAACACACAAATTGATGGAAAAACGATATTTTAATATTTTCTTGGGAAAATCACTCCAGATTTGATTTAGGAGTTATTTTATGATATTTTTCAATTATTAGCTTAGATATTATGTGTCTTGGGCCTTGCATGGTCTTTAAGCACATAAATGACATTTATGATGAAATTAGGGTTTTTAGAAGCCTCTAATGGTTTCCACCTCCTCATTTGCTCCATAAATAGAGCATGAGGCTCTTATGTATTTGGTTGGATTTTGATGACTGATTTTGAAGTAATACATAGTCCCTTGAAATTTGAAAATAATTTGATGTCTTGGAGCTTATGAATGCCCTAGTCTGTTTGTTGATGGAGGAAGATTGGTTGCAGGACCCCTGAGCCTGGTTGATGGTGAAGTGTTTCTTTATGTTCATGTTTTCTAGTTTATCATTGTGTTTCCATCTTTCTATGTTGCAGTAGGACAAACAATTTAGACTAAGAAATGTTTTCTGATGGCACCTTAGGTCTGTTTGTTCTTCACTGCCTTAATGTTTTCTTCTACTAGGATGTGTTAGACAATCCATATTTTTGCTCTCTAAGGATTTCCTAAGCTTGTCTATTTCTTGAATGGTTTAGATCAGTTGGTATCAAGCATTATTTATGGCTGTCCCTACATATTTGTTGCCACTAAAAACTCTATTCTTGGAGTCGTCTCTTTAAAGCACCATTACCTATGTTTGTCAAAGAAGTTTGTTTCAATCATGCTCTTTGCATTGGCTTAGCTAATTGTTTCAAAGAACCTTCATAGCTATAATTACGGGGAGCTAACAATTTCTGTGACCAATAAGCAGTGTCATGCCTTGCAAAGACCATCATTGTATCCCTTTACATGAGAGTAATATTCCTTCTGTTGAAAATTCCCTAAGAAGAGACTCAAAAACCCTTGTTTTTGCCTGGGCGCGAGTAATCAGTTATGCCCTCACACCAAAGAGGAAGATTAACATTGGGCCCCGCGCCAGCTGGCGCTCTGTCTCAGTTAGCCACCCGCACCGAGCTGCTTATGGAATGTTTTTTAAAAATAGAGGCAAAGATTCCATTCCAACAACTTCAAGGATGAGTCATTGGGAGTGGTTGAACTGATAAACCACAGACTTCCTCCTTTGGTTTATGGTTTCCACCTCCTATGGGAACCTCCTAAATGATAGGCCTCCCTCCCACCTTTGTAGGGATCCTAACCTCCTCATTTTCCTCTATAAAAGAAGTTATCTCTCTTTGTATAAGCTAGTTGAACTTGGAGAATTGAACATACTATAGCAGAACTTCTGAAGAGATAGAATAAGAAGGAATTAAGTTGTGAGAGCTTGATTCCATGCCTTCTGATAGAGCTTGAGTCCATGCCTTCATCCCGTCTGAATTCCCCGACGAGCATCTGAGATGCGCTTGGTCTAAACCCCGCTGGAGAAGACTACGCCGTCAAAGCATTGGTTGTAACTCTTCCTTCTATCAATACATATATGTGACTATTGTTTGGTTCCCATTTTGTATTATGTTAGATGTTTAATGCAATATGCTTAGCCCTCTTTGATTGGCTAGTAGTTATGAGTGAAATCATTATGTGGTATGCTATTCTTGTTTGTTGTTCTATGTGCAGGTATCCGAGCATGACTGCGGAAGGATTTTGACTTGCCAAGGCAGGAGCGAGAGGCCACCACCACTACAGCAACGATGACAGCGTTGGACTCCAAGTAGCTCGATCTATCATGTCCTCTTTCATTCAGTAATTAGGAATCAACACTCCAGCATGTCTCTTTGTTTCTAGACCCACTCTAGGGCTAGAGGGATTGTCTCTGTCTGCAGAGAGGATTTACCTGCTTAACACTAACCATGTACTTCATTAATGTCTCTCTGTAAAGTTTCTTGGGTTGGCCAAATACTGAAATAGTGGCATAAGAAATTTAATTGTAGAGATCCCTGCAGTTTTTCTCCCCATGAGCGAGATAACAGCATTTCATAATTAGGAGGGATATCAGTTACTACAATATCCATGACTATATTTTTTCCAGGGTATTGAACTAGAGTGACACATAAATATTTGATTAAGCCTAGACATTTCACTTTATTGGAATCAAACGAGAAAATATATTTATAAGGTCTAGTGATGTCTAAATTCAAAGTTTCCATAATGGTTTTTGGCATTAAATTATGTGAAGCTCCTGAGTCTAGCATAGCATTATGTAAAATTTGATCATAAACAGTCAAGCTAATGTAGAAAGGAGGGACTCCTTATTGATGTTTTCTATTTACCTCAGGACCAAATATTAGTTCTGGTTGGTCATCACTCAAATTAACAGTCTTCTCCTTCATTTGTGTTTAATGTGTCAGTGATCTGTGATTTGTATAAAGCATGCTTAACCAACTCTGTTAAAGGAATTGGTATCTTCAGTTTGGTAATTTCATTTTGGATGTTGAATGGAACTTGTGATTTTCCTAACTGAATTACTTTTTCTTTTGTAAATGCAGTTTGAGTGTGTTTCTCTTCTTTTTCTACAGTTGGTTTTTCATTTTCTGTTTTTGTTTCCACTATTTTGCTATTTTTTTTCTTCTTTTCAGGGACAGTTTGAGTTGCAGTGGTAACTTTGGCAGTTTTGGAAATTTCAGCAACTGTTTTGACAACAAATGTTTTAGGATCAGCGGATTTTCGATCGGCAGCAAATGTTTTTGGATCAGAAATTGTTGTTTTAGCAGCAGCATATTTTTGAGGATCAGCTGAAGTTTGAACATCAACATCTATAATTTCAATTATTTTAGGACTGGGTGCAATTTTAGGACTAGAAATTTTCTGATTAGGACTTGAATTTTTCTGTTTTGAACTAGAGTTTTGCTGGGTTTCCCTAGGGAGGATTTGTAGTACTTTGGTTGTAGGAGCTTCTACTATTTTCTTTGTCTGAGTTTTGGCAGATTTCTTAGCAGGGCCTTTTACATTTTTCTTACTCCTAAGGTTATATTTCTTATGAACTTCATTAATGGAAAACTCATAACCTTGCTTGTAATCAAAAGACTCACCAGATTCTAATTGCAATTGTTGCAATTCATATAATTTATGTTCTTCTTGTGTAAGAAAAATGTTATTATCATTATTAATGCCCATTAGATTAATCTGAGTGTCTTCATCATCTTCGTTTTGGTGATAACTTTCAGCATAGTTTTCTTGGAAAGGTGGTCTTACTGTTTGATCAGGTGTTGATTCTATAGATTTACCAGTGTTGGTGTTTTTCCTGAAAGTGGGATTTCTTATTTGAGAACCTTGTTTTTGTTTATCCCACTGTGGCTTTCCATATTATCAAATCAATCCATCATTATTTCTAATGTTTTTGCTAAGCTATCTATTTTTAGATCTAACGTTGATGTTTCCTCTTTTATTGTAACTCTCCTTTCATTTCTCAATCTAGCTTTCTTGGCTAATAGATTTGCTTCTACACTTACAGTGTTACTTTTCATCTGCTCTAAGGTTTCTGGGTTTCTCTCACTCAGTTGGTAAGCCATATCTGTATTAAATCCATCAGGGAATTTGATCAGATCAGAGTTTGAAGGAGGTTTAAGATTGGCAGGGATTGCATTGTAAACACTGTTATATCTTGTACAATAGTCCTAAACAATTTCATTAGATGCTCTTTTTATGTTTTCAAATTCAGATAAAAATTTTAAAGGATTCTTTTTTTCCTTCCATCTATTAAGAAACATCCTATGGAAAGAAACTAAATCAGCAATACTACTAACATGAAATTCTTTAAACCACTTCTTTACATCACCAGCTAAGATTTAAGAAAAAGTCTCATTTGAACATCAACTTCATCTATTTCATGCAGTTCAAAGTAGTCTATCATTTTTTTAACATGTTTTTGGGCAGTATTGTTGGACAGAATTGTGAATTACGGATAAAACATGCTTCCCTAGACAGGTGCTAATCTAGAACAACATGTTAAAGACTATACGACTACTTTTCATAACTAAAAACAGACACACGGAATGGATTAGATGCTTACTTGGAATCCAAGCGCTTCCAAATGATTCTTTTTGTTGCTTCCATTATAGCTTCAAATTCCAGTCGGCTGTGCAAAATATTTTTTGCAAGAATGAACACTAAACAGCAGAAGACAGCAATAATACAAATGTCTGTTCAAGTTAGTTTGCTAACTCAGTAAAGCATAAACCATATAAATCAACTAAGATCTTGCAATATGGAAAATCAAAGCCAATACGGATGCATATAGGGAAAGTAAGTTGTGTGCACAGTGGCAATGGGGAGGTTACAGCAAGCCATGGTAGTTTTGTGTCACTATCTCAGGTATCCAACCTCATCAGTGGACCTCTCTGGTAATTGTCACTCAAATCAATCTCCTCCAATGAAAAATCCCACAAAGCCTTTATCAAATTCTTCCTTTTCAAACATTCAGTCTGTGTTCAACAGCAATTTCAGAGCTGAGATAGTTTTACAATCAATGACTTTCCAATAATAGGGAAACATTTCCCAATCTGTAGAATGTCAAAATAGACACTTGGATTCGAAACGACATGAACTCTTCTGAGAAACATGGCCAGTGGAAGATGCAAGTCAGCAAATTTACTCCCAATGTAGAAATGTGACCAATGCACCCATAGATGTCGAGAAATGCTTTGCAAAGCAGCCTTGCATGGGGCTCTCTGCATATGCAATACACTTAATACCTTTAGAGGCAACGTTGATAAGCTCTCATATGATATATTATAAACTTCAAACCTTGGAAACTTTTGTAGATGAAAGTCCTTGATTGATCTGTCTTGTTCTTTGTCTTAGGGCATATAGAAATTGAAATGTTAGGGGATGATAGACCCTATACATTGGTCCTGGAGATGATGCCCAGTTAACCAAGTCATTGGGAATGATGCCCAAATTTACCTATAACAATTGCCCCCTAAAGCATGAAGTCGGAATAATAACAACAATATTTTGATTGATATGCTTTACACTGTGATGAGTTGGAGATGAAGCGGAGTGGCGACCTGCATCAATATTACAATACATTACATCATGATATATCCTCTTGATCATAATTGCTGAGGGTAGGCATTCCCATGTTCAGTGCATAAACAATCTAATAACATGTACATAATTCAGAAAGTCATCGACATTGGAATGTTGCCCAATGCAAACATGCCTACAGATATAGGCCCATGTTTGGATGACGATCTGTATGTAAGGTCACCGTACAAATGATGTGTACAACAATCCTGAAATTGCAACCCGGATGGCTAACATTAGATCTGGGGTCTTCTTATCTCGTTCACTCGATCATTCGGGTACAAGTTTATCCATGCGAATATATGATTTGTCGTCGAACATGAAAGACATCGTTTAATTACCATCTAATGATGTGAGCTGTTAACAAACGTGATAGAACCACCATTAATGAAAATGGTTCTCAAGGTACTGCAGTACATTTCGTAAGGTGTGAATATATGATTTTATGTCGAACGCCAAACAAAATCTTTCGGTCAAAGATCTGGATGCGAGGATCTTGGCAATGTTGTAACAAGCCTCATGGTACTGGAATATGATATTTCTAAGTGAACTTCTTGGATAATGATTTGTTGCCGACAGGAAGCCACCTTATTGCGAAACGGGAGTTATTTATTTCGAAGACAAGGGTATGACTTGATATAGCAATTTTCAGAGATGACAGTCATGAGAATAAAGGTTTACGAGTATTGCAGAAGGATGAGTTTAATCACTGGATGACTTCTATTGAACATATCGGCGACACTGTGATGAGTTAGTAGCATTGAACCAAAAACGAAGTGAAGGTATGATGAACCACAGGTATGAATGAACCGTCAATATGATTACTCAACCCAAACAGTCACAGACATGGGATGAAGGAAGTTTCATGTTCAAGAGCGACTTGCTACCATAAATAATTTTGCTCACTTTTCCCAAATTTTCCCTGGTCATTTGTCGACTAGTAGCTCTTTATTTTTTAATAAGCTTGAGGAGAATAACATTTGCTTGATCTATAATTCAACCATTCGGGCGAAGAAAGTATCGCTATTTAATAATTTAAACGAGTCTAGCGATGAATGAAACTCGATTCTTTCCATGATCGACAAGCATGTCGCTATTCTATGTTTTAACGAGCTTAACGACAATGATAGCCCGGTCCTTTTTCATATTTAGAGAGTTTGAAAAAGAGGACAAAAGAAAACTCCGTAAGTATTTTTTCATAAATTTTTCACTCAGATCCGAAAAAGTGTAAAATAATATCTGAGAGAACCTCTTTGGTCATGTTTAACCAAGGTATTCATTTTTCGTAAATAATCTATCTCAGTCTGGAAAAAGGTTAAACTTATATTGAGTAGATATCAATTCATTTACCTTTACGAGCTCGAAAAGACAAGTGCTTAGCAATATTTTCACATTATCAGAGTCTGAATAGAGCTGAAAGAAAACTCCAAGGGTTCCTTTTTCGTTGTTGTCGAAGCTCGAAAAAGAGATAAAAGTGTGCTTCAAATCCTTTTTCATTTTTAACAAAGCTCGAAAAATAAGGAGAAAAAGTATGCTTTGTGGTCAAATCATTCTTGAAATAAATATGCACGACCAATATGTTCATCAGTTGTAAGACCTGTTCAGAACAACATCAAATGGATTAAAAATACGTGTTTCATGATAAAAAACATAATAAAACCATAGTCATAGCAATAAATTCGTTTTGCAAATAATTAAATGACTATTAAAAAGTGAATTACTATTCATTTTTACCATTCCATAGTTACCATTTTCATTTTGGTGCTCTAAACCTGATTTTGCCCACGAACCTCAATTGTTGATTGCGTGCAATTAGTAAGAATGTTTTGAATGCCCCCTGCAAAGCACATGTCGAATGCCCCCTACAAGAGTAGGTGCCCCCCAAGCTTCATTTCATTCACCTAAGTAGATTACTAATAGTTGGATGGAATGAAAGTTCATTTACGAGATCAAATGGAAGACTCGTCTTAATTAGGAGAGGAGTTGTTTCATTTTTTAATGAGCTCGACACAGGAAAATAACTATGCTCATGACCTGTTTCATTTTTAAACGAGGTTGACACAGTAAAATAACTTTCCTCAAAGGCACTTATTTCATTTTTTAATGAGGTTGACACAAGAAAAAATAACTATCCTCAAAGGCACTTGTTTCATTTTTTAATGAGGTTGACACAAGAAAAAAGAACTATCCTCAAAGGTACTTGTTTCATTTTTTAATGAAGTTGACACAAAAAAAAGAACTATCCTCATAAATTTGTTTCATTTTTTAAAGAGTTTGACACAATAAAAAGAACCATCCTCATAACCTCTTTCATTTTTTAACGAGGTTGACACAGTAAATAACTATCCTCATGGGAACTTGTTTCATTTATCGAGGTTGACGCAGGAAAAAAATATCCTCAACACCTATTTCATTTTTTAATGAGGTTGACACAGTAAAAGAACCATCCTCATTGTGCAGTTGGACTAGTGAGTGTGCGATGGAAAAGACGTAGCCGAATGGAGTCATCATTTAAGGAGTTTGATAAGCACCACAAATGATAAGTTATAACATGCGTTGACGGGTGTTCTCCAGGGTTTTCATTGAAATTTGGAATTTCCGAGGGTATTTTTTGTGGTATCACCTGCCACCAAGGACAATAACTGATGGGATCAGCTCGATATTGCAATGAAGATTTGAATAAAGGATCAAGCTATTAAGTACTCATAAGGGAGGAACCAGATAGGATTCCAGATGATGACATGGGTGAAGTCAATGGACAAAACATCGAAGATGAAGCAACAGTAGATGTTGTCGCAGCTGAAATAGATGGTTCAGTCTAGGATGTTATCTTAGCCATGGTCAAACGACCCAATGTATACCCTATAGAATCTATGGGAACTCGAAGTGAAACAAGATCAACAAAAGCAGAGGAAGGTGATTGAGGAAAAGACTCGTACAGGTAAAGCTCCTACTGAAAATGAGTTGGAGTTAAAGGTGTCTCGTCTTGTGGTATTTCTTCAATCAAAATCAAACTAGGTGGAAGAACTTCGTCGTCAAGCCCAAATTATATTTCAGGTGGTTGACTGCGCGATATGGGAGACTCAATGGCTATAATAGATTGTGGAGTGAGCAATACAGAAACAATTTCCAGTTGTTCGACTTCGGGATCAAGATTTTATCCACTTAGGGAATATAGCAACTGAAATATAAGGGGATGATAGACCCTATTTCATTGGTCCTGGGGATGATGTCCAGTTTTACCAATAACAGCTGCCCCCTAAAGCATAATGGGATCTGGATCAACTTCTAGTTAAACAACGTCGGGTTCGGGAGGTATGGTCTCACAGATTGGATGGATTGTGACCACGAGTAGCTATGAGGACTCTGTCTCGACAACAGTAGACAAACCAGGATTTGTAGAAACAACTTGTGCCAACTCGGTCATATGGGAAGACGATGCTTCACCAGAGGTACTGATAGTACTAGTTTCGGTAGAGTGATGTCGCCTTCACCGACCAAGAGTAACTTCTAGTGGTAAAAGTGGTTTCAATGCTAGTCTATGCGAATGATGGGGGAAAGGATTTTGTTCTTCCATGATGACTGATTTATTTTAACCAAAAACAAATAAACAAAATAAAAGGGTAATATTAGACAAAAGGGTTTACCAAGAAACTGTGAACTGCAGAATACCTCCTAGCGAACCAAGAAGTATGAGCAGGAAATCTCCCCGAATGTTGTGTTCGGTGTATCACAATTTACAAGGCAGCCAACTCGGTTCACTATGGATGGATAGCACCTAAAATTTGTCCTCCCAAATATACCAAAAGATACATGGAGGCCCATGTCCGTATTAGCGTTGTCTGATGCGAAACCGCACAGTGAGAACACCCCTTTATACCTATCGTACTGTAACACCGCTTGATATACCCAAAAGTACATGGACGAGCTACGATATACTTACATACGTGGAGTGAGATATCACACTCGGAATGTATCACATACAATTTAACGACAACTGCTATGTTTTGCGACGCAGGAACACGTCTCTAGCCTAGACCTTCTAAATGTTATCGTTATGGTTCCAATGCTTTGTTAAGTAAATTGAGATTAATTTTATGTTGATCTTGCTTAACAATTTGCCTTTCAAAGGTTCACTGCGTTGATGTGTAGGAAAATCCTAAAATGTAAACTAAGAATGACAAACAATCTTTCACTTTTAGTTTCTTCAATGAAAACCTAGCTACTAAGGGGAAAGAGCAAACAAATCAATGAGCACAAACTAAATGTAGATTTCCTAATTGTTCCTTTTGCAAAACACACAAAATCCTACATGCAAATGCAAGTTTTTCTTTTTCAGATACTTTATTGTTATGAATGCAGAAAATAAACTAAGTGCACTAAACCAACAAATCAAATGCTTTTTACTTTCAAGAAATGAGGAATACAAACAACAATTTCTCTTTTGAAGGAAAAATGAGGAATTTAACAACAATTTCTCCCATCAGGAAATGAAGAATTTACGAAAATTTCCTATTTCAAAAGTAGATGAGCTTAATGCGACAGTAAAAATACTTTGAAATAAATCTGTCAATGATAAATAAAAACGTTTTAAACAAACATTGAACAAATTTTCTTTCAAAAAAGGAAGAAATATATAGATTCACTGGTCAATATGAGGTTCAAACTTTTCAAAACACAGCAGAAAACAAACTGAATCAATTTGCAAAGACAAATTGAAGGGAATCTGGATGGTTTCAAGAGGCAACACAGTCTCTAAGGGGAGACAGTGCTTCGCAACGCAAGCCTGAAAGGGAGACAGTGCTCTGCAAAGCATTGTGTCATGTCCAAGAGTGCGTTGGGCGCAGTGTATAAGGAAAAACACCATTGTTTAACACACTTCTTTTACAAATTAATATTTCAAAAAGTTTGATCTTTGTGAATAACAACTTCTGGGTGGATAAACAGAGCAAATCAGAGGCTAAAACACCTAGAACTAAGAGAAATTCTCCCCAGCAAAGTCGCCAATTTGTTAGACATAATTGTGAATTACGGATAAAACACGCTTCCCTAGACAGGTGCTAATCTAGAACCACAGGTTGAAGACTATATGACTACTTTTCCTAACTAAAAACAAACACACAGAATGGATTAGATGCTTACTTTGAATCCAAGTGCTTCCAAATTATTCCTTCTGTCACTTCCGTTGTAGCTTCAAATTCCAGTCAGTTGTGAAAAATATTTCTTGCAAGAATGAACACCAAACAGCAGAAGATAGCAATAATACAGATGTCTATTCAAGTTAGTTTTCTAAATGAGTAAAGCATAAACCATATACATCAACTAATATCTTTCAATATGGAAAATCAAAGCCAATATAGATGCATATAGGGAAAAGTAAGTTGTATTCTTTATTAATGATAGAAGGGGAGGTTACAACCAAATAACTAATTTTGTGTCACCATCTCCAGCAGCATCCCAACCTCATCACAATGCAGATATTTCCAGCAAATTGTCACTCATATCAATCTCCTCAATGAAAAATCCACCAGCATTTCTCTACACAAATTCTTCCTTTTCAAACATTAAGATCTGTGTTTAATTTATAGAGAGGCTAAGGCAGTTTTACAATCAATGACTTTCCAATAATAGGCAAGACATGTTCCCAATCTTGTAGATGTCAAATGGACACTTGGATTCGAAGCTTGACACATGTGAACTCTTCTATAAGGCACTGGCCAAATGGAGATTTTGGAACAATGAGAATTTCGCTCCCAATGTGACCAACGCACCCATAGATGTCAAGAAGTGCTTTGCAAAGCAGCGTTACATGGGGCTACCTGCATATGCAACATGTTGGGTTCCCATGTTTTGGCAAGGTTGGTAATACCAAAATATGAGGCAACATCAGAACCACTTTCAGACCTCAGGATCTAGCCCTCCTGGGTCCAGAGAGGGATCTCTCTATATGAGCAAAGGTTTTATGTCTAGGAAGCTCAACGTTTAAGGTGTTAGGCTAGTTATAAATCTCGGAGTTTGTTTGTTTGATTGTCTGTTTGGTTGTTGGTTATCAGGAAAGAAGGGTTCAATGTAAGACCAAGATGAGCAAAGAGGGATAAGGCAGAGGTGAAGTACTCCGGAAAAGCGTTCAAGACCATTGGGCATGGAGTCAGGAAAGGATTTGCTTGCTACTCAATAGGCAGGCTTTCAATTGGGCTAGTCATCTAAAACTCAGGATCTTCAAGATGATTATGTATTGTGGAAAAGTAGAAGGAGAGGAGATAACACGGTTTTAGAGCACAAAGTCACAGATCAGCAGGTCGCACAAATATCCTAGTGGACAGGGCTAACTCTAATCCCCAGTGTTCCCAAATCTTCCAACTAAATCTGTAGCAAGAAACATCTAAGAACTGAATTCACTTAATTCATACATCAGAGAGCAGGCAATAACATCCACTACACTGGTTAAACCAACTAAAATCATTTCTTAGATAATACGTTTAGAAGAGAAACATAAATGGCAAGGAGAGCAGAAACATAGGGTACCTAACAAGGGTAAATCCTATGCCAATATTTTGATGCAAGCCAGTAGAAACGAAATGAAATGAATGTAAACACAAAGATAGGAAAACATCACCCCTGCTTCAGATCAGGATCCAAAGAAATGTGCTTGTCATATATAATAGCAATAAGTTCAGTCAAGTACAACATGTCAATCGCTGAATACTCAGTCTGAAATCACATTCCTCAGCCTATCTTACACTTTACACAGAGACTGTGTCTCAAAAGAAACTAATTGCAGTTCTATGATAACTGATCAACAACCATTACAATGAGTTCTTCATGAATTTATAGCTCCGGAGGAGCAGAGGGGGTAGGTGGAGAACTAAATGCAGTATTAAACTTTTGAAAAGAAATAGGGCCAAACCCATTCTGTATAAATCCTATTCATTAATCTCTGGTGTTCTATGGGTGGACGAATGATCTTCTTCAGACTGTGGACTACTCTAATATGACCCTGAATGTATTTTGACTGCAGTATTGTGCGGTACTTTGGTGTATAAACAAAACGACTGAATAGACTGCCATGCTTGTGAAATAAATGCTTCTGATAGCATAGGATTGCTGTAAAAATGGGGGGGGGGAACTTGCTTGAACACAATATAAACTAAAACAATAATGTGTACTGTGTCCTTGTTCTGGGAAAAACATTCTGTTGATTTGAGCCCTGATTTCATAAATCTCTGTGTGTTGTACCTTCTGCATGATCCTTAGGTTCGTTGGTCTGTTGCTTTGCCTCTCAACTGCTGGATTAAAGCTCAAAACGCTTAATGCCGAATGCTAAAATCCTTGATCGTAAGCTGGTTTTTCTCCACGGCTTCATAAATGTCTCGATTCTGCAAGATCTGGGCTTTAATGGTGCGGGATAGAGTTTGCGAAATTTCAAACTCCGTCCTTCGATAGAATTTATACTGTCGCTGCCTTTCTTGACATTTCCCTGCAGTACCAGCTTCAGTTTTAATTCTGCCTGCTCAATGCGCCGCTTACAATGACTCCTATGAATCATGGCGGCTTTCCGCCTCCCTGGAAAACCCTGCAAAAACACACAACTTGTTAAGAAAACCATGGGGGTGGTGGACGCAGGGATGGCTAAACTGACTACGCAGACTGGGCAGATGGCGAAAACATCGTGGAGGACCCAAAGTGTCGTGAAAACGACATGGATTACAGTCGGGGAGTGGCGTGGGGGTAAAATGAATGAGAACCTTAATAAACCCGACCTATGAACAAATATACGAAACTGGAGGGAGACCGTATGGTGGACACGTGGAGGTGATGTGGCGGAATCGGTTGACAGCGGAATGGTCAACATTGGGGAGAAGACCAATCCGGACCGTCAGATCTCACGGGAGATCGACGGTGGGAAACACAACGGAAGACAACGAATAGTGGGCCAGGTGTACGGTGGTCGTGGATTAAATCACGAGCATCTCGGTGAAGCGACAGTCGTTAGATGGGCTGCCCTAGATCCAACGGTTCTCAACGATATCGTGCGGCGTCCTGAGTCGAAAGTTAATGCGTGATGGAGGGTAGTTTCGGGGCCGTATGCGGGGACACGCGGCAGAAGGTGTATGGAATCACTGGGCAATGAGGAAAAATTGCCCGACCCCCATCAGCGGTGCGATGAAAACCGGGCCGTTTCTGAATAGCGCACGCGGGTGGGGTCCACAGGCGGGTAAAAACCGAACCGTTAGATCTGCGGGGAACGAACGGTCAAGATGCGAGGATTGGTGATGGATGGTTTTAACGGTGGTTGTTGTGGGGGCGGCAATCGCCGTCCGTCCTGCTCAGATCAACGGTGATAACTACTCCTGATAACCCGCTGAGATAAGCGCCTTTGTGGACTGGCGGGTGGTTCCAGCGCTATGATCACGTGGAAGGGAAGGTGCGGGGGCTAGCAGAAGAGGGGCTAGATTTGATATATCGTTTCAAAGTGGGTTTTTAACCCTTTTAATATATTTGAAGCATATAAAGGGTAACGATAGAGAAACAGAAGGGAATTTTGAGGAAACCAAGGGTAAGGGTAGGATTCAAAGGGGAAATTGGGGAAAAATTTGGACGGAAAGGGGATTTTGCGAAGGGGAAGAGAGGGGCCACATGGAGAGTTCTGCATATGGAAATTCATCAAAGGCAAATGCATAGGAGACCTCAATGATGATGCGTCTTCGGGGAGATGCATTCCTTGAGGGCTCAAAAACAAAACTAGCCCCCTGCTTTGCTTTGTCAAAATTTATAGGGGGGCTAACACAACGCACTTAATCCCTTTAGAGGCAGCGTTGATAAGCTCTCATATGATATATTATAAACTTAAAACCTTTGCAGATGAAAGTCCTTGATTGATCTGTCTTGTTATTTGTCTTAGGGCATATAGCAATTGAAATGTTAGGGGATGATAGACCCTATACATTGGTCCTAGAGATGATGCCCAGTTAACCAGGTCATTGGGAATGATGCCCAAATTGACCTATAACAAGTATAATGACTAGTACCATCAAATTGAAATATTTTGCTTTGGTAGTCTTGAGGCATGGCATGTAGAGGGGCTTGTAGGACTAGTGGGGCATATCTGGCAGCCATGGCTTGGATTCTAGCTTGGCTAGGAGGTAAGTTTGAATTACTTGGTGATGAGCTTGAAGTACTTGCATATGAAGTAGGAACACTTGAATATGTAGTTGGGATGCTAGAAGAAGAGCTTGGAAATGGAAATGAAGTACTAGAAAAAGCAGTGGAAATACTAGGGGATGAACTTGAGGTGTTGGGAGATGGAAATAAAATTCTATGTTGAAGTGGAAGCTTAGGAATGAAGGATTATGTGGAATGAAGTGTGGTGGAAATAATAGATGAGGTGGTACTAAACAAGGATGAACCTACAGATTCTAAATGACTGGTAGATAAATGATTGGTAGAAGGCTTAGGGGTATAGGTAGATAAAGCAATCAATTCAACTAAATGTTGAAAATAAGTTTCAACAATTTCCTTAATAAAAGTTGTAGTTAAAGCATCAAGTTTATCATAAACTTCTAGGGTTTTTTCATCTGAATCAAGTGAAATAGTTTCCTTCTTATTTTCAATAAATGAAATAAAATCAGGATCTATTACACTATTAGATATGTCACTCTCTGATTTTGTTTTAAACAAATATTGCTCAAAAGTTAAATCATATGCAATGTCTTGTAAACTTGATAATTTATTGGGAAGAGAATTTGTTTTGATCAATGAATTTTTATACCTAAACTTTCTAATTTTTTGTCTTTCTTTAAAATTCTCTTAGGATTATCTACTATTACAGCAGAATCTGGATCTGGATTAGACCTAGTATAGTAAATTCTTCTGGAAGCCAGAATTTCAGTTTTTAATGAAAATTTTACTAACCCTTTAAAACAATCTTAAGGTGAAAAGATAAGTAAAAGTATTTCCTTTAAGATTAATTTTAACACCGAGGACTGGTTAGGTCCCCAGTATGATCGCCATAATGTTATCTCTCCAATAATTCTCAAGGGTTGTGTATATTTTGGTTTAAAGAATATTAGAGGTAACCACAAACCTACTTTTAAGCCTTAGGGTCTAGCTTTCCTAATGCTCAGAGAGAGCTATCTCTATATGATTTATATTTTTTGATTGTAGTTGATTTTAGGCTAGTTATGTAGGATTACTTGGGATTTGATTTTTGATTTGTTGGTGGTGAAATCACTTATAGATGGATAGATGTAGGTCTGCATACCATTGGGCTAATAGAGTCAAAGTGTCAAGCAACAGAAGCAGGATCAAAGTTCTAAAGGGAAGTATTCACAGGGTAAGATAGTTGAGTAATTTCAGATCCTTAGGTTGATGGTGAAAATGGTTTCAATCGAGGTAAGAGAGAAATTAAGGGTTCTCAAATATGGATAATGAGTGAAAAGACAGAGGTCAATCGAAACTAGGGA
Source organism: Pinus albicaulis (assembly GCA_034641835.2). NCBI lineage: Eukaryota > Viridiplantae > Streptophyta > Pinopsida > Pinales > Pinaceae > Pinus > Pinus albicaulis. The sequence goes on along the minus strand of CM076574.1, from coordinate 1,261,037,702 downwards.
GCAATTAAGAATTCCCTAATCTGGATTTCAAAAGAAATATAAATGATAAACAATTCAAGACAGAGTGCAATTAAACATATTCTGTAACATCATTCCAATTATATCATTTAGATTTAGAAAAACATACAAGTATTTGTGAAAAATTCAGAAAGAAACAATTGAACAAGTAGAAATTACTTCACTGTAGTGGCCCGACACATGAATCCTGTAATAATCTCTTTATTGCTTTAATCCAATCTACTGATTTGAAATTGGTACAATCACCCTTAGGTTCCAGAATAGTACAACTATAGAAATGTTCAGTGATTCATCCACACTCAATACTTCGAAATGTGAAGTATTTATACAAAAACTCTTACAAAATATCCTAAAACAAACTTAGGAATTATTCATGGAAAAATAAATATCTTCATGCAAGAAGATAGAGACAGTTATCTAATTAATGCAAGTTGTCTCTACTTTTATTGATTTGATGTTTAATTGTTGATATTTTGTTGTTGATTTGTCTCTAATTGTTTCTCAACGAACGCTGCAGTTGAGTGTCTTTCACGCTGTCTCATTTTAACTTTCAACTATGTTTTGACTTTCACTCTGACCTTTCAATTGATACTCTTTGACTCTGATACCCTTTAACCTTTTTACTGTTGTTTTACTTTTCATCATTCATTGTTTTGTTTTCATTGTTACTATTGTTCTGTAATTATAAAATTGTCTGCTCTTTTTATCTATTTTAACCTTTACTGCTTTCACAGTAAATCAGTTAATTTCTCCCAAAATTATGTTTCTAGTAATTTTATCTACATCATCCTTCTGAATATCTCATCAACCTCTGTGTATTTTGAGAATGTAGGCTTGTTGACAAATAAGTGTTTTACCTCATGTTGCAGGTAAAAAAAGTTCTCAAAGCTTTTGTAAAGTACCTTCCCTATTGGAATTCCTTGTGAAGTAGGAAGGTTAGCTTGATCCTTGGCCACTTCTCTCATTTTCTTATCATAATCATCCTGCTTCATTACTCTGTCATGAATGACTAGTGGATTTGGAAGGCCTTTTTGTCTGAAAGTGTCAAACTTCATCATGAACCTTGTGATGGCAACCTCCATGTTCTGACATTTTTCTTCTAACTGTATCATCAAGTTTCTTTTTTAAATCACTTTCCTGACTTCAAGAATTGTATCTGTCGTGTCAGTTATGCCAATTTCTTCCAATTCTTGTCTATTATTTGAATTAAGAAACTTGATAATTTCATTAGCTTCTTCTGGCTTCTTACCAAGTTTTTCTTTTATCTTCTGGATGGCTTCACCTGTTGCTTTGACTAAATCTTTTTGTTCATAGATAACCTGTATGGATGGCCAAATATCATTGATAGATTCAATGATATTGGCCCCTAGCTGATGTCTGTCTTGTGCCATTGGTTCTTTCAGTGTTAGATCTTTCTCTAACTTCTTGAATTTCTCATTCAACCTATTTTCTTTTTGTTCTTCATTCTTGTGCATAAACTGAGCAAGTTTCTTTACATCTTCCAGAATTTTCAGTTGTTCTTTAAGTCTGTTAATTTCATTTGTCTTAATAGACATGTCTTGCATTTCTTTAACTAACTTACTTGCCTCATATGTAGGCTGTGTTGATGTTGTTGAAGACTCTGTTGCTGAAGTTGTTGATGAGATGACAGGAAGTGATGTAGCCATTGGGACTGTAGGAGCCAATGATTCTACTAGTGTAGAAGGCACAGCTGTTGTGACTACAGGGATGACAGTGATAGGGACTTCTTCTGCTCTAGCTTTTTTCTCCTAGGCAAACTTGTCCATGTCATTTTCCATTTCTTTGATTTGGGCAGTCAACTGAATAATGAGATTCACCATCTCATCTTTCTGATTTGCATCGTGTAACACTTCATTTTCCTGAAGATGTTCAGTAGGAGGCAGTTGTTGCGAGTAATGTTACACTAAGGTCTTAGGTTAATAAACCTTCACTGATCATGGGCATGCCATTACAAAAAGGACTCGCTTAACCAACTTCCATGCTTTAAACTAGAAACTAAAGGTTGCAGACCTTACTCGTATATCCTTCGGTTGTAGTAGATCCTGCAGGGTGCAAACCCCCTGCAACTCTTTGTGCTCCATAACCTGCAAACTAGCAAAGAACAAGCACAAAAATCTAGTTGTACAGCATATATATTCTCTATATGTTAGTGAAAAGCATGCTTAATCTCATAAAAACAGTATTAAATGAATGATTTAAGATCATTACACATGTATAAGAGATAAATGACACGTAAACATCAGGAACAAGATGTCACTTATTTTATTAATGACATGTATAGTAAACAAATGTGGAAAGATCACCTAAAATCTGCCACGGCCTTCAAGCATACCGTTCTCTGGATCCATCCAACCCTAGCCTCACAAAACTTCTTCCAAGAGTAGTTCACAATGGATGTCACATAGGGTGAGTGAACTTCTCAAGGAAACAAGGGTTTCCTAAAAATATCTGGGAACTGTAGGAGGCACAGGGAATATATCAGACTTAGATAGAGCTCCAACAGCGTATAATATCTATATTTCTCTCTCTCTTCCTCCCTTAGGCCATTCCCTTGAGGGGATTTTATACTCCCTCAAATTAGTTTTTTTTTCAGTTGGGAACAGTCAGGTCGCAGTCTGGGGTGGTTAAGTTACAGGAACCACTGTAAACCCTGCCTCTAAAATAGAGAAATTATATATTTTTAATGTTTAAAAAGGCATACGCAGTTCTCTATTTATCGACTCGCGTGTATACGCGAAAAAATCTGGGCAGAGTCGGATATGGGTTTTAAGAAACTATTTTTTGAGAAATATGTCCAAGTCTAAAGGGAAGGGTTACCCAAGGCCAATGTATAAATCATCAAGTATATGATGGTGATAAATGATGCTATAACAGATGCCCCCTAATATATGAGGTCAGAAGGGGTACATGATGGCCAAAATGTATTATGTGCATAGAAAGAACCTTGCGAGGACTAGAGAGGACTTCACCAGATTTTAGCCTACCAAAAAACCAATGATAGAGATCAGAAAGATAACTCATGTATGAGGTGGGCATACCCATTCTCAGTGAAAGAAAAGCATGTCTGCATATGAAGTATGGAGTGGATCCAATATGTATACAAGTATAGCTTAAATGTAAAGTACATAGTGAATCCTCTGATCATTGCCCGGAATTATAAGTCAAAATCAAGTCCAAGTATCACATATAGAAGACTCATCAATGATGTTGCAACAGATATCTGATCACAAAATTCACAACTGAATCTCCAAGTACCAAATCATAAGTGGTGGAACAAATAGTACAACACGCAACTCGGGAGCCAACATATAAGATGTTGTTGTGATGAAAGTGCAACATATAAGGGTGGATGGTATCACTGGCAGAAAACTGAAGGAGTTGTCAAAGTGAACCAAAGCATGTTGATGCAAACCCGATGTCTTCACCAATCACAATGGCACAATTCTACACAATGAGAATAAATGAGTTGAAGTCGACCATGTGAGAAATCGTTTGATTACGGGTCATTGATATATATCGTTAACAAACGCAAGGCAAACCACCGATAATGATAATGAGTGTCAAGGTGCCCCAGTACAATCTAACAAGTGCGAATAAATGAGTTGAAGTTGAACACTTGAAATAATCTATCAATCAGGAGGCAATGATATATCCTCACTGTCGATAGCGAAGAGTTTGCCACTAATGACTGCAAACCTTAAGGTACTGAAAAAATGACTGTAGACCTTATTCCCAGAGCAATGAGTCAGAGTCGATGGGAAAATATGTGTTGAAAGGAAGGCATTAATGCATCCCACATCAATCCAGCGCGAGTGTAACCCGCGGGCCAAGGTTTGGAAGGAATCGGATGAAGTAAAGTGAAGTAACCAACCTGAAGTACGTTTCTGGCATGCACAAGATGACGCTAGCACATCGCAGAAACCCTCTGAACCAACCAATAATGAAAGCTGACAAAGAGGCGAGATATCCACCAATAAGGTCAAATGGAATTCAAGGTACTGCACGAATCCCAGGTGTGATAATGTAAACTGAAGTCAAACACAAGGGAAACCACTCAGTCAAAGACCCATGATGATGATCAAATGTTGAGCACAAGGTCACCTATCAATGATGTAAACAGGGCAATGGTGCGGCTCTAGGTTTACTCTTAGAGCAATATGTCGTAGTCGATAAGAGACAAACCCACTAGCAAGAAGTCAGTGGAGACCTTCACAAACCAGCACGAGCAAAGGACCAAATATATGATGTGATAGAACAAGATACTGACAATAACGGGAAGGCCGACTGAAAAATGAGTCAAGATACACCGCAGAAAGGCCGACTCAAGTTAGCTTCCCTTGAACAAAAGCACGACTCATGTTGGCTATGGCAGCAAATGATAACTTTGTATAAGTTTGTCATGCAGGAGGTATAAACAAACCCTCCTTATGATTGGAAGAGATAACCAACTGGGGGGAGAACTGACTCATGAAACAAGGTTATGGCTTCTCCTAAGTCAAAAACTAAAACCATCCCAAATGGAGAAAAGACTTAGCTTTTTTGTGCTTTGTTCAAGGGTGAAACAACTGACATTGTAGCTGCCATAAAGTATGGAAGTAATGTCTCGTTCCCGCTCTTTTTCAACATATTAAATTTTTTGTCTTTTTCATATTCAAAGCCTGAAAAATAATAAAACAATGCTATAGTAAAATGGATAGAAAAAGTGTCGTGAAACAGATGCACTAGTTCCTGGGATAGAAACAATCCTATGCTCAATGCAAGGTGGTGAAAACTGGTAAGTGACACTCAAAGGAATGTTCCATCCATGGGTAAAGGTGTCAAGTCGTAGAAGCTAAGTGATTGCATGGTTAACTTTTATAGAAAGACATGGTCAAAATATGGCTTAAACATGAGTTCAAATGAAGCCGACTAAAGGCTAAGATAAACTAGTCAATATGCAATGCAGTAATACAACTCGACAACATAAGGGAGCCTCTAGTGTAAATGGACAGAAAATGATAGCAAAGAAGAATAAGAATGAAGCTTCAACGCATAAGTCATGGTGGAACTAAAAAAGGACTCCCAAGCCTACATAAATTGCAGCATGGGTGACAAATGCTAGTGAGGAACTAACTAGGAAGCCCATGTAAAGGATGGCTCTACCATCAAATCATGATTAAAAAATTAGCGAGTGAAATGGGTTAAATACTCATGACATGATGGGATCGACCCTATGGAAAGTGATCAGAATGGAGGCTAGTATGCAAATATGCAACGAAAAGTGAATTCCCTAACCTATATGCCATTTCGAAATCAAATACCTGCCATGACAGGTCAGCGGTCATGGATCCGAAGGAAAACTAGGAAAATCTTGAATTTAGAAAAATGTACCTAAAAAAATACCTTTCCCAATGCTCACAAGCCAAATGGTTATACAGTCTTAGTCAAATTCAAAAAATAAGCACAAATGAAATTTGTAAAAAAATTTCAAATTCTAGGCATAAATACACAATTTGACTCACATTTTGATCATTTTCACATTGCAGAAGTGGAGAAAGAGCTTTGGGGCAAAAATTCATCTTCTCAAATATGGAGAAATCGGCCATCAAATCACGCCAAATCAGTCAAGTAAGCTCTAAATTTCAAAATCAGTTAAGTGCCTATGGCCGCTATAGAGGACCCACCAGAGGTTGTCCAGAGATGGGTGGTAGGAGTGCCACAAGACCGGGTGCGGTTATTCCGCCTGTAGTGACTGCCATTATGTTCTATAGGAACACAAATGTTGGGAAGGGACCTCAGGATGATTATAGATATGATCGGATGACTGTAATATTTTTTTATGATAGACATGATCAGGCATAAGCCCTAATTTTGTAGGACATGATGGTCCAGATTTTGTATATTTTTGAACACTCTGACCGATATATATATATCGATTTATATGATGTGATGACTCAAATGTATGATAATGAATGATGTATTTAATATCCAATTGTCAAATCGAGGAATATGAATGAATTTAATAAATTGGAATGATCGTTGTAACAAACGTACCCTAAAAAAAAATCGATGTAAAAATGGGTCTCGGACACGATATGTGTTGTTCAACTACGAAACCACCAGCTGTGAGTCCAAAAAAAATACTAACAAATCAAAACCCAAAGATATTGCCTCTGAGAGTAGGTTGACCACTGCAGTATATTCTGCTACATTGTTCGAAGCAATACCAATGCAGACACCTTTTGAGACTAACACGTGACCGAATGGATAATGGAGTACCCAAGTTCCGAGTATGTCTACTGGCACCATCGGCAAAACAAAAGTGACTCGTGTCATCCAATATTACCTGCCAAAGTAGATCAAATTCATCAAAATCACACCAAAAATCGAAACCCAGATATGTACAAAAACAAAATATATACAACAAATCAAGATGCTAGGCCAAAGCCTAGGCATAATAATTTTTCAAATAGAGCCTATTTCTGGGCTTCCCCAACTCATTTCCATCAAAGTCAATCAAGGCATAGGCTCCTTTCTTCAGGACCTTTTTTACGATAAAGGGGCCATACCACATAGATTTAAACTTGCTTGCCCCCAAGGAATCCTTCTCTTGGGCATAAATCAAGACAAGGTCACCTTCAGAGAAAACCCTAGGTTGGACCGCTTTATCGTACTAAATCTTTACCTGTTTCTTATGAGCGTCATTCATCGTATTTGCATCTCGACGCTACTCACTGAGATGTTCTAGATGAAGAAGGCATTCTTCGAGACTAGAAGTGTCAGGAAGAAGCTCGCCAGCTAACTTAAGGGATGAGATTTTGCATTCAATAGAAAATATAGATTCCAACCCATAAGCCAGTTCAAACAGAATAAAACCGGTTGCAGTTTTTACTGATATCCGATATGCCCAAATTGCAGGATACAGTTTAATATGCCAATTGGATCTGGCTTTATCAATCGTCTGTTGAAGAATTGTTTTCAAGGATTTGTTCACGGCTTCAACTTGCCCATTGGCCTGAGGATAATAACGAGATGAATGCTCTTTCCGGAAACCTAATTTCAAAGCCAATTCAGCCATCATGTTGTTCTGAAAGTGACTGTCATGGTTAGTGATAATCTCTTTGGGGATACCAAAGCGAGAAATGACTTGATTGAAGAGGAACAAACCTATTGTCTCACCGTCATTCCCAAAGTAGGGATAGCCTCAACCCACTTTGTGAAGTAGTCTACAGCTACAATAATGTACTTGTGACCTTTAGCCGAAGGCAGGTTGCAAGTAGTATAATCAATACCCCAGACAGTGACGACAGGAAAGAACGGAGTTGGATGAGCGTGCATCTTTCGAGTATAAACCTGACACGGATGACATTTTTTGATCGATTCAATAAAATCTTTGAAAATTGAAGGCCAAAAGTATCTTGCACACAAGATTTTTTGGGCTGTAGCAAGCCCAAATAAATGACCACCACAAGCTCCATTGTGGCAATCATTCAGCACAACCTCAGTCTCTTCGAGAGTTAAGCATCGTTTAAGGATCAAATCGACCCCGCGAAGATATAAAGTGTCACCAATAATCAAATAAATTTTGACTAAGTGACGTAACTTTCGGCGTTCATCTTTCGAAAAAGTCGAGGGAAACTTCGCAGTCTGGAGATAAACTATGAGATCCCCATACCAAGGATCCTGTGAAGAAATGAGAAAACGATGTTCATCAGGAAATGATTTGTCATAAACAGTCTCTTCTCCATAGGGCAACTCAGAAATCAACTCCGCAAAAACTAATGATTTCTTGTACTTAGTAGACATAAACTCAAGATCAAATTCCTACAAAATCACAATCCATCGATTGTATTTGCCCCCAATCACTCGCCTATTGAGAACAAATTGAAATGGATTGATCGCTGCCAAAACATAAGTTTTGTGAAGGAGAATATAATGTCTGAGCCACTGAACAGCATGAACAGCTGCTAAAGCAAGTTTCTCTATCGGATAATACCGGAGTTCAGGACCTACCAAGCCTTGACTAAGGTAGTATATAACATGCTCGGAAAGAGCATCATCTTCCTGAACCAGAACCATACCAATGGTAGATTCTGCTACCACGAGATACAAAAGGAAATCCCTACTATAATCGGGTGGACTCAATAAAGAAGTAGAGTTCAATGCTTTTTTCAAAGCATTGAATGAGCGTTGAGAAAATTCATCCCAAAAGAATGGAACTCCTTTCTTTAATAATCTCATAAATCCCTTTGTAATCTCGGCATAATTTACGATGAATCTCCGCAGGAAATTAGCTTTTCCTTGTACACTTTGAAGTTGAAGAATTGAAGACGGGGGAAGCAACTAAAGTATTGCCTCAACATTGAAGAGATCTACCCGAATCCCTTCCGTATACACAATAAATCCCAACAACCGACCGGATGTGACAGCGAAAACACACTTGTTCGGGTTCAACCGTATTTGTAATGCCGACATCATCCAAAAACTTGATGGAGGTGAGAAGGATGGTCGATTCTCTTGCGAGAACGAGCAATTAAATCATCCAAATATGCCTCGATAATATGTTTGATGTCGTGGAAGGCGTAAGACATGGCCCACTGGAAAGTAGCTCCAACATTTTTGAGGCCAAAAGGAATTTTCTTGTAAGCAAAGGTACCCTAGGGACAAATACATGCAGTCTTATGCTGATCTTTAGGACGGATAGTGATTTGATTATATCCAGAGAAACCGTCCATGAAGGAGAAAATCTCATTCCCCGCACACTCATCGACGATCTGATCTATAAACGGTGTGGGGTAATTATCTTTAGGACATGCTTTATTTAGATCCCAGAAATCGATGCAAACTCGAATCGTTCCTTGTTTCTTGTCCACAGGAACTAGATTTGTAACCCACTCAGTTAAAGGAACAAGGTAAACGAAACCCACTTTAAGCAGCTTCTCCACCTCAGCTTTGATAGATGTTGACTTCCTAGGGTTGACCGGACGAAGCCTTTGCCTGATAGGCTTAGCATTTTCGTATATCTTGATCTCATGTTGGACAATAGATGGATCTATACCAGGAATTTCCTCATAATACCAAGCAAACACATCCCGAAATTCTCGAAAGAGATCGGTGTAAGTATGAATCTCTTCAGGGGAACACTCAGCTCCAATGAATACATTCTCTATGATGTTGGGATCTTTGAAGATGTTCACCGGGGTAGTAACAGAAATAACAGCCATGTTCCCTTCAGCAAAAACCTGTGTTGGTGCTAAAGGGTTCAGGACTGGGTGAATAGGTCCAGAAGACTGAGGGCTAGGGAAACTTGATTCAACTTCTCGTAAGTCCGATAGAAAGTAAGATCGATGATGCAAATCATCCCATGGTCTCTCTACACCAGTCATTGCTTCGAGGATAGCCTCTTCAGATGGAAGAGTGGTATCAAGGTAATCCTGAGCAGAAGATGAACTGAGAGTCCAAGCCGGAGCCACATCTCCATCCAATTCCTCCAGTGAAAGAGAAACTTGAATGGAATTTGCAGAGTCAACAATAGATCTATAAGCAATCTCAGCTGCAGACATAGGAAATGCCATTCCACCCACTTGACCTTCTTCTAATGTGGAGGTAGGATAAGGTAAGGTCCAAGGGTCCGAAAAATAATGAGTTCTAAAGAACTCTCTCCGAGTAGGAACCCTGGAGGATGAAATAGCATTGATATGAACCGAAGGAGGTGGAAGATCAAAAGTACCCATCAAAGATGTATACATTCCAACCCCCAGCTTCTCAACAGGTTGCATGGTATCCTTCACCAAAGGAATGGTTGAGTTAAAAGATGCATTCAGATCTACAGGAGAACAATCCAGTTGGTCAACTGTGACAACTCTCCCTTCGTGAGGGAAACATACAATTCGAAATAATGAGGATGCAATAGCATCCATCTCATAGATCCAGTTTCACCCCAATGGAAGGTTATAGTCTAAGCTTGCATCGACTATCTCAACTTCGATATTAATAGTTTTTCCCCCAACACAGATGGGCAAAGATGGAACAATAACATGCGGCCTATGAGAATGACCATCAAACGCAACCAGAAGAGTGGTTGAAGGAACAGCTGCGGGAGATCCAATACCCTTCCAGCATGCAAGAAACATTACCCACGTGGAAGCGCCCTCATCAACAACCGTTCGAAAGATATTGAATTTTCGATATGTTGACCTAATATGGAAAGCCATATGATGAGGAAGTTTCTTTTTAAAGGTCGACATGTCAAATGTGATCATTAGAGAATTATTTAGATCAATGTCCCCAATAGCAGTGAGCAGAGCACTTTTTTGTGCAGGACAAGACTGGAGCACCTCTAACGCAGACATGACACAAGGACTTTGAGCCAGACCTTCTACAATCGAGTAGTTCTGAGAAGCCCTAGCATTAGGATTGATCATCATACACTTTGAGGACCCTTTCGACATCTGAGGCATAGATTCAAATGTAGGCCTCTCAATATGAAGCGGCTTAGCACTATTGGGAGCACCCTTAGCTTTCAAAGACTTAGCTTCACCATAATCACGAGATCTCATAGCGATATCTACGTGAGCACTCATCATGTATATGTTTGATGTATTTTCCCCTTCCTTGCTGCCCCCAAACGGAGCCCCAGTGTTTGGATTCGCGCCAGCAAGTAACTGCTGCCCTTGGGGAAAATTTTTTGTCAGTACAGCCTGGGAACTAGAAGAACCTTGTTGAGCTAACAAGCATTGCGCATCTTGAATTTTAGGGCAAAGGTGCGTAAGATGGTCTCCAGTGCACAACTTGCATGGAAACTTCACTTTATTTTTATTATCCTTTTTACCCTCTCCAACATGATCGTTGGATTTGTTCGCATTCCCCTTCCCATCCTTGTCCTTTTTCTTGTTATTCCATCCCTTCTTCTTCCCATCGGATTGTTGATTTCCTTTGGGGTTAGAAGTTTGAACGGCATTAATTGCCAAGGACTGGGAAGGAGTTGACACTAAAGGCACAGCCTGACCAGAAGAAGCAAATTGTATAGACAACTATTGCAATTGACTTAGCAGGTTAGTCATACTGCTATCAATCGAACATATAAGCCCATCACCATGAGGACTAGGTTTAGTTTTGACTAAGTCCAATTTGGAGCGAGGAGCATCCGGGAAAATTTTATTAAGGACTCCAGACTGAGAATAAATCAGTTCTAGCTGCTGAGCCCTAAAAAATAGTCTACTCTTCAGAAAATACCCCTGAAAGGGATACATCTTTAGAAATTTCCGGCTATAAAGATTTCAAAAACCATTCAAGAAGGAATTCATTTGGGATTTGGGCTTTGATAAGCCTCTTCCTTCTTCGCCATTCCTGAATATGGTCAGAAATGTGAGTTGCCCTGTCCTACTGAAAATTGGCCAGGAGGTCAGTCTCAGCATCATAACGGATAGGTAACTGACAATGATTTAAGAACATGGTAGCCAACTCTCCAAAAGTAGCAAAACATTCCCCAGTTAACTTGATGTACCATTTGGCCGCATTTCCAGTAAGGGTTCGCTGAAATAATCTCAATCTAATCGAGTCACCGATCAGGGAGTTTGACGAACACCATAAATGGAAAGTGGTGATATGATCTGCTGGATCCTCACTAGTCTTCCCTTCAAACTTTGGAATGTCTGAGAGGAGCTTGGTGGGGACCGAAGGCCAACCCGGACTATACAAAATAGGATCGTTAGTCAATTTCGATAGATCTGGCAAGTTTAACGTTGCCAGAAATGGTAAGCGTGAAGGAGCCTGGGAATTCCATCCCCCATAGGAAGGATTCCCCACATTTTGAAAAGAATAACCTGGATTTGTTGAGGCACTAGGTTGCCAGATGTTGTTCATAGAAAATGCTGGGCCATAAGAAAATCCTTGTGACCCAACATTCGGAGAAGGACCCCCTCTCAACATAGAGTTACTATACCCAAGAACATTCCTTGCAACCGAGGTATTGAATGAAGTAGAAACCCCTTATTAAGGGTTCCAAGCATTTGCAAACGAAGAAAAAGCCTGAGAAGTACTCGATGAAAGGAAAGGAACATCCCCTTGCTGACCAGCGAAGAACTGACTCCCTGCTCCTAATCCTGTAAAAGCAGGGTTCCATCCCGAAAAAACATTAGAGCTTTGACCTCCAGAAAAAGGATTAAAACCTTGACTTTGAGAGGTGAAAGGCATGGATCCTGTTAGGAATCTGTAATTTTAGCAGATTGGTGAGACTAAAACTGTAGAAGCAACATCGTTTCAACCAACTTTGGGATTCTAGGATCTAGCCCTCCTGAATCCGGAGAGGGATCTCTCCAATAAGTGCAAAGATGGATTTGTCTTTGAAGTTTGGGGTTATGATATTAGGCTAGTTATGAAGGCCAAGGGTTTTGTTTGTTTTTTGGATGGTTGAGCATGAATACTGCTTGAGGTGGAAATTCCTAAGTGCAAAGAGTTTCAAAGGTGAGAAGTTGCAAGTGAATGGAACAATTAGGTTAAAAAGATAGATATAACGCTGGTTTTTAGTCTATTGGGCTATGGAGTCATAACAGGGCTTTAATTGAACAACAACATCAAGAGTGATCCAAGGGGCAAGTCATCTACATCACAAGATTATTGAGATTATAATGATGGAATGGAAACAATAAAGTGTTGGAGATGGTGGAAACTGATAATAATTTCACAAAGGATTTATAGTCAGTCCAAACAAGAAAAGCCTCTTAAGTAACTATCTAAAACCAACCAAGTGCAGGGCTAACCATTGACTTCTTGGGCAGGTTTGTATTAAAGCAGCTTAATTGACAAACAATCCAGTAATCCACCTAATTACCTTCAGAAAGTATGAAAACATATAAGAGAAGACAGAGTGTATACTTAAGATCAGATAAAGTACTTTTAAACCTAGTCTACTTTCAGTCAACACCAAGGGAAACTTTCAGAATCTGCTTTTGGAGAATAGAAGCTAGATACAGGGCAAACCATGACTTTTCTAGTCTAACTTTAATAAGCAAAATAAGGAAAATAACTTTCAAGCACAATGTTTAAATCAAATAGTAGGACGAGAGAACTCCAGCATTCCTAACTACTTAAACTGTATTAAATCATTCTTAAATAAACAAATTGGAGGAAAACATTGAGATAAAGCTTTTCAGTCAGAGAAGGTTACTGATATACAGTAGGTCCTAACTCTATAAATGATGTTCTTTATCAGAGAATAGTGAACAATATGACATACATAGAAGGAAAACAATAACAAAGAAAGGAGCATTTCACCAGTGATATAGACAAGGATCCCAAGAAATAGCTTGTTTATTGATGTCAAACCAGTTACAATACTCAAGTCCAATGTTTCAGTTCAGCAATCATCTTCACTATTCAGCCTAACTAATCTATCACAAGCAGAGCTCCAAGGGCCAGTGAACACTATTTACAATCAGAAGTTTAAGCTCAAATGTATTTCAAAGTTCTGCAACCAACCCCTCACTCATCTTCTGCAGAAGTATATATAGAAGAATGAGGAGGTGAGATCTCATAAAAGATCTCCAATTACATTTAATACAGATTTAATGGCTTCTGGGCCTTTGAGGGGCTCAATGAAGAAACTTACATGGGTGGACTCTGTATTAAATGTTTTACATAAAGATTTAAGCTCGGTGGGAGCTTTTGTTGACCTTTGAGGCTCTGTGTGGCGTCGAAGTAACTCTGCAAATGTTTTTCATTAATTTCCTTGGCAGAGTTTCCTCTTTGGCTACGTTTTGAGACAAATATCTGATCCTGATCAATAAATTCGGCCTCTGATTGAATACTTTGAGGCACGGGTGGCGTTGTGGTAGCTAGAGGGATCAATTTGCCTCAATTTGTGGCGGTGGAGGGTTTCCTGTCGATAAAACACTTCAGATTTTCTTTAAACTATGTTTTAAATCGGGGATTAGGCTTTTGATAAACATTCTTAGCCATGATCCCCACAGAATCTGTCTTTAATCCTCTATTCTGATAAATTTTGGTCTTCGTCACTGATACTCTCTGACTGTGCCCGATTCATGGTTTTTGCTGATGTACAGCGTTGCGCAGGGGCGATATGGCATCAATGCCTGAAAAAACACTGATGAAACGTGTTTTTAACACCTTGTGATGATTTTCTTTGGTGAATCGAAGGTAGGAAGATCGTCATCCTTTGCCTTCGCATTTTCTTCAAAAATGGCGAGAAAACCATTTAAACCCTGCAAAATACAAACAAATATTAAAAAATCATGCATATATAGGTTTATTGTTGCGGAGGACACGTGGAGGAAGCGTGGCCATTGGATGGCATCATCCAACGATCGGGATTGATCGGGAGAAGGCGTAGTGAAGGCGGAAGAAATGTTTAAATCAGAGTCATCGATAGTGCAAAGATCGACGGTCGGGAGCGGAAACGGAAAGTCAAAGCGGAAAACGTTAACTGGGCGATCGAATCAGGGCAATGAAATATGAACCGTCAATCTGCAGATTAGATCGACGGCGGAAATTAATTGGATGCCGCGCCGTAGCCCGGTTAACTGTCGGGCATCTTCGGTGAGCGATAGCCGTTGGATGGCCCACCCTAGATAGGACGGTGTACAGTGATATTGCGCGGGGTCCACATCCAAACGTTAATGCGCGATGGACGGCGGTTTTTTGAACAGTGCCTAGGCCACGCGTCAACCGATGAGTGGAATCGCTGGCGATTGAGAAAAAACTGCCCTCGCCCAAAGGCGGTGCGATGAATACCGCGTGGTTTTGGAATGGGTTAGTGGAATGCGAGGACCACCGGGAGATGGACTCCGCATCGTCAATCTGCAGATCAGATCGACGGTGGAGACCGGCTGAAACCTTGAACCGGCGGAAAATTATAATATAATAAAAATCGGAAAATTAATATAAACAGAGGTTTTTATTAATTTATAATGCGGCTTGGCCCCCGACTATGGGGCCGTGGGCACATGGGAAATAATGTGACCGAGGGTTAATGGGAAAAAGGGCTAGGACCCATATATGCCCAAAATGTGGGTTTTTATGGTTTTTCAATGATTTTTAAAGGTTTAGAGGGGTTCCGATAAGGCAAAGAAGGAGTCTTTGAACCTTATCAAAGGGATTTTGAATAAGGGAAAAGGGAAAAACATGAAAATGAAGGTTTTTCATGGGAAATGGAGGGATAAAAATTGAGGTTAGTTTTGGCAAAAGGGGAAAAGGAAAAAGGTGTTTGCAGCAGTATTCTTCCTTGGAAATCAGCAGGATTTCTGAGTTCTGAAGAGAAACAGCAATGAAGTTTTGGACAGAGGAAAAGGCATGAGGCCTTCAAGAGTCTTCAAGAGACAACACTTTTTAGTAATAAAATTTGTTCCTTGAAGGCTCAAAAAGTCTTAGCCACCTTTTGATATAACAAATTTTATAGGTCGCTAACAATAGCTCCACTTGGGGATGGTGCCTTCTTGAAGGCATCAAGAACTTCAGACCTGCATTCTCTGGGAGGCTGACCTGTGCCTGATCCATTTATGTTCTCTGGGAGGCTGATCAGTTGCCTCATCCATTGGGTTGCATTTCTTTCTGTGGATGATGTGTTCTGAAAACATATTAGCAGCCATAAAAACAATGGATCTTCATCAATACAGACTTCTACCTACCCAATCCTACTGATCTAACATGTTTTCTTCATTAGAGTGCACTTGGATTGGCAAACTCTTTTTACAACATTTTATTCTTTTGAAAGCATAAAACTAATCTAATTCTACTCATTATTTCTCCTTGAACTCAGATTAAACAGTTGATTTCAGATGCTTCTCTACCTATTCTACTATCTGTTGGAATTAAACTGTCCAACAGATTTTTATTCTCTAAATTCTACAACAGAAATTGAAAAGCACTCAAGTCAGGATTGAACAGTCTAACTTGATGTTGGTCCATGGCATAAAGACAAGCTGCACATAGACATTTATTTTGCAAAAAATTAAGTCAAAATGGAAGGCTTAAGATCTGAAAGTCAAAGCACTTCCTTCATCTTTTTTACAGCTCTGTCTTAACTTTTGCTTTGAGTTGTTCCTTCTTTGTTCTCTGGTTCAGATTTTGAGCTAATTAGAACCAGATTTACATTTTCTTTGACTCATAAACTAAAACAGATTTGAGTCATTTTCTTTTTGGAAACTGAGGTTCAAATTTTGAACATGTTTGAACCTTTAATTTCTATCCTAATCTATCTACTGATAAGCCAAGATTAAACAGTTTGGCAAATCGAATTCACTATCCTATCAGCAGAAAATTTAAAACTAATTAGTCAAGATTATACAGTTTGACTAACTAGAAGTGTGTTATTCAGGAGTGGCATTTGAGCTTGCACACTTTCAGATTTGTTTCTCTTTTTTGGTATGGGGCTATACCTTTCTTGTTTTGACAATCTACCCTCTTTTCTTTCTTTTCATTGTTTTTGTATTTTTGATTTTTTGATTTTTCTTCAAAGCAGAAAACAACAACTAATCTACATGCTCAGAGGTGAGTTTTATTGACATTCCTATCTAACCTATTCTAAACATGGAGTATTTACATCTATCATATGATACAAAAATGCCAATGCAACCAGCTGAGTAATGTCAAGAAGAAGTAGAAACTCTGGCTGCTTGTCAGAGGTATCCATAGAACATATTGAAGATTAACCTTCAATATCAAGGCTATCAGAGAAGATGACAGCTTTTCATGTCTCTGGCTCTTGCAAAGGACCACTGCTTGATAATTTGAGCCAGTTGGGATTTCCACACACTCTTCCATAGGATCAACAAAGAAAAGATGAAGATTCTCTTCTTTTTGGTCCTCCACAATTGGTAGATTATCTACTTCCAAGACATCAGCTTTCAGGACTATCTCTTCAGTATGTAGCTTGGAAGTATCATCATATTTAACCTGGGAAGATGGTATATCCACAGCAGGATAGTCTTGTATTTGTTTTTCTCCCTCTTCTTCATCATCATCTGAACTGGAGGACTCATCATATTTGGCAGTGTTGTCCTCTTGTAGCCCTGGTATGCTTGGATTCAGTGCGCTGAACTCTGTGAAGAGGTTATTATATTCTTGAGTGGGGGTGTATTCAATGGTTTCCTCTTGCTCAAAAATTTCTTCATTACTTTTCTCTTCACCTTCTGAGTTGAAAGGTTGTTGATTCCCAATAAAGTGAAAGCTTTTTATGATGGATCGAAAAAAATGATTGCGGATTTCAAGCTGATGATGGTGAAACTCATAACACCAATCAAATGTTGGTTGCCCTGTGTTGTTCCTTGAGAAACAATTCTTGGCTGTGTACAAGAATCCGTGCTCAAGACATTAAAGCTGCATGATTAGTTTCTGCTTGGAAATCATCATCATCATAAGACTGATTGAAATTTGAAAATTTATTAGGATAAACATTTTCATCAGTCAAACAAATTGGGATATCAGTAGGTCCTTCTTCATTCTGATCCACAAAAGAACTTTCTAAATCTGTACAACAAAGTTCTCTATGTGAATGGGCAAGAGTGTTTGTTTTGCAAAAAGTTTCAAAGACTGACTGTTTATAAATAGTCTGATCTATTTCCTTCTCTGTTAAAGGGGAAGATGTTTCCATGTCCCTTTGAACCGAAGTACAGCAGTTCTCTGTCTCTTGTGAAGACTGATTTTGAGGCTGGATGTTTTTTTGAGCCTCAGCTATAAGGGATGATGAATCAATATCTGAGTTTCCAGGGATATATTGAGGGATTTTGTTTATTTCTTGGATCATCTCTTCCTCAATTGATTCATCTATGTTTTTAAATTTTTTCAATAGGAGATTAAACTCATGAATGGCTGTTAAAAGATCTTCAGGATGCATTTCTTCCAAAGCTTCCTCATTATCTATAATGTATTGGGTGATGTTTTGTGATGGATCATAATATATTGCACCCAATGATAATGATGTAATGTTTTCTTTATAGTTCTCATAGAACACATATTCAAGGTCTCTTAAAGAAAACAAAGTACTAGATCTTAAGTATTCATACCAATCCCTAGCTTTTCCTTCTAATGTTAACATGAACATTTTCATTAGGCAGTCTTCATGCCATTCAACTTTCAACCTCCATACATGTATATGAAATTTGATGAGATGTAATAGAGGTTCATCAAACTTTTCACCTTGAAAAATAGACAGAATGTCATCCCAATTCACTTGGGGCATCTTATGTGGAAACCCAGGGATATGATCTCTACTCATTAGGGCATATCTTCGTTGTATTCTTGGAATCATGTTTGTAAATCAAGAAAGAGGCCACTGTGTCTGGTCAATCAGTTCAGGGTCTTCTACCAGTGGAGTCATTTGGTCTTCTGGGAGTTTCAGAGTGTGGAGTCGTCAGGTGGAATATTTTTAGCTCCTAAGGAGGAAAAATGTTTAATGGTCCACCACCATATATTTCTCGTAGAGCTACAAGGTTTTCAGGAACTGAATTAGCTTTCAAGGGTGATCTGAAAATAGTTGATAATTTAATCCTAGGAGACTTCCTAAGGATACTTTCTAGGTCATCAACTATGTCAGGTGGGTTAGGGTCAGGATGGGCTCTAGTGTGAATCTTTCTAGGAGCCACTGTGCTGTGTTTTTCAGACCCAAAACAATAAAAGTTCAACCAGATATGACAATCTTTAAGAGGTTAACTAGTCTGCTTGGAATTCAATCCTACAGTCCTCTAACTAAGTTTGAATGATTTTATAATAGTAAGGGTTCTTCCCAGTGGAGTCTTAAGGTCTGTTTAAGGATTGTGGAGTCGCCAAGTGGCAGTTTTTAGCTCTTTTCAGAGGTAAAAGGTTTTATGGTCCACCACCATGTTTATTGGATACCAATCTGAAATATTTTTTGTGTTTTCTGAGTTCTTTTTCAGTTGTGTGGTTTCTAATAATATCCTAACTTTGTTCAAAACTTTGTTACGGTTAAGAGACAAAGACAGTCTACTCTTATGGCTAAGCCAGCTGATCTTTCAAGGTTAGATAAAGTCTTAAGAGAATCCTAGGTTTTGCCTAGTTTGTCACTGATTCAAACAAGTTTTATCATGATTACCATTCTTTGGTAGTGCTTGAAAAAGGCTACTTTTTACTCTTAAAGTTTTATAAAAATGAAAATGATTTTGGGTTCGGTTCCCCAGTATGGTCGCCAGAAATGTTAGGTACTGGTGGTTCAGCTGTCAAACAAAACAATTATTATAAAATCAGGGGTAATCTAGAGTTTTTAGATGTTTTTGAACTTTTATTAACTCATAAATATTCCCTAGTGGAGTCGCCAGAAATGTTAGGAATCTGTAATTTTAGCAGATTGGTGAGACTAAAACTGTAGAAGCAACATCGTTTCAACCAACTTTGGGATTCTAAGATCTAGCCCTCCTGAATCCGGAGAGGGATCTCTCCAATAAGTGCAAATATGGATTTGTCTTTGAATTTTGGGGTTATGATATTAGGCTAGTTATGAAGGCCAAGGGTTTTGTTTGTTTTTTGGATGGTTGAGCATGAATACTACTTGAGGTGGAAAGCCCTAAGTGCAAAGAGTTTCAAAGGTGAGAAGTTGCAAGTGAATGGAACAATTAGGTTAAAAAGATAGATATAATGTTGGTTTTTAGTCCATTGGGCTATGGAGTCATAACAGGGCTTTAATTGAACAACAATATCAAGAGTGATCCAAGGGGCAAGTCATCTACATCACAAGATTATTGAGATTATAATGATGGAATGGAAACAATAAAGTGTTGGAGATGGTGGAAACTGATAATAATTTCACAAAGGATTTATAGTCAGTCCAAACAAGAAAAGCCTCTTAAGTAACTATTTAAAACCAACCAAGTGCAGGGCTAACCATTGACTTCTTGGGCAGGTTTGTATTAAAGCAACTTAATTGACAAACAATCCAGTAATCCACATAATTACCTTCACAAAGTATGAAAACATATAAGAGAAGACAGAGTGTAAACTTAAGATCAGATAAAGTACTTTTAAACCTAGTATGCTTTCAGTCAACACCAAGGGAAACTTTCAGAATCTGCTTTTGGAAAATAGAAGCTAGAAACAGGGAAAACCATCACTTTTCTAGTCTAACTTTAATAAACAAAATAAGAAAAATAACTTTCAAGAACAATGTTTAAAGCAAACAGTAGGACAAGGGAACTCCAGCATTCCTAACTGCTTAAACTGTATTAAATCATTCTTAAATAAACAAATTGGAGGAAAACATTGAGATAAAGCTTTTCAATCAGAGAAGGTTACTGATATACAGTAGGTCCTAACTCTATAAATGATGTTCTTTATCAGAGAATAGTGAACAATATGACATACATAGAAGGAAAACAATAACAAAGAAAGGAGCACTTCACCAGTGATATAGACCAAGATCCCAAGAAACAACTTGTTTATTGATGTCAAACCAGTTACAGTACTCAGCTCCAATGTTTCAGTTCAGCAATCATCTTTACTATTCAGCCTAACTAATCTATCACAAGCAGAGCTCCAAGGGCCAGTGAACACTATTTACAATCAGAAGTTTAATCTCAAATGTATTTCAAATTTCTGCAACCAACCCCTCACTCATCTTCTGCAGAAGTATATATAGAAGAATGAGGAGGTGAGATCTCATAAAAGATCTCCAATTACATTTAATACAAATTTAATGGCTTCTGGGCCTTTGAGGGGCTCAATGAAGAAACTTACATGGGTGGACTCTGTATTAAATGTTTTATATAAAGATTTAAGCTCGGTGGGAGCTTTTGTTGACCTTTGAGGCTCTGTGTGGCGTCGAAGTAACTCTGCAGATGTTTGTCATTAATTTCCTTGGCAGAGTTTCCCCTTTGGCTACGTTTTGAGACAAATATCTGATCCTGATCAATAAATTCGGCCTCTGATTGAATACTTTAAGGCACAGGTGGCGTCGTGGTAGCTAGAGGGATCAATTTGCCTCAATTTGTGGCGGTGGAGGGTTTCCTGTCGATAAAACACTTCAGATTTTCTTTAAACTGTGTTTTAAATCGGGGATTAGGCTTTTGATAAACATTCTTAGCCGTGATCCCCACAGAATCTATCTTTAATCCTTTGTTCTGATAAATTTTGGTCTTCGTCATTGATACTCTCTAACTGTGCCCGATTCATGGTTTTTGCTGATGTACAACACTGCGCAAGGGCGATATGGCATCAATGCCTGAAAAAACACTGATGAAACGTGTTTTTAACACCCTGTGATGATTTTCTTTGGTGAATCGAAGGCAAGAAGATCGTCATCCTCTGCCTTCGCATTTTCTTCAAAAATGGCGAGAAAACCATTTAAACCCTGCAAAATACAAACAAATATTTAAAAATCCTGCATATATAGGTTTATTGCTGCGGAGGACACGTGGAGGAAGTGTGGTCGTTGGATGGCATCATCCAATGGTCGGGATTGATCAGGAGAAGGCGTAGTGAAGGCGGAAGAAATGTTTAAATCAGAGTCGTCGATCGCGCAGAGATCGACGGTCGAGAGCGGAAATGGGAAGTCAAAGCGGAAAACGTTGACTGGGCAATCGAATCAGGGCAATGAAATATGGATGCCGCGCCGTAGCCCGGTTAACTGTCGGGCATCTTTGGTGAGTGATAGCCGTTGGATGGCCCGCCCCAGATCAGACGGTGTACAGCGATATCGCGTGGGGTCCACGTCCGAACGTTAACGCGCGATGGACAGCGATTTTATGAACAGTGCCCAGGCCACGCGTCAAACGATGAGTGGAATCACTAGCGATTGGGAAAAAAACCGCCCTCGCCCAAAGGCGGTGCGATGAATACCGCGTGGTTTTGGAATGGGTTAGTGGAATGCGGGGACCACCGGGAGACGGACTCCACACTGTCGATCTGCAAATCAGATCGACAGTGGAGACCGACTGAAACCTTGAACCGGCGGAAAATTATAATATAATAAAAATCGAAAAATTAATATAAACAGAGGTTTTTATTAATTTATAATGCGGCTTGGCGCCCGACTGCAGGGTCGTGGGCGCATGGGAAATAATGTGACCGAGGGTTAATGGGAAAAAGGGCTAGGACCCATATATGCCCAAAATGTGGGTTTTTATGGTTTTTCAATGATTTTTAAAGGTTTAGAGGGGTTTCGATAAGGCAAAGAAGGAGTCTTTGAACCTTATCAAAGGGATTTTGTAGAAGGGAAAAGGGAAAAACATGAAAATGAAGGTTTTTCATGGGAAATGGAGGGATAAAAACTAAGGTTAGTTTTGGCAAAAGGGGAAAAGGAAAAAGGTGTTTGCAACAGTATTCTTCTTTGGAAATCAACAGGATTTCTGAGTTCTGAAGGGAAACAGCAGTGAAGTTTTGGACAGAGGAAAAGGCATGAGGCCTTCAAGAGTCTTCAAGAGCCAACACTTTTTAGTAATAAAATTTGTTCCTTGAAGGCTCAAAAATTCTTAGCCACCTTTTGATATAGCAAATTTTATAGGTGGCTAACAGATCCTAAGGAAGGGTTTGAATGAGGGATATGCCCGCTTCCAAAGGGGCCCTTGAAACGAAGTTGACCCACTAGCCATAGAAGGTATGGGTGCAGAGACAGTTGAAGCAGCAGAAAAGGAGAAAGAAGGAATTCCACTAGTGGGCACTCCATAAGAAAAGGGACCAGATTGAGAAGCATGTGCCTGGGTGTTTCCAGAGCCAAACACAGCAGCACTAGAAGTGATTGTCGATATGGCAATAGTTCCTCCTCCTTCAACTGAAATAGTAGTCGGAACACTTGCAGTGTTCATAGCCGAGACTGTGTTCCCAATCGTGGCCATCAAAAGAAAGTGATATGATGGAAAAGGACTATCCAATCTCTGAGACTCGGGCCTGATGCATCGAAGAACGTCAGGACAACTAACAGGAAGAGGAGATGGAAGAGACTCAATAGGTTGGAGAACTTCCTCTACTTCAACTTCTTCTGCTGGAAATAAAACTCGATCGATGAGTGGAGCACTCCTCTCTACACTGACACTGACACCAGAACCACCCATAGAAGCAATAAGCCCCAACAGAGGATCACTCCCCGCTGTGTTCGAAACCACCGGGTGAAAATCACCCACCGAATTACTCCTACACCTTCTTGAAGAAGGCTCGGCACTCGCGGGAGAAAGCCCACAAAGCCTCCTCGATCAACGAGGCGATTGGTCAGCCACTTTAAGAGATTAATTTTAGACTCAAAAAATATAAGAAGCTAAGCAATCTAAGAGCACACTCTAAAAAGTTCCTAAGATACAACCAGACAAGCAGGTCTCAGGTATTTTCGCTCCGGGTGATGAGGACCGGACACCAAAATACAATAAATCGAAATAATAGAGCCTTCCAAAAATAGTCTGGGGTAATTACGCCCCAGGCCTACTAGCGAAGGTAACAAAAACAGTTACGCTGACCTCCTAACAATAGCCTTTGCCGGTGCAAGTCCCCAAACTTCACAAGGGCACCCTCTAGAAGTACTGATGGAAGTGATGCAACGTCTATCTCAGGTACCACAGGTATTCCCCCCCGCAGTCACCTGTGTGGTCTCTAGGATAGGCAACTAAGGGCACCAATCTGTATCGGCAACTGGGCGGAACGGTTTTAGTTCAAGATTCAGCAAATAGGAGAGGGGGTGTCTCTCTTCTCTTCCTGCACTATCCCTCACACATGACTCTCTGGAGGAGAGCTTTCTCGGTCCACTTAACGGTATTGGACTTCACTCTTTAATAAACTTTCTATGTTTAATAGTTTGAGCAGACTTGGAGAGTTAACTCTCCACTCACCTAATCCAAGGCCCTACAACGTAGCTAATTGGTGTATGATTAATGACAATGATACAAAAATTTCTAGTTGCTTTTAATTATATCGCTTGTTTTAAATTGGTTGTTACTTAAATCAAGAGTATACATAAGTGAAACTAATGGTGTTTGTTGACGCAGAAGAAATCAATGAAAACCTAGCTACATGCGAATGCAACAATTTCCTTTCGATGAAAAGAGATCTCTACATGGGTTCTACGAAACTACATAAACAAAAACTTTGTTTTTTCTTTTCAGTTACTCACACTTCACATGATCCAGAAAACTATGAAAAAGACTAAAATGCTCAAATGCACTTAATGCAAACTACCAATGATATGCAAATTCGAAGATGCTAACTCTAAAGAAGCGAAAAATAGTCTCTAGAAAGATAATGGTTCGATCAACTTTTTATAGGAAACGAGGCTAGTTCCAAACAGAACTCCTATGCATAAGAATGCAAAAATGTACTTGACAGAAAAGAGATAAATCAAGAAAATACTTCCTTCAAAATCAAGACAAGAACCAAAGACTAGAAACCAACAAAAAGCTTCAAAAGATATGATCAAACCGTAAAATAAAACTCGAAGCAAAAGCTACGGAAAACACAAATGTTTTTTGGGCTTTTTACTTATAATGAAAGGAAAAATATTTTAAGAAGACAAGCATAAACTACCCAAGAACCGGAATCAAGAAAAATGAGTCTCAACAAGGCTTCAAGGTGCTCAAGCCAACTATGCTACTTTCGTAGCGGGACTCGAAGGAGCAAAAAGAAACACAAAACTCAAATAATTGATTTAATACAATAGCACAATCTTGCAGCGAACAACGACTCAAAAAACCAAAAAGAGATTCTTCAAGATTCGCAACAAGGCTAGTCCAAGCAATCAAGAAAACCAACATAGTCCAAAAGGGCAAAAACCAAAAGCGAAGCAATGCATAGGGCCAAGAAGAGAAAACAAGTAGAGGCTCACTGTTATGAATGGTTAGAACAGCCAAGAACTTCAAGAAAAGATCTTGGTGCTTCAGCCGCAATTGCAATCACACAAAACAGGCAATTTACCAAATGGCTAGGTTTTCACAAGAACAAGAGAGAAATGGATATGCAACCACCATAAACACAGTCCAGACACTTTAAAGACACCACAGGAATGGTTCACTACAAACAGAAAAAACTACAGAGGCTAGAAACTCAAAAGTTCAAATTTTTTCAGGCATACGCGATTTTGCAGTATGGAAAAATAAATATCTTCATGCAAGAAGATAGAGACATCTATCTAATTAATGCAAGTTGTCCCTACTTCTATTGATTTGATGTTTAATTGTTGATATTTTGTTGTTGATTTGTCTCTGATTGTTGCTCAACGAACGCTGCAGTTGAGTGTCTTTCATGCTGTCTCATTTTAACTTTCAACTCTATTTTGACTTTCACTCTGACTTTTCAACTGATACTCTTTGACTCTGATACTCTTTAACATTTTGACTATTGTTCTACTTTTCATCATTCACTGTTCTGTTTTCATTGTTACTGTTGTTCTGTAATTGTAAAATTGTCTGCTCTTTTTATCTGTTTTAACCTTTACTACTTTCACAGTAAATCAATTAATTTCTCCCAAAATTTTGCTTCTGGTAATTTTATCTTCATCATCCTTCTGAATATCTCATCAACCTCTGTGTATTTTGAGAATGTAGGCTTATTGACAAATAGGTGTTTTACCTCATGTTGCAGGTAAAAAAAGTTCTCAAAGCTTTTGTAAAGTACCTTCCCTGTTGGAATTCCTTGTGAAGTAGGAAGGTTAGCTTGATCCTTCGCCACTTCTCTCATTTTCTTATCATAATCATCCTGCTTAATTAATTTGTCATGAATGACTAGTCGATTTGGAAGGCCTTTTTGTCTGAGAGTGTCAAACTTCATCATGAACCTTGTGATGGCAACCTCCATGTTCTGACATTTTTCTTCTGACTATATCATCAAGTTTCTCTTTGAAATCACTTTCTTGACTTCAAGATATGTATCTGTCCTGTCAGCGATACCAACTTCTTCCAATTCTTGTCTATTCTTTGAATTAAGAAACTTGATAATTTCATTAGCTTCCTCTAGCTTCTTGCCAAGTTTTTCTTTTATCTTTTGGATGTCTTCACCTGCTGCTTTGACTAAATCTTTTTGTTCATAGATAACCTGTATGGATGGCCAAATATCATTAACAGATTCAATGATATTGGCCCATAACTGCTATCTGGCTTGTGCCATTGGTTCTTTCAGTGTTAGATCTTTCTCTAACTTCTTCAATTTCTCATTCAGCCTGTTTGTGTTTTGTTCTTCATTCTTGTGCATAATCTTAGCAAGTTTATTTTCATCTTCCAGACTTTTCAGTTGTTCTTTAAGTCTGTTAATTTCATTTGTCTAAATAGACATGTCCTGCATTGCTTTAACTAACTTACTTGCATCATCTGTAGGTTGTGTTGATGTTGTTGAAGACTTTGTTACTGAAGCTGTTGATGAGGTGACAGGAAGTGTTGTAGCCATTGGGACTGTAGGAGCCAATGATTCTGCTAGTGTAGAAGCCACAATTGTTGTGACTACAGGGATGACAGTGACAGGGACTTCTTCTGCTCTAGCTTTTTTCTCCTAGACCAACTTGTCCATTTCATTTTCCATTTCTTTGATTTGGCCAGTCAACTGAAGAATGAGATTCATCATCTCATCTTTCTGATTTGCATCCTGTAACACTTCCTTTGCCTGAGGATGTTCAGTAGGAGGCAGCTTAAGTTGTTGCTTTAATGCAGCAATGTCTACATTCTTCTTCTTTATCAATTCATATTCAACTTTTACATTTGTTGGATCATATCCTACTTCAATAATCAAATCTTACAGTGATTTGATTCTGTTATCCTTAGCCTGTGAAGATGTCTTTTCTAATTTGAGCTTATCTTTGATGTTCTCAAGAGTGTTTTGTAGCTTTTGTATATTCATGGCTTTATTTTTCATTGTGGAATAAATCATTTCACTAGCTTGTTTGTGAAATTCTATCTGATCAATTGGATGAAGATCCTCTGCTTGAACTTCATATGATGTTTTTTTGTAATCAACTGATGTTTTGGGATGCTTTACTTTAGGCTGCAGGAAGGTCATCTGCATCTCCCTAGTTTTGTAGTCAAAAGCAGAAAGCAATCTGCTTTGGTCACTGGGTGACTGCTTCCAATATTGGTTATATGTATCAGTTTTCAAGACTTCATTTCTCATCTTTATCTCTTTGTATTTCTGCATAATGTCCATCTCCTTCTCTGCTGGTTTGCTAGATGAGGATACTTCAAAATTGTGTTGTTTCTGAATCATCTGAGTGTTTGAAGTTGAAGGCTAGTGTGTTCTTTCAGCAACTCTAGGTGGAGCATTGTCTTTCACCACTGTTTTTGTATCAATTACTTCTATTGTTTTCACTTCTTCATTGACAGGATTTAATTTTGGCTTCTTCCTGTACATCAATTTAAATTTGGTTTCAGTGGTTGTCTCTGCAGTGTATGATCCTTCTTCTCTGATTCTTTTTGAGTTTCCATCTTCTTGGGCTGGAGTCTGGAAGATTTGATTAGTATCACCTTGCTTCTCTGCCTCTGTCAAGGTGTTCTCCAACCATTCAGACTGATTGGAGTATTTCTCAATATCTGGTTTCTTCTCATGTACATAAGGAGTTAATTTGCATTTAACTTTCAATTTACTTATTAATCCTAGAGGATAATAATACCATAGAAAACTCTTACTGAATTTAAACTCTTGCAAATACTTTTCAGCCTCTAGACCTGCATCTCTACTGTTACAAATAAAAGGGTCAACCTGATTTTTTATTTTGAACTGTCTTCTTTTTTGCTACCAAGAAATTGATTCCATCAGAATTAAGAACTTGTCTGATGTACTCAAGGGAAAATAACCTCATTGGGAGGTATTTGGGCAGTTTATATGGAATAAGATTTGATCCATATACCTAATCTCTATATGGTTTTGATACAAGTACCAATCTCATGTCCTATTATGCTCTGATAATTGCAGGAACTTCTTAATTTCCTCACTGATTCTTGGTTGCACATTGTCGTTCAACATATTGACCATACGATGAATAAAAGAATCAATGAACTCTGTATATGTGGATTGTGAGGAGTCTTTTCTGATAATTGGAGTTCAAAATATAACTGACTGTGGGCTACCTTCAACATCAAGCTTTTGAAGTTTAATGGCAAATTTCTTTGATTGAAAATACAAAAACATGTGGAATAGGACTAAGGAATACTTGAAGACACCTTCTTCAGACATTTTGACCAACCGTTCATGAATATTATCATCAAGGTACTAGGAAAAATTAAAAATGGTAGCAGGAGGCTGACCAAGTGTAAAAGTAGACAAGAAACCCAATACTGCAACATCAACATGCTTATCTGTGAAATAACCCAAAATGGAAGATAGCATGGAGATGATATGTCTGGTTCTCTCAGAAAATATTGCAGATGGGTAAGGAGGATTTGTCTTGGGAGTTTCCACAAATAAAAGCATGAAATTTGGAGTATCTGGAACCTCTTGGGGAAGTCCAGATTCAGGTACAATTGTGTGAGGGTTTCAATGGACAAAGGGGTTTCATCTGGCCTAGGTTGGATCTGCAGCGTTTGATTGATTGACTCAGCTGTAAACAGTAATAGTAAACATAATTTCTTTTTCAGGGGTTATTAGAGCTCTTTGGTCAGGTAAATAACAAGATTGACAGAGTCTAATAACTTCTGGGCACTGGAAAGTATGTGGGAGAACATATTTTGGCAAATTAGACTCCCAAATAAAAACCTCATCTGGTTGGTCAATGGATTTGTCATGGCTCCAGCAATGGAGCTCAAGAAGATTAAATGCAATGACTGTGTCATTAATTTTAAAGTCCCTATATGCTAAAGGAGTATGTTCCACATCTACAACTGAAGGTTGTAGAGGATTGACAGATACAATGCTTTTGGAAGCCATTGTTTTGTTAATTTTACTCAATTGATTAATTTTTTACTTAGAAAAAATTGATTTAGGCTTTTAGGAGCACCTATAAAAGATTATAACAGTTTGCAGACTGATTTAAGATAAAATAGGGGCTTAGCTATGGTCTGCAAAGATTTAAACTTGTTCAATTGATCAAACTGTACTCTCTGGTACTAAAAACAGCCTTAGGCCCTCGGAATTTTGTAAAAGGACGCCTAGGGTCTACAGAAAAGGAATTGGAAGGCAAGAAGGCTTTCTTTAGGTCTGCAAAGGCTTTTATTTTAATTCAATTACTAATTACTTTATTTATTGCTTTAGGAACCGGCCTAAGCACTGAAGAATACCTAGAGAAAAATGAAGATTTTTGGTTTGCAGAAGGTTTCTGAGATTGCGGAGGTTCTCTGAAGCTCTTTTGGTCTTTATAAGGCTTCAAATTGGTTATGCACTGGCTGTATCAGCAAATGTTGTTGAATTATGGTTGAATTGGGCTTAAAATGAGGTCAGCAGCAATTCTTTAGGTCGGCAATGTTCCTTCTGCGCGAGTTGGTAACAAAAAAGGTAAAAAATGGTGTAAAGGGCGGTTATATGGCTTTTTAATCAACAGTGATTAAAACATTGAATGTGTGGGTCAATTTAAACGAAAGCAGTTTTCGCAATGGGCAAGAATACAGCCTAGCGGTTTTCGCATCGGCCAAAGGTGGTTGGTGGTAAAGTTTCTAGTGATGCGATCAAATGATATACGACACGTAGCCAGGCGCGAGGCTCCAAAAACCACGGATATCGCAAGGTCTTGGGTTTGTTAAGGATCGAGCAATGGAATGTGCAATAGGCGATAAGGTCCATTGGATCTGATCGGTTAAGATCCAACGGTTGGGAGGATGCAATGGATCTGTCAGAATTGGATAAGCATGGGGCTTGGGACTTTAAGTTATGCGGTGGGGTTATAATATATATGGTCGAGGTTTGTAATAGGTGAGTTTTAATATATAACCAATGGGTTTAAGGAAAGTGGGACATATGTATAGGCGGGAAAATAAAAACCATAGGTTATAAATAAAACATGGGTTGGGAAATATATATAAGAAATTAATATAATACTAGATAAAGGTTTAATGCGGGAGTTAAATACATAAAGTCAAATGTTAATAATGAAATATAATGTGGGAGGTTAAATACACTAATTTTTATCATAAAAACTAATATCGGGAAAGAATTTCTTCAATGTGGGACCCGACATATCACCTTTTAAAGAAATACTTAGGATAAAGGGATTTTACTTTTCCAAAGGAAGATATGCATTTTAACTTAGGAAAAGGGATTTTTTGCAAGGGAAAACGAGTGAAGGGGAAGGGGTATTTTTACAAGGGAAATGATTTTGAAGGGAAATTAGTAAGTTTGAATTGATGAATTTCTATTATCCATGCCTTGTAAAAACTACTTCTACCTACACATCAGCTACCCTGACATTTTTTCTTCATTTCTTTGGGTGCATTTGAGCTTGCAAACCCTTATTCATTTTCTTTTAACAACAAACTATCTAATTCTAACATTTTTACTTCCAAGGGCTCAGATTAAACTATTGAGCTCCTTATTATTCTCTACCTAACTACTGATCTGCCAAGTTTAAACAGTTTGGCTAGATCTTTATTCTCTATCTATCAGCATAAAATTTAAAGTATGAAAGGTCAAAATTAAGCAGTTTGACCTTCATGGATTGTGGCATTCTTGACAAGCTGCACACAATCTTATTTTGCAAAGTGAAGTAAAAGTAGTGGCTTTTGAATTTGCATCACTTTCATGATCTATTTTTATCTCTTTTTTGGTTGGGGTTCATTTTTTATATTCTTTTTTATCTTTTTTTTCTTTCAAGTCCTTTGATTTTTCTTTTAGGACTTTTACCCTCTTTACATTTTTTATAAACAATTTTGGAGAAAAAAAAGTATGTACATATTACAAAACTAATCAAAGTCAATTCAAAATTATGAATCCTATTATTATAGGACCCTAACAGAATCCAAGCTTTGCGATCCAGCAAACTTCCATCGAATGACGACGATGCCTTGGAGACGAAAACAGACTTCATGCGATCAATGTGGATTGTCTAAGAGCTGGATCTGATTGCCATGGAGCCATTATTTGGATCCTCGTCGCCCAGGCTTCTTTCTCCTTCTACTTCTCTCTCTACCAAGGTTTTAATGAAAAATAGAAGATGGAAGGGAGTTTTAATAACACATTTCGGGCAAACACTCTTTAACTACTCTCGGCTGAGATTGACGAAGAAGTGAGAGAGGATTTGGACAAGAGTCTGGAAACAGGTACAAAGGTTTCGGACTGCATAGAAACAGTAGCAGAGACACAAGAGTGCGCAGATAAAATGGGTATGTAGACAAGTGCGAGCCTATTGAGCATGGAAACGGGAACGAGGGTTTTTCACTAAGAATCTTTGCTAAACAGAGTTAATAGAGTCTGAGAACATGGCAGAGTAATGCACAAAATGGCAGAGTGAACAGATCTGAGTGCCCAGGTCGAGGAGAATGATCGCTACGAGGAAGATCTGCCCAAGTTAGGGGCCACAAACTTGTGGCTCTGATACAAATGTTAGATCATACATGAATTTGAGGTAGAGTGGAAAGCATATTATTAATATGATATACATATAATTACATGTCTATGACCATTAATTACATTGTCTATGACCATTAGATTCATCTTCCAAGAAATCTCTTGATGCCTAATACCTGTTATATTCACTTGTGGCTCTTCACATCCCTTATCAGGTGAATAGTTCAAAATATCATTACCCTAACAACCCGATTAAGACTTTTCATATTCTTTATCAAGTGAACAGTTCAAAATATCATAACCCTAACAACCCTAAAGTATTAGGTTTCCAACAATATGATCCACTAAGAATGAAACTTAGTTTGCATCAAAAAAGCCTTGAAAATGCTGAAACATGGGATTTCCAGTCTGCCTATCTATGGGATTGAATACATGCCCTCCAAAAAAAATTAACATGCCAAAGAAAGCAGGCACGCAGTTTTTACTCCACTATTGCTTGCACAGAAATTTGTTTAGAGAATCCTCTACTTTGACTACCAAGCTAGTTTACATTTACATAACAGATCCCATGAAAACACTACCTCCAAATTGTATGATTCATATGTAGTGTAAGATTTATACCAAGTAGCCACCCAAACATCCTCGAGGATACCAGCACCGCACCTACAGCTATGCACCCTAGCTACTAGATATATATAACTGTATATATGATGCATCTACGCACCGCACCTCGATTTCAAAATGGGCACACCTATACGTGTACCCATACCGCAGCCTCCCTCACATTTTGATTACTTGGGAATCACTCGAAGAAAGAAAGGTTAATAACAATTATATTAATATCCCAAAATTACCAAAATAGATTAATAGAACTACAAAATACAACTCATAATGATAAAATGTCAAAGAACTGAAGACAACTCTTCGGTGCAAAAATCAGTACAAATAAGTACAAAGGGTAAATACAAGATGTAAACCCTATAAAAAATAGAAATGTTCTGCTCCATGCAAGAAGAGAAACGTTAAAGGGTAAATACAAGAAGTACACCCTATAAAAGAAATAAAAAAGTTCTGCTCTATGCAAGAAGAGAAACGTTACTCTGCACCAGAAGCAGAAGAGGAGCTAGTGTAAAGCAGAGGCAGAGCTACTGTAGTCATCTCTAACCATGGTGAAGGGATCAAATTTGGCGGAGGATCATAATCCCCAGGACAGTATGAGGCTCCCAGTTTAGTCAGGAATAAATAGGATACAGGAAATTTCTTTACATATTATGCTCTCATGCGTGTAGAGCTTAAGAGAACTGTCTTAACAAATCCATATGGATAATGTAGTGTTGCATCAGATCAAATGCCATTGTGGGCTCTTTCTCATCAACAAGCGTTATATAATATATTAGCAAATGCCTACATATTTAGAGTGCTGGCTTTATAACTTGACCCTCTCTCCAGCCCTGACTAGCATTTGTCTGTTCTTTTGCATAATCCCTGTAATCAGCAAGAACTTTTCTATTGACCTTCTCTTTCATGTTCTCCAACAGTTGAATCAGTACCTACAAAAACAAGTTGTTCAATTATTAAGATTGTTTCCAACAGAAACAGTCCAAAACAAAAATTGTTGAAACTTGTACACACCGAATGTCCAATGCTTTTAAGAATGTCTTCAGGAATAACAGCTAGTGCTGGAGGTAAGACAAAGGTAACATTCATCTCCATCAGTCCCTTTAGCCTTGACCTAACCCCATTATTTTCTGAGTAAAGAGCTCCACGAACTCCGAGTACAAAGTCTGATGGCTGCAAAACATAGTCTAAGCCTCGAAGCTGCCATCTTGTCTGAGAAAGGGTTAATATGATGTATAAGCAAAGCTGCCACCACCCAAAAGCAAGGACACACTATATTTCTGACAATCTCAAACAATTATAATCACAGCCGATAACAGAAACATCCACATATGATTCTTACAGCTTCCAAGGTTAGCACTTTTTTGACATTTTTTGAAATCCCAGGGGGATATCCTTGCCCTGGTGCTTTCACTATAATACTCATATCAATGACTGGAAATGCAGTCAAGAAAAGGAACTCGATAGGTAACATATGAATTCGCCATTCTTCCTGCAAGTGAACAGATGTCCTCAGACGAATTTAGCAATGAGAAATATCTGCAATCAGGAGAACCTCAACTTGGAATATATCTTCATTTGATTCAATAATGGGCAAGATTAGCAAGTTGTGTAGATTCTAAACAATTTAATTTTAAAATGTTGAAATTAATCAGGGGTACCCACAGGATGCAACCAAGTGGATAGTTGCCAACTTACCTCAAAAATTGCAAAGACCCAAGGATGGGCTCACAAAAAGCAAAAGTCCAATTAGTTTAACTGAAAAATAGTAAGAACAGTGCAGGTAGAACTAGGAGTTTTCCTAGATGACTTTATCAAAATAACTTCTCTACTTTGTAGCTTCTCAAGAAGCCAATGTTCAATCTTCAAAATTTTGTTCTAAAAGAACAAAATAAAATAATATAGTACTGACAGACATTTTAGCTATGGAATATCAAACTGACTATATATCAGAAATCCCTTACATCATTTAGTTTCTCGCTCCTCCTTTTATCTGGGAATATTGCTTGAAATATTCTTTCCCTGTCACTTAGATATTGCTGAAAGGGAACCTGTTCATGAAATGCACAAAGTTAAGCACAGCAACAATAACATTCAAGCTTAGAAATTATTCATTAGCAAAAGGTGATCAAAGGTTACCTCAGAAGGCTCATAAAGAGGAAGATCGGTGCTAAGTTCAGATGAGAAGCTGACAGTTCTCCCTGCTTGCATGATTATCTGGGGCATTGATCTTGTATAAGGCACTCTGTATCGCGTTGCTGGTTTGCCTAAAGGAAGAACCCCATTTAAATGCAAATAATTCGTAATATGGGAAACCCACTTCCATATATGAAAAAGATCAGTAGAAAAATGTGTGCACTTAATCACAGGATGATGAAAATAAGTAGATACATACACTAAAAAGAACAGTATACTAGTGAAATTCCATAAGAAACCTGATTTATGCCCCCGTAATAAGCAAATTACAAGAAAATCTGCATTCAAACATTGATATAGTGCAAGAAAGTAAATGCCACACAAGAAGATAAACGTCAGTATCCATTATAACTTTCGTGATATTTTTACTTCTGGCATTACTTGAGAATATAAAACAATTCATAATCTACTATCAAAATACAGAGGTTAAGTTAGATGGTAGAAGCCAAACCTATGTTCATCTGCTGAATGTTCGAAGAGCAAATTCACAATTCATAATCTACTATCAAAATACAGAGGTTAAGTTAGATGGTAAAAGCCAAACTTATGCTCATCAGCTGAATGTTGGAAGAGCAAATTCACATTCATGAATAAATTATACATAAATTATTTATGAGTGCCAATCTAATATATATATATATATGTGTGTGTGTGCGCCCATTACATACAAAATTTAAACTAATAAATTAATAATAATGAATTGAATTTTATTAGTTTAAATTCTGTATGTAATGGTAGTGTGTGTGTGTATATATATATATACATAGAATTTAAAATAATAAATTAATAATAATGAATTGGATTTATTAGTGTAATATATATATATATATATACATACACAGAATTTAAAATAATAAATTAATAATAATGAATTGGATTTATTAGTGTAAAATATATATATATATAGAATTTAAAATAATAAATTAATAATAATGAATTGGATTTATTAGTGTAATATATATATACACAGAATTTATAATAATAAATTAATAATATATATATATATATATAGATATAGATATAGAAAAATATTGACATCAACAGAAGGATAAAAAATGAAAGGGTATATACAATGAAATTTGCATTCTCTTCCTCATAACAACTAAAACAGCTATGGAATCAGAATAAGTAGCACAGTTAATCAGCAACGAGCCTTTTGTCATGTTGTAACTCCTAGAGACAGCCTAGAGTTGCTATAGACCAGTGCCTAGGACATCTTATAATGTATGGAGAGCAGAGGACGCATAACAGCGTTTAACGTTTAAACAAGACAGGGCTCTCATACTACTTCTTTACAAACAGAGAATAATATTTGAGTGGAACCAAAACTTTCGACAGTTTGATGCTTAAAGAGTAATACTGGATGAATGTAATGTTAAACTCAACCACTGCTGTATCAGACAACTTTAAGACAGTTCACAGTAAACAGGGCCGAATTCATGGTATATGGCAGAAAAAAAAGGGGTATATATAAAGGTGACTACTGAGCTGCATAGAATGAAGGAGATATTAACTGTTATGAAGACGACACTAAGAAGAGTTTCCCAGCATATGATGGGCTTATATGACTAAGAATCCATACATGCTGGAAACTTTCGTCAATAGCACTTCGTAACGGCCAATATAGTAGAAATGTGGATAAATTGGAGATGAAACATTGTATTACACCTGAGCCATATTTAAAGTACCAGGAAGCTTATGATATAAGTATCAGAGAGATAAATTCATATTAGAAACAACGGGACACTCGCATTCCAGAATATAATACCAGAGACATGGATGTAAATGAAATGAACAACGACATTGCAATAAACAAGAGAGAATTACACACTACCGTAAACCAAGGCCGGAATCCTTATTAAAGTATAACTCCTTATCATTGAAGCCCAACGAGCTCTTCACATTAGCATTTGAGTCTTCCCAAAACACATACAGAAAATCCCTACACAGTCAATTTCTTCAAAAGAATTGGAACCTTTCTTTCTTCTTTGATATACATTATATAGGATTCCTCCCATTTCAGCGAGAAGATATTTCGGGGAAATATCTTCCTCGCATGGGCAAAATTTGTTAGATGTCATTTTCATAACAGAAAAATTTCATGATGGGGAATCAAGCCTCCCATCATGTGTAAACAGGCCCCAGGCCATTTTCAAAACAGAAATTTAAACCAATGTTTGATGTAAAAAGTAAAATGCAAGAGTGGGGGGAAAACAACCCACTCGGAACTTTGAAAGAAATAAACAAAATGAACATGAAATAGGCCGTTAAGACCATATCATGAGTTAACAGAAAATTCACAGGCGCGGATGAGTGGAAGCCGTTGCAGATTCGGGCAGAGGCACGTTTGCGGAGGAACTAGTATGCTGACTCATAAACTGTGTCAGTCTCTGCTAACTCTCGGAAGTTGGTTCGGGCATCGCTGAGAGC
This sequence comes from Pinus albicaulis, assembly GCA_034641835.2. Taxonomy (NCBI): domain Eukaryota; kingdom Viridiplantae; phylum Streptophyta; class Pinopsida; order Pinales; family Pinaceae; genus Pinus; species Pinus albicaulis. Next base: position 1,261,001,087 of record CM076574.1, on the reverse strand, counting down.
TTCTCCACCTTGATATGCCGAGAGCGTGAATACTCACTTAGGCTCTAAGAACATCATGTAAAGGAGATTAACCCCTTTTGAAGACTCCGTAACAATTATACCGGCTTTGAGTTGGGTCGCATACCATACGGCAAGTCATAGAGGGTCCAAAACTGGCGGGGTTCCTAGACTCACCGACCTGGGGAGTTTCTGGTTCTTCTTGGGTGCTCCCTCCCATGGCCGACGAAGAATTCGAAATTGCAGGAAGGAAACAGAGGGAAATCGGGGAGATGAACACATCTGGACAAAGAGGTAACACCGTTCGGGAAAGCGGGCGCGTACAGTGTGACGTTGATTGGGGTAGACCAAGTGCTCTTCCCTACTTGGTATTTGCCGTAGATAGTAACCTGTGTCTTTTTACTGGAGAGGAATACGGGAGTTATTACTACTAGAGCAGGTTGTTCGAGCTAAAAATGCGGGTGAGTAGGATGACAGAAGGCAAGTGTCGTAAGGACACTGACAATGATACACGTGGCGCGTAGGGATTGGGGGCGTCAAGGTGTGGGTGCGCGCCTGTGAGCCGGAGCGAAGGTCGGTACGGTCCCCGCACCTGGGCCCCCGATCTAATAAATCCTTCTTAACTACTCATCCACATATGTCGTCCACCTCTACCCGCGTGATTTCCCACGCCGAACCAACACATGGCTATCTCCCCGCCGTGCGGGTCCACCTTTTGCTCCGCCACGTAACCACACATCCCGGCGGTGGCGGCCTCCTGCTACCGCCTTTCGTACCTTGAGTCCCCCACTATGCCACGTGTCATAATTCCGCGGGGGTATGGATCCCATCCTTCCCCGGCTGTTCGACCCCCTCGGACTTTCCACAAGCCACGTGTCACCAGTCCGCAGGGGTGTGGGTCTCGTCCTTTCCCCGCTGCTCGACCCCCTCGGACTTTCCCCACGTGCTTTATTACGTGACAGCGGCGGCTCCTTTATAATATATCCGCTACTGTTTAGCGTTGTGTTCCCGTTACTTTATACTTCCTGTTTACTTATTGTTCGGCCCTTCGCCCTTTGCGTTGTTTATCCATTAGCTTTAATACATGCGCATTTTACCACCTTCTCTCTTTTCGACCCATTTTATTTGGAATACTTGGTATTTGATATAAAACCTTAATGCGCAGCTTGTCCATCCTTTTGTACTCCTGTGGCATAATGCTAAAGATTGAACAACATTGGCTCCACCTGGGGACGGCACGTTTGTCCCTGAACGTGTCGAGAACTACGCAGACCGCCTATCTATCTTCTTTGAGCACCACTTTTCCGGTTCTTGTGACTTCTCCCTAGACAGATCATCATGACTCATGCATAACTTGGTAAGAAAAACGAAAAACAGTAGCTAATGTACAATATAATACAATCAGGCTTTGACGGCCTGTTTCAGAATTGAAAATACGGTTTGAGGAACTACCCATTTACAGGGGCGTCCAACAGATCCCCCTGCAAATTCTCCAGCTTAAATGTATTATTTCCTCCCTGCTCTGTAATCTTGAAGGGGCCGAACCAAAGGGGGTCAAATTTACCATGCTTACCTTTATCGGCCCTTCGTACATCCCACCTGAGAACTAAGTCTCCCACCTGTAGCTTTCTATCCTTGGTATGCTGATCAAACAACTCTTTCATCCTTTCCTGGTACTCCACCAGCCGCTGGTTTCCCTAATTACGCGTTTCTTCGAGTTCTACCAGCTGATTGATTCTTCTGGTCATACCATCCGATTCTTCCTAAGTCTCCTGCATGAAACGAGCGACAGGTAAAGCTAACTGTATAGGGAATACAGCTGCCCGCCCGTATACTAGCTCATAAGGAGATTTTCCAGTAGCCCTTTTATTGGTTATCCTGTTGCCCACAGAGCAAACTTCAGTTGGGAATCCCAGTTCCTCTGGTTTTCATTTATTGTCTTCTTTAGAGCTCTGACCAGCGTTTTGTTTGATGATTCGGCCAAACCATTTCCCTGTGGGTAGTAAGTTGTAGAGTGGCCCAGGGTGATGTTATATTGCTGACAAAAATTCACAAATTTAGCAGATTTGAAAGCTTGGGCGTTGTCAGTTACTATTCTAGTAGGACATCCAAACCTGGAGATAATGTTCTCTTCCATGAACTTAATGATCACCGTGTCTGTAGCGTTGCCTGCAGGTATGGCCTCCACCCACTTCGTGAAATAATCTGTAGCAGTCAAGATCCATTTGTGCTGCCCACTTGAGGGTGGGTGAATCTCACCTATGAAGTCAATTCCCCATTGTTTGAAAGGCTCATCAACATGCACAGGTATCAGGGGTAGAGCTGCTAACTTCTGTTTTTCAGCAAACTTCTGGCATTTGTCACAGGCTCTGACCCAAGTGAAGACATCTCCAAACAATTTAGGCCAGTAAAAACCAGCCTTCAGGATTTTCTGAGCTGTGCTCCTCCAGCGATAGTGCCCTCCACAGATTCCCTCATGGAATTCGGTTATTATGTTATTCACCTCACCTTCTATGAGGCATAACAGCAATATGCCTGAAGGATCTCTCCAATATAACTGACCATTGGCAACTACATACTTCTGCGATTTCAGCCTCAAGGCTCTGTATTTGGACTTATCACAGCTGGATGGGCAGCTGAGTGTCAGGAGGTACTCAACTATTTCTTTGTACCAAGGGCTGGTAAGATACTTCATCTGTATTTTCTGAGTAGCCATTTCCACCTCTTGTCTCCCTGTCAGCTCCTCCGACCCTTCATTTGCAACCATGGATAAGTGGATGCCCAAAGCTTGATGATTTGATTCTGACAAAATCTTTGCTAGCCCCTGTCCTTTAATTAACTTGGTGGGTCTGATATCCAGATCGTATTCCTGTATCTTTGCAATCCACCTGCCCCTTCTGCCTTCACTGTCACCCTGAACGAGGATATCTTTCACTGCTGCGGTGGGTACGAAAACAGTAACATGGGACTGCAGAATGTACATGCGAAATGCCTTGAGAGACTTTACCAGGGGGTAAGCCTGCTTCTCCAGTATGTTGTATTTTAGCTCTGCGTCATGAAGCACTTGACTAAAGAAAGCAATGGGTTGCTCATACCCACCTTCGTTCTTCTGTAAGAGAACCCCTGCTACGTTGTGAGGTGATGCAAAAGAGAAAATCATAAAAGGTTCAGTGAAATTTGGCTTTGCCAGCACGGGAGCCTCAGCAAATGCGTTCTTGATCCTGGCAAAGGCCTGCCTTGATTCTGGCGCCCATTTCACCTCATTATCCTTCTTTAACATATCTGTGATGTGTCTAACTATTTCAGCATAGTTAGGAATAAATCTTCTGAGGAAATTGATACGTCCCAAGAATACCTGGACTTCTTTTTTATTCCTGGGGAGGGAGATACCATTTATAGCTTCCACCCTTTTAGGATCGATTTTGACCCCTTCTTTAGTTACTATGTGTCCTAGGAGCTTACCCTCTTCTAATGCAAAGAAAGATTTTTGAGGATTTAGGGAAAGTCCATACCTCCTGCATTTCTCGAAAGTCCTCTGCAAATGTTGAATGTGCTCGGCATCATCCTTCGAAAAGACTGTTATATCATCTAGGTACACCACCAGAAACTTGTCCTGTTCTCCGACAAAGGTTATGTCCATAGCCCTCTGAAATGTGGCTCCAGCGTTAATTAGCCCAAACGGCATTCTAGCGTACATAAATGTTCCCCAAGGCGTGGTGAAAGCAGTCTTTTTCTGATCCTCCGGAAGTACAGCCACCTGGTTATAGCCCGAGAACCCATCCATCATGGACATCCTAGAGGCCCCCACCACTTTCTATAGAATGTGGTCCATCTTCGGTAGTGGGTAGTTATCTTTTAGAGACGCCCTGTTCAAGTTTCTGAAATCCACACACAACCTGATTTCGCCATTCTTCTTTCGCACTGGGACTAAATTGGCCACCCACTCAGAATATCTTAGTGGCACTATAATTTTAGCCTTCAGCAGTTTCTTTATTTCTTGCTCAATCGAGGGCAGCAACAGGGGATTAATCTGTCTGAGTTTTTGCTTATGGGGTTTTGCATCTCCCTTCAGTGGAATTTTATGCTGCATAACACTGACATCAAAGGTTTTCAGGTCTTGATATGACCAGGCGAACACATCTCTGTAGGTCTGGAATAACTTTTGGTACAGTTGTTTGTATTCATCCGGGACCTTCTTGGACAGTTTCACAATCTTGGGGTCCTCTTTAGTACCCAGATTGAGATCTTCGACCTGATCCTCTGCCACCACGTTATTTGGCTGTAAAGGAACATCGTTTTTGTTGAACAACCTCTCCAAAGGTACCAGCCCTCTGGGAATAACATTCCCTTTCAGCTGCAGGAATTTATGACCGGCTATCCTCTCTTCTAGCTTATCTTCTGGAATGTCCCCAATCTCCTCCTCACAACTGTCGATCTCTAGGTTGGAAAACTCCCCAACAGTCTCTAAGAACCTTTTCACCTGCTCCTCATCTTCGAAGACCTGCCAGTGCTTAACATTATCAGGGATTGAAGGCCGGTACCTTACTTCGATTTCATATCTCAGAAGAGGGTTCTGAGGTGGCCGGAAAGTACTAGCAGCCACAGCCAAGGAGTCTGCCATCCTGTTCTGTTCTCGTGGCATGAATTGAATGTTAAACGCCAAGAAAGAGTTCTCTACAAGATCCCAAACTTCATTTCTATAGGCCTTTAGCCTAGGATGTTTGGCTTGACACTGGTTTTTCACTTGTCTAACCACCAATTCAGAATCTCCCATCACCTTTAGATTCTGTATTTTCATACTCCTTGTCGTCTGCAATCCCAATATGAGTGCTTCATATTCGGCCACATTGTTTGTGGCCTCATATTCCAATTTGAAAGACAAGGGGACCCATTGACCCATAGGTGAAATAAGCAATACTCCAGCCCCATTTCCTTCTCTGGACTTTGCTCCATCAAAGTGGAGTGTCCAGATTTCAGATCCACAGTCCTGCACTGATGATTCAGTCCTTATCTGACAGAATGAGGGCTCATGGGCATATTCCTGATCTTCTTCTAACATCAGACAGGAGAAATCCCCATCTCGGCTATAGACTGGAGAATTAACCGATTCACCTGCCTTGGTGACTATTTTAACAAATCTGGTCTCTCGGTACAATCTCCTCTCTTGGCCACCAAAGACAGGGATAGTGGCATAGGACAGGTCCAGCTTAATTGATCCTCCAATCCTAGTCCCCCAAGACCTTGACAGTAGCATACCGAAGCGGGCTGGGATGTCAGCCACTACGATATCCATCACCACACTTTTGGCAGGGATTTGAGCCAGAGTTACTGCTAGATCTTTAATCATACCCAAACATTTCACTCTTTTGGAGTCAAAAGAATAGAGGTCTTTATATGGGCGAGTGATTTGGAGTCCCAATTGCTCCATGACAAATAGGGGCATGAGGTTATGAGACGCTCCTGAGTCTAACATACAATTATGCAACAACAGATCATGGATCACTAAAGACACATAAAGGGGAGGGGTGGAGGGATTTAACTCCTCAACGTGTGGACCGAACACTACCATAGGCCTTTCTTCTTGCAGGTTAAGACTGTCTGGAATATGTGGTACATCAGGAGGGGAGATGAAGGAAGAGACCTGTGACTGATAGGCAGGCTGTCTCAATAACTCAGACAGAGGGACTAGTATCTTTACTTTTTCAAGCTCTTTCTGTAAACAGAAGACAGATGAAGGCTTGTCTATTGACACTTCTTTTTCTTTTGACTCTTTACTTTGCAGAGGAGGCTTAACTTCTTTTTCTGGAGGTTTATTATCAGGGGATACAGTTACTTGTGAAGATGAAGGCATTTGAATATCAGATTGCAAAGGCTGGTTAAGTGGTCTCTTACCTTTGTCTGGGGGTTCTTGAGTATTGGCCTCTTTCTGTGCAGATGCTGACCTTTGGGGTGTGTCCTCCTCTTCATCTTGAGTGCAGGTTCTTTTTCTGGACGACCTGAGGTCATATTTTCTATTAAACTGGGCTTGCATGAAGTCGACGAACTGTTTGCAGTAGTCGTCAATCTCAGGCTCTTCGGTATCCTCATTGTTCCTTATTTCAGAGTGAGCTCGTAGCTCCCCTTCTTCACTTTCTTGGACAGGGCATTCTATGTCATCACTGTCTGAGAAGACGGGGCATGCCTCATCTTGCTCATAGGCAGAATCTTCAGGAGAAGCCTCCATTTGTCCTTCCAAGTATAAAGGATGTGGTACTTGGTCTTGTTGCTCTTTCTGTCCCCTCTGCAGTATCTGCAAGGGTGGTTTCCTGTATTGAGGATTGAATCCCCTATTTGGAGCATTCTGGAAGTTCTTTGGGGGTGAATTCTTGGCCTCCATCTCCAGCTTGACCAATTTGTTTGAGAGATTCTTGATCATTCTATTCATCTCTTCAATCTTGTCATTTGCCGAATCTCTATCTTGGCTTGAAGTGGATACTTCTTCTTTGCCTCTTCTTTTAGTATCATGTTCTTGCTTCCCTTTGGACTTGCCAGTTGAGACAAAGTTTGCTTCTATTTCCAATGCATCTGTCTATGCATCATCCAGAGTGGCTGGCTTTCTCTCTCTCAGTGAGAAACCAAACTCAGAATCAAATGCTGCCACAAAAACGACCTTGGCAGCGGTCTGATGAGGCTTCATCTCAGTTGGGAGGCTCAGGTACAGTTTATTAAATCTTCTAATGAACTCTGATACCCCTTCATTTTGCTTCTTTTTCAGAGTGTTAAACTCGGTAAGGACATCCCCGTGATCCTTCCTATCTCCCCACTTTTTGACGAAAGCATCCTCCATAGCCTCCCAGCTATTGATGGAGTTAACTGCAAGGGTTTTAAACCATTTTCTGACTTCCCCATCTAAGGACTGCACAAACAACCTCAGAACTACATCCAAATGCTCAACATTGAAATTCTTTGCGAAGGAGCAGAAAATTTCGACATGCTTCTGTGCTTCAATGCCATTCTCACCATTAAATCTGGGTAGAATCTTCAAATAATCCTGCGGCATGTCATTTAGTACTACAGGTAGCTGTAAAGGAGCGTATCTATTTTGCAAGAAGCCAGGGATATTCGCCATTGGGGGAGGCGATGGAGGTAATGCAAGAATCTAAGTTGTAAGAGGAGGAGGAGGGGGTGGAAGTGAAGTATGGATAATGATGGGGATGTAGTGAACAGCGGCTTGAGGAGTTGACGAGAATGTTGGACTGTGAACGGCGGACACTTCAGTTACTTCCTTAACTTCCTCAACTTCGGGGGTAGGGTGGAAAGAGTAATGCAGAGTGTAGCTAGACTCAGCCTCGTCTTTGATATGAGCGCCTCCCCGAGGTGAACTCTCTGAATAGTAACCAGTATCTCTTATAATAGGGTTAGAGCCTTGTATTTGGGCGACTTGAGAAGAAGAGGGCTGAAGATAAGGAAAATTTTCAAGGGAGAATTCAGGAATCTCAGTATGAACTGGCTGCCTTTCCCTCCAGCCTCTTCTATGTAGAATTCTTTCTGGGTCAGACACAGGGGGGGTCTTTGACTGAGATGTATCCGACCTTTAGGTGTGGCTTACGGGGAGCCAGGGCTGCAAACAGGTTTAACTGTAATATGAATGTGGAGTCGCCAAGGTGAGGGGTGCACAACTCTCAACTCTTCGTGCTCACCTAACTGAAGAGTGGAAGGGTTTTGTCGAGGCCCAGGAATTCAAATTTCTTCAACTTCGTTCCCCGGAAACGGCGCCAAAAAGATGTTGTAACTCCTAGAGACAGCCTAGAGTTGCTATAGACCAGTGCCTAGGACATCTTATAATGTATGGAGAGCAGAGGACGCATAACAGCGTTTAACGTTTAAACAAGACAGGGCTCTCATACTACTTCTTTACAAACAGAGAATAATATTTGAGTGGAACCAAAACTTACGACAGTTTGATGCTTAAAGAGTAATACTGGATGAATGTAATATTAAACTCAAACGCTGCTGTATCAGACAACTTTAAGACAGTTCACAGTAAACAGGGCCGGATTCATGGTATATGGCAGAAAAAGGGGTATATATAAAGGTGACTACTGAGCTGCATAGAATGAAGGAGATATTAACTGTTATGAAGACGACACTAAGAAGAGTTTCCCAGCATATGATGGGCTTATATGACTAAGAATCCATACATGCTGGCAACTTTCGTCAATAGCACTTCGTAACGGCCAATATGGTAGAAATATGTATGAATTGGAGATGAAACATTGTATTATACCTGAGCCATTTTTAAAGTACCAGGAAGCTTATGATATAAGTATCAGAGAGATAAATTCATATCAGAAGCAACGGGACAATCGCATTCCAGAATATAATACCAGAGACATGGATGTAAATGAAATGAACAACGACATTGCAATAAACAAGAGAGAATTACACACTACCATAAACCAAGGCCGGAATCCTTATTAAAGTATAACTCCTTATCATTGAGGACCAACGGGCTCTTCACATTAGCATTTGAGTCTTCACAAAACACATACAGAAAATCCTTACACAGTCAATTTCTTCCGAAGAATTGGAACCTTTCTTTCTTCTTTGATCTACATTATATAGGATTCCTCCCATTTCAGCGAGAAGATATTTCGGGGAAATATCTTCCTCGCATGGGCAAAATTTGTTAGAAGTCTTTTTCATAACAGCAAAATTTCATGATGGGGAATCAAGCCTCCCATCATGCGTAAACAGGCCCCAGGCCATTTTCAAAACAGAAATTTAAACCAATGTTTGATGTAAAAAGTAAAATGCAAGAGTGAGGGAAAACAACCCACTCGGAACTTTGAAAGAACTAAACAAAATGAGCATGAAATAGGTCGTTAAGACCATATCATGAGTTAACAGAAAAGTCACAGACGCGGCTGAGTGGAAGCCGTTGCAGATTCGGGTGGAGGCACGTTTGCGGAGGAACTATTATGCTGACTCATGAACTGTGTCAGTCTCTGCTGATTCTCGGAAGTTGGTTCAGGCATCGCTGAGAGCTTCTCCACCTTGATAAAAGCTTCGCCGAGAGCGTGAATACCTGCCTTAGTAGGGAGCCGGCGTCTGATCATGTAAAGGAGATTAAACTCCTTTTTGAAGACTGTAACAATTATACTGGCTTTGAGCTGGATCGCAGATACCATATTGCAAGTCATAGAGGGGTTCAAAACCAGGGGGTTCCTAGACTCACGGACCTGGGGAGTTTCTGGCTCGTTCTTCTTGGGTGTTCCCCTTCCCATGGCTGGCATTTTAAGAATTCGAAACAGAGGAAGGAAACAGAGGAAATCAGAGGATGGAATACCTGGACAGAGGGTAACACTGTTCGGGAAAGCGACGCGGGGAACTTTGACAGTGATTGGGGTAGACCAGGCGCTCTTCCCTACTTGGTATCTGCCGTAGGAAGTAACCTGTGTCTTTTTACTGGAGAGAAATACGGGAGTTTGTTACTACCAGAGCAGGTTGTTCGAGTTAAAAGGCGGATGAGTGGAGTGACAGAAGGAAAGTGTCGTAAGGACACTGACAATGAGACACGTGGCGCGTGGGGATTGGGGATGTCAAGGTGTAGGTGTGCGCCTCGTGTTGGGTTTAAGGCTGGTACGGGTCTCAGTACCAGCTGATCTAATAAACTTTTACCTTACCTTTTATCCACATATGCTGTCCAATTCTTACTCCGCGTGATTTCCCACGCCGAACTAACACATGGCTATCCCCGCTGTGCGGGTCCACCTTTGCTCCGCCACGTAACCACATCCCGCGGCATACTCTCGTTACCGCCTTTCGTACCTTGAGTCCCCCCACTATGCCACGTGTCATAATTCCGCGGGGGTATGGATCCCATCCTTCCCCGGCTGTTCGACCCCCTCGGACTTTCCACAAGCCACGTGTCACCAGTCCGCGGGGGTGTGGGTCTCGTCCTTTCCCCGCTGCTCGACCCCCTCGGACTTTCCCCATGTGCTTTATTACGTGACAGCGGTGGCTCCTTTATAATATATCCGCTACTGTTTAGCGCTGTGTTCCCGTTACTTTATACTTCCTGTTTACTTATTGTTCGGCCCTTCGCCCTTTGCGTTGTTTATCCATTAGCTTTAATACATGCGCATTTTACCACCTTCTCTCTTTTCGACCCATTTTATTTGGAATACTTGGTATTTGATATAAAACCTTAATGCGCAGCTTGTCCATCCTTTTGTACTCCCGTGGCATAATGCTAAAGATTGAACAACATGTCAGAAGCTGCAACTTTACCTCCTCTTTCCATAATTAACAGAAAGCAACCAAACAACTGATATCATTTTCAAGCACATTTGCAGTGGAGTTTCTATACAACAAACAATGCTGAAGCTCTCACATGATGCCAAATACCAGCCAGAGAATACTGTATCACAGATTTGGAATCTCCCAACAATGCTGCCCTCCAATCCAAATGCCCCTGAAGAATACTTGCCAACTGCAATTGAATCTGATCCCAACAAAACCTCACAAACAGGCACTCCCATATGATATGCCTTTAAGCAAGAGAGGCAGAGTCCATCACATAGGCCACTATTGGCCAAACAAGATTGGAGGGTGTTACGGATAATTCTTGCACTTAAGATTCAAAGTCCCAAGATTGGGTGCAAGGCTAAAGGTAACTAAAGAGGGATGCCAATTGTGAAAATTTCTGACTCTACTTAACAGAAATTTCTACTGCAGAAATCTGATTTACTTCTCCAACTTGTGTTTTTAAATTTACAAGTTATTTTCAAAAATATTCAGAAAACAGTGAAGTAAACACACTACAAATCTACACATACATACAGATCAAGTACTGAAGAATTAAGCACATATGACAAAGGAAACACAAGATTTTTCGGACAAATGTCCCCAGAAAAACCCAATGCAGGAAAACCGGTGCAACAGCTCTTGAGGGTTTTATTATTATGCAGAATTCTGAATACAATCTAGGGTATCAGTAGTGATTTACCCAACAACAAAAAATCCCGACAGATGTGCCTTTATCTCTAGAGACAGAAATTATAGCTGATTCAGTTGAGGATGAAGACCCCCACAGGTGCCTATGCAGTCAATGCGTCACCCCTTTTGGATCTACTGAATACGAGTCCTTTCTGGCCCACTGAAACCCCAGCTCTGTCCTTCCTGGCTCTGCGTCAACCCCTCCTGGCCCGCGTCACCCATCTGTGACTGTGTCAACCTCTGTGCTGCCTCTACGTGAACCTGATTGGGCTTACGTCACCCCTGTTGGGCCTACGCTGCCTCTGCGTCACCCCTCCTGGACTGCGCTGCCTCTGGTACGGATCTGCATCTCTACCTATGTATTCTTGACCTCGGATTTGAAATCCCTCTGCTGATCTGCCCCTCGTTGTACTGCAAGCTCACTCGAAAATACTCAGCAAACCGCGCCTTGAAATTTTGACTTAGCTCAAGTGCTACTGCTATGTGTATGTTCTCCAACTAACCCCAAGCCTTCCTTAAATACTTTTCTCGTTGAAAAATCAATGGTCGTGATCTAATCTCTAATCGACGGCTAAGATTATAAAAGACTTGATCCTCGTCACTTAGAACATTCTCACCCACCTCTCTACTTGTGTATTCTCGGCCTCAGATCTAAAACCCCTCTGTCGATCTGCCCCTTGTTGCACTGCAAGCTCACTCGAAAATTCTCAGCAAACCGCGCCCCAAAATTTCGACTTAGCTCAAGTGCTAACGCTATGTGTATGTTCTCCAACTGACCCCCAAGCCTTCCTTTAATACTTTTCTCTTTGAAAAATCAACGGTCGTGATCTAATCTCTAATCGACGGCTAAGATTAGAAACATGATCCTCGTCACTTAGAACATTCTCACCCACATGTTTAAATTAATTCCCTTTAATTATTTAATTTCCCTAAGTTAGACTTACATTAAAATAATTAATTATTGGAATAACTTAATTTCCGGGTGGAATTTCTCCAAACAATTTTTGGATCTTGGAGATCTCATGTGTTCTAGCCCCTCCACAAAGTTTCGGAGCTAGTGCCCATCCTATGCTACCCAAAAAATCAACACTCCCTCTTAGCGAGGAATGTGCTCTAGCAATACTTCATCCTGAAGCATCACCCTGATCCACAACATCGATCCCCTGAGCTGTTGATGCTCGGCTTCTGCCCCTCATCCACTGCGCTACTGCATTTTGTACTGCTACCCATGTCTCTGCCACAGTCACTGCCTCATTTGTACTGCATCTCCCTCTCAAATGCTGCATCATGCTGCCCATAGCACTACCACTACTAACTGCTGCACTGCAACTTAGTTGCTGAGAGGTAAGCAACTGAAGGACATCACCCAAAATACTGACAGACAAGTCAGTATGGCTGCATCTCAATCTAAAACACCCTCTGTTGCTAATCTGCGTTGTCCCTCTGGTGCCTTTGCGTTGCTGCTGCTCTACACTGCATAAGCACTGCCTCTGCACTGTTGAAATCCCATTAGCCTCTGCTCTACGTTGCTCCAGTCCTCAGCATCCTAGCACTGCCAATGTGCCTCCATGATCCTCTGCACCAACTGACTCCAGTCATCTTGCTACTGTAATTAAGGGCTCCCGTAGCTCGTATGTGATCCAAGAGTTTGGGCACCTCAAGGATCTTGCCCCCACATCTGCAGTTCGAGAGAACTACAGATCTATGTCACCCCACCTCTTCTCTCGAGGCACATGATCACTCATAGCCACATCATCATCACTGCCATCATCCCCCTTGTCTGTCGCAGCCTTAGAATCTGAATCTTCCTTACCCTTCTTCTTCTAAGGACAAGTATTGGCGAAATGTCCCAATTCGCCACATCTAAATCACTAGACCTCTGAGAGGTCCTTTTTCTTCTTCCCTTGTGTTGTCGTTGTCCCTTAGATGCGAGAGCTGCATCTTCCTCCTCCTTCTTGATCTTGGCTCCTCCACTACTACTGCCCATCTTGGACATTCTCCTTATCTCCTCTTGACAAAGAGTTGCCCACATGTCCTCCCAATTTGGAATTTGTGCTCTGCCCAAAATACTTTGGACAAAGTTCTCCCAATCATCGGTGACTGCATTCAGGACAGTCCTCACCATGAGACCATCATCAGGAGTTGCCCCCATAGCAACCAGTTGATCTCGAATTGCCTTCAATCTAATGAGGAAGGGGTCGATTTCCTCTCCCTTGTGCATCTGAAATAGTCGCAACTGATTCTCCAGAAGCATCTTCCTCTGGACGAAGGTGCCTTGATACAGCTTGGTCAGTGTTGTCCACATCTCATTTGCCTTGTTCTTTTTGGCAATATGTGAGACCACATGATCCTTTTCCTCGTCCATAATCAAGCGCTTAGCCCGTGCTTGATTTTCCTCATACTTCTTTAATGGATCAGCATCGACCGGAACGACTACAACCCTCTCGGCATGATCTTTGATACGATATTCGTCAAGGACTGACAGGATTCTGGATTTCCAGATGACGAAGTTAGATGCTCCATCTAACTGGTCCTGATCCCTCAATCCATGAGAGGCCATCTCTGCTCAAAATGTCGAAATGAATGCTCTTCTCCCTTCTTCTGCTACTGCTCTCCGCAAGAGACTAGATTTGGGTTTCTTGGCAATAGAAACCCTCTAGAGAATACGCTCCCTCTAACAAGTGATTTCCCTCCTGGAAATCGTCCACCAATTCTGTCGAATCAGCCCTCTCCAATCACTCTGTTTATCTAATCTCAGACTTCTTGGCTAGAAAGTCTGCTGAGGAACTGTTTCCCATTACTTTGTCAACCCTTCTAGACAATGTTCTGCAGCGGCAAAAACAATTCCCCACCAGCAACTTCGAAGAACCAAACTGCACCTCCAGCCACGGTAACTGGCACAATGTCACCCCCTCTCGAACTGCGTCACCCTCTTGGGCCTGCGTCAACTTTGCGCGAACTAGACAGGCTCTGTGTCACCCTTGTTGGGTCTGCGTTGTCCCTCTGGTGCTGTGCTGCCTCTTTCTGGATCTGTGTTGTCTCAACCGCCTTCCTACAACAAAGAATTTCGTCACTTAGTTGATGGCTTCATCTCCCCTTGATCTGCAATAGCTTTGATACCATGTGAAAATTTCTTAATCTACTTAACAGAAATTTCTACTGCAGAAATCTAGTTTACTTCTCCCAATTGTGTTTTTAAATTTACAAGTTATTTTCATAAATATTCAGAAAACAACGAAGTAAACACACTGCAGATCTACACATACATATAGATCAAGTACTGAAGAATTAAGTATATATGACAAAGGACACTCAATATTTTTTGGACAAATGTCCCCGAAAAAACCAATGCGGGAAAACCGGTGCAGCAACTCTTGAGGGTTTTATTATTATGCAGAATTTTGAATACAATCTAGGGTACCGGTAGTGGTTTACCCAACAGAGAAAATTTCGGCAGATGTACCTCTATCTCTGGAGACAAAAAATATGGTTGATTCCGCTGAGGATGAAGAACCCCATAGGTGCCTACGCAGTCGCTGTGTCACCTTTCAGTGTGGCTGCATCACCCCTTCTGGATCCGCTGAATACGAGCCCTTTCTAGCCCACTGAAACCCCAGCACTGCCCTTCCTGGCTCTGCGTCAACCCCTTCTAGCCTGCGTCACCCTTTTGTGACTGCGTCAGGCTCTACACTAGCTTTGCGTGAGCCTGGCTGGGTCTACATCACCCCTGCTGGGCCTACGCTGCCTCTGCATCACCCCTCCTGGACTGTGCTGCCTTTGGTACAGATCTACCTCTCTGCCTATGTATTCTTGGCCTCGGATCTGAAATCCCTCTGCCGATCTGCCCCTTGCTGCACTGCAAGCTCACTTGAAAATTTTCAGCAAACCGCATCCCAGAATTTCGACTTAGCTCAAGTGCAACCACTATGTCTATGTTCTCCAACTGACCCCAAGCCTTCCTTTAATACTTTTCTCGTTGAACAATCAACAGTCGTGATCTAATCTCTAATTGACGGCTAAGATTAGAAAAGACTTGATCCTCGTCACTTAGAACATTCTCACCCACATGTTTAAATTAATTCCCTTTAATTATTTAATTTCCCTAAGTTAGATTTAGGGGCTCCATTAAAATAATTACTTATTGGAATAACATAAGTTCCAGGTGGAATTTCTCCAAACGATTTATGGGTCTTGGAGATCTCATGTGTTCTAGCCAATGTTGTGAACATCGGCATCGAGATAAAATCGGCAAGGGTCCGAAAAACCAAAAGATCATAAAAAACGAGAAAATATCGGTAAAAATCGGCAAAACATCAGCAAAATTAAGATACCATAAAAATATCTTTAAAAATCGGTAAACATCGGCTAGGCCAAAAATTCGTGATTTCAAGATAAAATCGGGATGTTATTGAGATGTTCGCAACCTTGGTTCTAGCCGCTCCACAAAGTTTTGGAGTTAGAGCACATCTGATGCTACCCAAAAAATCAACAGTCACCACACAACTCTCTTCTCACTTCAGACTAGCACTCCTCACATACAAGGGGGGTATCCTTAGGATTTGGCTCACAAAGACATAAAAAACTAAGGTTCAAGTGATAGGAAGAGTAGTCTTAGCAAAACAGATATTTTATTAGGTTATTTAAATAGATTTTAAGGTGGTTGATGGGTCAAAGACTAATGCCAAAGATTCAAGGGGCATATAGGGTAAATGTAAACTCTATGAGGCCTGGAAATGGATGATATATGGATGTATTTACTGCCGTAATAACAAACAGAGATTACTATGACAGAAGATCTATAATGGCTGGAAGTTATATTCATATAGGTCCTTTAAAGGTACTCTACTCGTACATGCTGGGAAAATCAAAAGTGATTTCTTTCCATACATAAAGATACCATGAAACCTTCGTTTGAATGACAAATCACAATACATTAATTCTGGAAATGAATGCAGCAAGGAGAATGAATTGACATAACCATTTTCAAGCCCCCTTTCTCAACAGCTGACTGCCCTACTTGGGAATTTAATAGCAGCAAAAATTAAAAAGATTCCAGAACGTATAAATCAGCAACACATGGAAGATGGAAACACACACATTGATAAAAGAATTCACAAATCACATAACTATAATAGATGTTCGATACAAGCCAAAAACCAAAGTGTAAGAGTCTCCTCAAGCCATCAACAACCATTACAATAAGTGCCTCTCTTATATAGAGTTCAAGGCTAAGAACTTCCACAGCATAAAAGAATATTCAAAATGGGATCCTAGATCTCTTTTACGAATGCATATAATAATAAAACCCTAGCCAACTCAAGAAGCAAGTGAAAGAAAAGATAAAATAACAAGTACTAATTGACCATTTCCACATGCTCCAATTTCCCTCAAAGCTCTCCAAGAGGGATCAATCCACTAGCCATCTTCAAAATATGTGCAATAGAAACCCCGAAGCGGCATGCGTGGCTCATCTAGGTGAGAAGTCCCATCAATGACATGAAATATGTAATATGAAAGCCCTCAAGTGATGAATCAGCCCTCAAGAAAGATAAATTAAAGCTCGTGAATGATGATCATAAGTCAAATGGAGTCACCAAAGCAAGGACATCTACTCAACTAACTCCATGACTCGGTATCGAAGGTGTAGCAACTTCTCAAAGTATGTGCAAAAGTCTATATCCAAGGAGTAAGGCATCAATTCAAGTGCAAGGCCCACAAATACTGAATTAACTCTATGGAGGAGGGAGCAGCCCCATCAAAATCCATCATAGCATGTGAAATACCTTAACATATGTGCCAATAGACTTGAAATTTTGTGGAGAAGCTAAAATACATGAGATCTCCAAAACCCAGAAATCGTTTCTGGAAATTCCACCTAGAAATGACTTAATTAGATTATTAGTGAGTTTTTAAATATTTCTTAAGTCTAAACTTAGGGAATAGGATTGATTAACTAGAATTAATTAAGTCGAGGTGTGAATGTTCTAGAGACTCACATGGATTGACTTCAAGTTAATCCTAGCCATCGATTAATTGAAGTCTCAACAGAGGATTATAAGGAGGAGGCGATGGGGCTTGAGAAATCACTTGAGCAGTTCGATTTTACTGGGAAATCGATTTCCATAGTAGCAATTGTGTGTTGCCGGAGAGAGATTTAGTAAGATCGAAACAGAGAGTGAGGTGCCGAGACAATGAGCCGGTGGAAATATTTTCCAGATCCGGGGAGGCAGCAGGAGGTAGCAGCAAGTGAGTTGAATTATCCCATAGAGGCAGCGCAAAGGGACTGTGTAGTGCTTCAGTCAAGAAAACTAATTTGGGGAGGAGAAAAATTCATTCTCAGTTCCAGAGGTCGAGAAGGAGTCCCAGAAGAGTGGAGAGACGATTTTCTCAGCTTCCAGAGGCAGAACGACTTCATCAGAACCCAGTTTGGGGCAAGTAGTCTAGCCAGCTACGTAGAGCAGTGTAGAGGTTGACGCAGTGCACCAGGAGGCCATGTTTCTGATAGGGAAAGTCTAGAGAGAGATATCCTGTGGGAGAAGGGTAATTCCCTTCAGTATTTTACTGAGTTTTTCTTGTTGTTTGGAGTGCCAGTTGGGCATCCATAGATGTACTCAGATTTCACTGTTGCATAATATTAAAACCCTCAGCTGCTGCACCGGTTTTCCTGAGTTGGGTTTTTTCGAGGACTTTCGTCGAAAAATAACTGTGTTATTTTATGTGTGTGTACTAGCATTTCTTCCAGCATTTATTTCTTCCCTGGTTTTATTTGTGAAGGTTGCGGTGTATTTATTTCGATATTTGTTTTAGGAAACAGCAGATAATTTTTTTTAGAATTAACAATTAGAATAAAAAACAGTTTTTGGGTTTAAAAAACTCTACACAGGTCATTCCGCTATCTCTCAGAATAAATAATATCAGTTGCTGCAATAGGATTCAGGGCTCCAAATTTTCACATGGATGTTAGCCTCATCCTCACATAAAACAATCAATAAGTCCCAATATTAAACTATTAAACTTGGAAAATATAATTCCTACTTGTCTTTGGTGTACTCATCAAATTCTAGAATGACTTTGTTCCTCATACTTGGGAGTTTGTTGAGGTCTAGTTGGTTGAGAGATTCTCTCCAACTAGCTAGCCTCCTAGATTGGTGTGTGGTTGAAATATTCATTCAACCAAAGAGATTGTGTGTCCAAGATAGACGAACTATCTTGAGACATAATCTTGATGTATTTATATTGTATCATTATCATTATTTGTTAATACAATACATTGAGGCTTAATTCCTTTTCCGCCATGTAGCTTAAGTCTTTGTCTCTCTTAAATTAAGTTTTTATTTTTATTCTCTTTAATTGGTATCAGAGCTTAGAGTGCTAGCGCAGAAAGTGCAAGGTTAAAGTTGTGTTTATTCAAAAATTCGCTAAGGTTATTATGTGACAGGTTGTCTTTTCATAGGGAGTAAGCGTTGGACTGAGCGAAGGAGAGAAATCTAGTATCCAATTGTCTAGTACGCTAATAGTCTTGTGGTTGGATTATAGGCCACATGGACCAGGTTGAGCTCAAATCGAGACGTTCTTGCTTGCAGGAGAAATTACTAAATCCCGTTGTGTTTTGTCATTTTCATATCAAAAATTAAAATAGATTCATAATTCCAGTTGCCTTGATCAGTGGATTAATGACACTGCTGGTCTTACATCTCCGATTGTGGCTACCATTTTCCTTTGTTTAATTCACTGCTAAAAATGTGTGCACAAGAGGAGTGCTCACATAGAATAGGGAGTCTACCATATTTAGAAGCAAAAATCATGAAAAATCAGTCCCAAAGTGCTAGAGAAATCCCCCATATAATAAAAACACCATCAATCATCCTCGATTTCTGGCCAAATGCAAAAGCTAGATAAATATCGAAACATGTGAATGTGTGGAGCACCATCTCCAAGTGATAAGAAAACACTAAGCATGGAACCATAAAACTAAGAAGACTTGCAATATGTAGAGTGTTCCATGACCAAGTTAAGGTACATCCATCATAAACCATTGAAACAACCTCAATTTATGAGATCAAGGGGCAAAGACAAGCAAGTTTTCAAGCAATAACTCTCCTCTAGACACCTCTAACCCATAAGTGGTGATGGTCTGCAATGCTATAAGGGAAGTGCTAAGGAAACCATTTGCATCCACAAAAATGCCCCTATACCTGTCAAGTGCTCCATCAATGTCGTCCTACAAGACTCTATTAAGTGAGATGAAAATCACAAGTGGATTTAAGTTGTGATGAAAAGCACAGTTACCTCGATGAAAATCATGAGTGGGAGACCACATACAATATGAGGGATAACACTTGGCTCCAACATGGGGATACATTCCTTGAAAGAGTACGTGATAAATCCAAAACATGTTGTACCTACTACAACTAAACATGAGAGAGATGAGATCACATGGTGGGAGAGGTATTGTACTCTCTTCCCAATGTTGAAAATGTAACTAGTTTCGGTCTTCATAATCATTGTTGTACTCATTTCAATATGTATCCTATGTAACATGTTATCACTGAATTGAAGGACTGATGAGCTGCTTCAAAATTCAACTCAGAGTAACTATTTCAAACCTACTTTTAGCTGGAACTTAGCCTTTCCAACCTGAGAGGGCTCTCTCAAGGATAAAGATGATATTAAGTAAATAAAGATCAACATATGGCTAACTCTAAGATTGGCTTTAAATGTATTTTTGTGCAAGTGAATGATGCAAACAAATAACTACCATTGGACATATGGAGTCAGTTTGAAAACTAAGTGACATATGAAACTTCTCTCGTGGAAGCTGAGGCATGTGTATTCTAATGAAACATAACATTTACAGCAGACTAGATGCATAAAGGAAGTTGGAGCATGTTGACCATGAATTCCAAGTACTCACACAACTAGAATACTGAAGATAGAGTAACAGAACATATAAGACAAATACATATAGGAATTTGAAACCTAATAGGACTCTAATACACTTTATTACATTTTAAAAACTTTAAAAGCCCCATGCTTGCTGATATACATCGAAAGATCATGTGCCTGAGGTGGCAATGACCATGACTGAACAATAAACACCCCCACCAAGATATGAGGTCTATCTTCCGAGCTTTGAGGAGGTGATGTCATATTCGCTGATGTGGTTGACATGATGAGCTGGCAGTTTGAGCAAATTTGTCGATGAGTGTGTCTTCAACCAAAAACTCTACTAATGATTTATGACCCTTCCAAGTGGCTGACTTGTTCCAAAAAAAACAATTAAGGCTTGAAAATTTTCAAAATTCCTCCTCGCTACAAAAAATAGAGGACTTCTAGGCAAGTCCATAGCGAGAGTTCATACCATTTTCTACTCTAGCCGTCTCTGCAAATTGTTTGCCTTCTTTGCTGATTGGAGATGTCTGGTGGGTCTAAACACTTAAACGCATGCCTTCGCCTACCTTCTTTGTGACAAAACCTGACATATATTCCAAAAAAACATCTTCAGCGAGTTCGTAGCATTTTCTCGGCTTTAAGCCTGGAGTACGCTACGAACTTGCTTCATAGACAGCGGGCTTGAAAATTTTCCAATTTCTTCTTCAAAATTGCTCATGGTTATGTAAATGATGAGCTATAATGAGGCAAAAAATAAAATAAAATGTATTTTACCCCCCTTCAAGCAGTAGTGGCTTCACCCTTGGCAGCAGTGGTTTCACCTTCAACAGGTTCATTCACCATTGTCATCTTCAAGCCTTTTTTCTTGAGTTCTTTCTGCACCATTTCCATCTGCACCTCCAGCTCCTTCACTTGGCCTTTGAGCTTCTTCCTCTCTACCTGCAGCCAGTTGTACCTTTTCCTTGTGTGCTTCATCACTCTGCGCAAAGGGAGGGTTCTCTTCAGCAATTTCTTAGCACTTGCTAGGGCTTCATCATATTAGATAATCTGCTCATTCAGTTTCTCCTTGAACTCCTCTACCATCTTCCTTTCTTGCTTAGCCTCTTCCAACTCCAGCTTTGTTTCAATGACCTCTTTGTGAAAATTCTACTGCAGTGTATTGGTTTATTTTCTCCTACTTGATTTAATTTATACAAGCTATTTTCAGAAATTAGATTCAGAAAATACCGAAAATAAACACAACTACAGCCTACACATGTAGATCATTTACTGAATAATTCACTCATGCAACAAAGTGACACATGGATTTTTGGACATAAGTCCCCGGAAAAACCCAAAGCGGGAAAACCAGTTCAGCAGATATGAGGGTTTTATTATTAAGTAGTTATGAGTACAGCAAATCTGGGTTCCAACCTTGGAAAACCCAACAGAGAATAAAAGATACAAGATCTGCAGCTAACCTGAAGATCTAGTGCCAAATTGTTGATTGATCCACACCCTCAAACAGGATTTACAGGACTCAGCCCGAATCTGGCCCTAGAAACCCTCAGCGCTGCCCCTGAAGCCTCAGCGTCAGCCCTGCTACCCTCAAATGCCACTGCATTGCACCAGAAGGGACTGTGTCACTCCTAGAAGGGTCTCACAACCTCACGCTGGCCCTAAAAGCCCATCAGCATAATTTCTGAAGCCTCCTAGTGCCTCTGCGCTGTCCTGCGTAGTGGCTGCGCAGCACTTGCGTAGTTGCTGCCTAGCTTCTCTGCGTTGTCCTTGAGCTGCTCCTCTTGCCTCTTGCTGTCTCTTGGCTCCTGGAATCAGATCATTCCCTCAGCCAATACTACCCCTCACTGCAGGAAATTCTTAGCAAACCCGCCCTAGAATTCCAGCTCCTCAGTTCTACAGAAATTGTGTGTCCTCAACTGACCCTCAAGCCTTTCTCTTATACTTTTTCGTTGAACCCTT
Organism: Pinus albicaulis; assembly: GCA_034641835.2. Taxonomy (NCBI): domain Eukaryota; kingdom Viridiplantae; phylum Streptophyta; class Pinopsida; order Pinales; family Pinaceae; genus Pinus; species Pinus albicaulis. Next base: position 1,260,979,259 of record CM076574.1, on the reverse strand, counting down.
CAACGGCCGAGATTAAATCATCCATCAACGACTGAGATTAAAAGACTGCTTGATCCATGTGACTTAAGACAATTTCATCACGTGTTATTTAATTCACTTTAATTATTTTATTTTCCTAAGTTAGACATAGGAAATCCATTAAAAATAATTAATTATTTGAATAACTTCAACACAACTTGAAATTTCTTAAATCAATTTATGGGTCTTGTAGATCCGGTGTATTCTAGTCCCTCCACAATATTTGGGACCTAGAGCACAACTGATGCTACCCCAAATACACAAAATCTCAACACTCCCTCTTAGCATCAAAAGTGTGCTCTAACAATACATGACACCATGCATTACAAGATCTTGAGTACTTGGTCTGTGATGTTGATGCTTGGCCTGCTGCCCTCCATCTACTGCACTGCTACTCTCTGTACTGTTGCCCATGCCGCTGCCACTGACACTGCTACATTTGTACTGCAGCTCCCTCTCAAATTGTTGCATCATGCTGCCCATAGCACTGCCACTGCTAACTGTTGCACTGCAACTCAGTTGCTGAGAAGTAAGAAACTGAAGACTCTGCCCAACTGTTTGACACACAAGTCAAGTTACCCTCCACCTACTGAAGCCCCCTGGATGTTGAATCACGTTGTCCCCTTGGAGACACTGTCATGCTGCAACACTGCACTGCGTAAACCCAGCTTCTCTACACTACTGGAATCCCATCAGCCTCTCTGCGTTGCTGCCTCTGCATCACGCTGCTCCTTCTTCAGCTCTACAGCGCCCTTTTTCTCTTCAATGTGGTTATCTGCAACCATCTCCCGACTCATCCCGCTACCGTCTTAAGGCTCCCGTAGCTTGTATGTGATCCAAGAGTAGGGTTGACTCAAGGATCCCGCCACCCAATCTGGATACTCTATATATCCATGTCACCCCACCTCTTCTCTCGAGGTGCATGAGCACTCATGGCTGCATCATCATCAGAGCCATCGTCATTTGCTACTGCTGCCTTGGAATTAGAAGCTCCTTTGTCCTTCTTCTTAGGACAACTACTGGCGAAATGACCAAGATCAGCACAGTTAAAGCACCGGACCTTGGAGAGGTCCTTCTTCTTCTTTCTATTATCACAAAATTGCACCTGATAGGCTGCTAATCATACAACTTCATGTAACTGTTTCAGACCAGCTTGTAACTGAAGTTTAGCCTCTTCAGTCTGAGAGGGCTCTCTCAAAGGGGTTAATGATATTGAATAAAGATGAATCTACATGGCTAACTCTACTTGGAAAACAACTTGCTTATGATATGTATAGGTTGAAAAGTGTATATGTCTGCAATTATTGGGCTTATGGAATCAACAAATTCAATGATTCAGTAGTAAGTTCACTTGACATGGAAGCTGAGGCAGGTAAGAGTTTTTAGCAGAGGTAAAGAACACATGAAAATATGAAATAACACAGTCAATTCATCTATAAAGGAAGTTAGAGCATTACATGAATGAATTCTGAGTATTAAAGATGAAAACCACTGCAAATGGTACACATAGAAAATATAGATCAAGTAAGCACTAAAAACTCCATGAGAATCTCAGGTTGGTCAAGTAAAAGTTCTCTGTATTACTGAAAACAGTCAATTTACATAAAGCTGCAGTATTGCCAAAAAGTCTCCAACCCTTTACAAATTTGAATATCTGCCCTTTAATAGACTTGTTACATGATGAGATGATCTGCCTCATGGCTAGATTCATCGAACTTTTCCTAATGACACCTTGCATAACAAGAAAACATCTACTTTAATGAGAAAATGACAGTTATTCTATTTGACAGTCCTTTTCCTAATAGGACTCAAACTGTTCATTATTACATCAACTACTTTATCTCCTAATATCAGTTACATTTTTGACAACTATTCCTTCACATGTTCGAATAGGGTATGATGGAACTCATCACTACATGACATCTTAATTAACCTCCTCTAAAACTGGAAACAAACCCTGCTTTTTAGGAAAACTAGTCCCTATCTTCAACGCATGGTTTGGCTAATGAGTTATCTTCATCTGCTAGTCTTCAAGTCTTGGATAACTGCTAACATAGTCCTTTGACCCTTTGAAAGTATCCACCTGTCCAAAACTACACAAAAACCTGCTCATAAAGCTTCAAAACAGCACGCTACGAAAGTATGACAGTTTCGTAGCATACGCATACTTTCGTAGCATTACAAAAATGCCCTTTGCCATCAACTTTTCTGATTCTTTCCTTTTGCATTGTATTCCTCACGTCTTGACATATCCTCCATGTGATTTCCTCCTCTTGGAAGCTCCCCAAAATGGTTCAAAAGGCAAAAAGAAAGTTGGAGTGGTTTCGTAGCGTTTTCCTAGCTTCAAGCTAGGAAACGCTACGAAACTACTGAAAAGTGTGTTATTTCCAGATTTTTGTCTAGCTTCAAAAATGTGTCTTCCAACTGTAAAAACTTTGTTTCCAACATGCCATTTACCTTCAAAAACATAAACCAGCTCAAACTAGGAGTCTTGAGGTGTTTCTTCCTCATTGATGATGAGTTGAGCTACTAGCTCCTCAACTACTGTCATTTTTAGACCTTTCTTCTCCAGCGCCTCATGGATTAGCTCTCGCTGCTCTTGGAGGTCTTTAACCTGATCCTTCAGCTTCTTATTTGTAGATTTTAAATGCATGTTAATTCTCCTGACATGTTTCACCTCTTTCCTCAATGGCATGGTCCATTTGATTAACCGCTGTGTATTATCTAGGGTCTTGGAAACACTGTCAACTTGGTCTCCCCAAACCTCTTTTATCTTTTCAAATTGAACCTTTTGGACATTGTGTTTCCTTGCTTCCTTCTTCATCACTGCAATTTCATGGTTAGCTAACCTTAACTATTCTTCAAGGAGTTCAAACTCTGTTTTTTCAATTACTTTTTCTTTTCCTTTCTTTGGCTTGCTAACTGTATCTTTTTTTGCAGGAGATGAAAGATCAATAATGTCTTGTGGTGGCTTGGTAGTATCAGTAGCTGGATGAACTTCTTTGTTGCTCTCCAAAAGTTTTCTAGCATGCCTTGTCATGGGCTTTCTTGCTTGGAACATGAAACCTGCATCTTCACCTTCAAAGTCTAGCTTCTTTGCAGATTTAGCTTTCTTAACTTTCTGTCCACCCTCCTCTATATCTTCAGCTTGGACTATAGGAGTCTCTTCAATATCAATGGCATGTAGTATGTCTTCTAAATTTCCTTCAGCTACTATTTTGTCTTCTACAGCCACTGTTTTGTCTTCTAAAGCCGTTGTTTGGCTCCTTGTAATCCTTTTGCTTCCTTGTTTACTCATAGCTTGTTTTTGTTTTGCAGGTTTGATCACTTTTGATTTTTGTTTTGCAGGTGGGACATTGGGTGTTTCAAAACTCTACAATTGCTCTGTTTCCATCATGACTGGTTCACTTTGCTCTACTCTTGCTGGTTCACTTGGTTCTGCCACTAAAGGTCATGGGATACCCCTAGGTTTAGGTGTTCTTGTAGGAGTAAGGGTATCCAATTCAAAACCACTAACAAATAAGAAAGAAGACCAGTCTCTGCCTAGTCTTTGGAGCTCATCTAAAACTAGCAATTTTATTAAACCATGATGAAACAATGAAGTTGCACTTCCTTCAGATTTTGCTAGGACCTTATCTGCCATTTTTGCTAAACATATGTGTAAATAGAAAGGCAAATCAAGAGATATCTTACCAGCAAAGTTAGGAGAAGCTTGAAATGGTAAGAATAGACTTTATGGTATCTCCCTTCACAAGTAAAATATTTCTGGATGATAAGCAGCAACTTTGAGTAGTTATCCTTCATGCAGCTCCTTCGAATGGCATTTGTAAGGTCCATTTCATTGTTTTCTAGCTTGATAAACTCTTTGCACTCATCCATGTTGAAATTGAACCCTTTGAACCACTTCTCTTGTCCCCTTGGAATCCCTGTTGCTGCTGCAATGACCTCTGGTGTAATGGTAAGATTCAGCATCCCTACTTTAGTAGTTGTTCCACTAAAATTTAGAGCAAATTCTTTGGAAACCTGTACATGGCAGCCTTGTAGTCTTTCACAAAACTGTAAACATCCTGTCCTTCTGAAGACTTCTACAGTTGTTGGTTCTTCATTGATCAGATTCATATCTGATGGCTCATATCTTAGACATCGGCCACCCTTATTTGTCTTTCTTTTTTCAGCCATAGATTCTTTAGTGTCTTCTCAGCCTCGCTTGATAATTTTCTGCCTCGCTTGATAATTCTCTGCCTCGCTTGATCACTGATATCTGCAACTTTTGAAAATACCAGCCACAGCTTTGGCTTAATGAAATGCTCTCCAAAGCTCAATATCACGCAAAGAAGGAATGAAGAATGAGAAGTGACTTAATTTGGAAAGATTTTGAAGTTCGATGCCCACTCATAACACAATGATGACTCATACATGCCTAAAATGGTGATGATGACTTCAGCCCTGACCATGTACCTTGATCTTTACCCTAACTGACTCGAATGGTATCTAACTTATCCTTTTCAAATGATTTTCTGACACCTAACAGCTAATTTTACATGACAGACAGGAAACCTCACTTTCGTAGCGTTCTTAGTGTATTTTTGGGTGTTTTCGCTACGAAAGTATGAGCGGTTTCGTAGCAAAAAGTGAAATTTCTCAGTATATTTTGCTACGAAAATATGGTTTCTTGGCTAAAACAACCCTTTCGGTACTAAAACCTTGGGAAATGAAAATTGTCAAAAAATTATGAGTGATGTGACATGAGGGGATTTGAAAGTGAGTGGGTTTAGACCTTAGGGTAAGCTTAATGAGAAAAATTAAAAATTTTCCTTGACCAAGTAATGAAAAATGAACCCTACAACCCTACCTTTGACACATGAACCTATATGACTTTGTCAAATGATGCTTCATTTTTCTGAGTGATAACACTTTCCTTGCTTCCTTTCCCTTGATGCAAGGGTTGCATCCTCCTCTTCTTCTTTCTTCACTCTGGTTGATCCGCTTCCTCCAATGTTGGACTACCTCTTGGTGATCCTCTTGATCTCCTCTTGGTGGAGAATAGCCCACATATCTGCCCATGATGGTAACTCTTCCCTTCCTAGAATGCTCTGGACAAACGTTTCCCATTCTTCAGAGACAGCATTTATGGTCGTCCTCACAAGGAGCCCTTCATCTGGATTAGCACCCATGCCAATCAATTGGTCACGGATAGCTTGAAGTCTAAAGAGTAATGGATCTATCTCTTCACCCTTCATCATCTGGAACATACGCATCTAATTCTCAAGAAGCATCCTTCTTTGCACAAAACCTCCTTGGTACATCACTTCCAAAGCTAACCACATGTCATGTGTTGTATTCTTACCAGTCACATGAGGAATCATGTGATCCTTGACTCCATTTATGATCAACCTCTTCGTCTGTGCTTGATTCTCTTCATACTTCTTGAGTGGATCTACATCAATTGCCACAGCAAGTGTCTTCTCTGTATGATCTTTGAGACCATACTCATCCAGAACTGAGAGGATTCTGGTCTTCCAGATAACATGGTTGGACGTGCCATCCAATCTATCTTGATCCCTCAATCCATATTGAGCCATCTTTGCTCAGATCTAAAGCAAACAGTACTTCTCTCTCTAGATCTGGGTTTCTTGGTGACTAGAAACCTTCTAGTAACTGCTTCTTTCTGCAAACTGACTTCCCTCTTGGAAATCTTCCACCAAAACTCAAATGGACAGTATTCTCCGATCCCCCTAATCGACTTTCAGATTTGTTTGGCTCAGATCTGCTGAATGATTGTCTTCCTCCCGCCTTTGTTGCCCTAGCTAGGCACAATTCTACACCTACAAAATCTCTACCCCACTAGCACTGCTAAATATCTGAAGCACTGCTTCCAAAACTTGGCTGAATTTTTCTGCAACAAGAGTGACTGGACAGCATCCTCCTAGCTGGCCCAGCGCAATCCCAGTGTGGCTCAGAAGTGGATTTAGTAACCCCAGACTGGGTGATGCAATCCTTACGCTGCCCTGAGAAGGGTCTGTGTAAGCCCAGAGGCCTTCTGCAACTTCAGCGTTGTCTTCTTCTGGATCTGTGTCCTCCTGTTCTCAAGATGCCCTTTCCGAATCTGCTGCTTCTTCTGCCACCCTGCAGAAAAAATATTTCTTCAGCCGATTTGCTAGAGATTCAGCTTGATCTGCTATCACTTTGATACCATGTGAAAATTCTACTACAATGTATTGGTTTATTTTCTCCTACTTGATTTAATTTATACAAGTTATTTTCAGAAATTAGATTCAGAAAATACCGAAAATAAACACAACTACAGCCTACACATGCAGATCATTTACTGAATAATTCACTCATGCAATAAAGTGACACATGGATTTTTGGACATAAGTCCTCGGAAAAACCCAAAGCAGGAAAGCGATTCAGCAGATATGAGGGTTTTATTATTAAGTAGTTATGAGTACAGCAAATCTGGGTTCCAACCTTGGAAAACTCGACAAAGAATAAAAGATACAAGATCTGCAGCTAACCTGAAGATCTAGTGCCAAATTGTTGACTGATCCACACCCTCAAACGAGATTTACAGGACTCAGCACAGATCTGGCCCTAGAAACCCTCAGCGCTCCCCCTGAAGCCTCAGTGTCAGCCCTGCTACCCTCAAATGCCACTGCGTTGCACCAGAAGGGATTGCGTCACCCCTGGAAGGGTCTCACAGCCTCACGATGGCCCTAAAAGCCCCCCAGCGTAATTTCTGAAGCCTCCTAGTGCCTCTGCGTTCTCCTACGTAGCGGCTGCGCAGCACCTGTGTAGCTGTTGCCTAACTTCTCTGCGCTGTCCTTGAGCTGCTCCTCTTGCCTCTTGCTATCTCTTGGCTCTTGGAATCAAACAATTCCCTTAGCCAATACTACCCCTCACTGTAGGAAATTCCACTGGAAATTCTTAGCAAACCCGCCCTAGAATTCCAGCTCTATTCCTCGATTCTACAGAAATTGTGTCCTCAACTGACCCTCAAGCCTTTCTCTTATACTTTTTCATTGAACCCTTCAACGACCGAGATTAAATCATCCATCAACAGCTGAGATTAAAAAGACTGCTTGATCCATGCGACTTAAGACAATTTCATCACGTGTTAATTAATTCACTTTAATTATTTTATTTTCCTAAGTTAGACTTAGGGAATCCATTAAAAATAATTAATTATTTGAATAGCTTCAACACAACTTGAAATTTCTTATATCAATTTCTGCGTCTTGTAGATCAAGTGTATTCTAGTCCCTCCACAAAATTTGGGACCTAGAGCACAACTGATGCTACCCCAAATACACAAAATCTCAACACTCTTCCCTAGCTTCCCTCAATTGTTCCCTTAGAAGCTCCACTTCAAATTTTTCAGTGACCTTTTCCTTGCCTTTCCTCTGCTCAGTGCTCGATAATTTTTTCTTTTATTGGGGATAGGTCGATGATTTGTTCTACCATGGGATGTTTGCCCTTTTTTGTGTCTTCAACCTTCTTATCAACCTAAATACCTTTGGCAAGTTGCAATCTAGTGAGACGCTTTCTTGGTTTAAAGACAAAACCTGCATCTTCACTGGAAAAGTCAATTTTCTTGGCAGTGAGGCCTTTCTTCTTCTTCTTACCTCCTTTGGCCTCCATAGGTTTAACCACAGGGGTTTCTTCTATCTCTATGGCTTGTAAAATATCTTCAAGATTACCTTTTCCCACTGTCTGGCTCCTAGTGATTCTCCCATGACTCTTTTTGCTAGGCTTAGGCTTGCTGCTTGTAGCTGTGGGCTGAGGTATCTTTGTCTTCTGCAAATGTTCCATTTCAACTTCCATGGGCTCTGTAATTGGATGCATTTCTCCTTCCTATCCACCTTCTTCTTCAGCTATGGGCTCATCATTCTTACTAGAAGGGTTGGTCTTTGATTTGGGTGTTTCTTAGGAGTCAACACATCCACTTCATAACCACTTAAATACAGAAATGTAGCCCAGTCCCTATTTAATTTTTTCAACTCTTCCATAACCAGCAACTTAATTAATCCATGATGGAAGATAGAGGTTTCACTACTCTCAGGCCTAGCTTGTACTTTATCTGACATTTTGCCTAAGTTTCTGAATAGAAAAAATGGAAGATCCAAAAGCTTCTTACCAGTGAAATGGAGTAAAAGTCTGAAGTGGTACTAATATATCATGTGAAACCTCCCTTCACATGTCAAATACTTATGAATCACCAACAAGAGTTTGGAGTAATTCTCTTTGAGACAGCTTCTTGGTATCCCTGAGGTCATGTCCACTCCTATGTGCTCAGGTTTCAAGAACTCATCACAATTCTGCAATCTGAATTTGGTGGCTTTAAACCACTCTTCCCCTGTCCTTGGAATTTTTGTTGCTTGGGCAATGGTCTCAGGAGAAACTATGAAATTTAGTATACCCACCTTTGATGCAGTGCCAACAAAATTGACTGCAAAATCCTTGAAAACTTGGGCATGATACCCCTGCAACTTCTGACAAAACCTCATGCAACCAGCACTGGTGAAGGCCGCTGCAAAACTTAGATATTCCATTACCAATTTGAGGTCCATTGGCTCATACGTGACCTCTAAGCCTCCTTTGTTGGTCTTCTTATGCGTGGCCATTCCTTTCAAAACAACGCTGGCCTCCTTGGCAAATGTGACACCTACAAAAGACAATTACGCACAGGAATCAGCTTGCAAACAAAGGCTGGACCTTCCTTAAGACAACAGCAATAGCTATAATCAGAAAAAAGGGAAAAGGTGGCAGTAAGCAGCTCACAAGGATGATTTGAAATGATAAGTTTGAATGCGAGAGGAAGGAGGTCAAATAAGGAAAGAAAAACAGAATGATGGGATGGTAATGATGACCAAGCATGAACCATGACTCCAAACCACGGTTGCGGGGAAGCTTCACCCCCCTTCGTTCTCGCTCCCGAAACGCGCTCCGTTCGAGAGTGTTTTGGGAGCGCTCGGAAATGCGCTCCCGAAAACGCTTCCTGAGGGGAGCATTTTCGGGAGCGTGTTTCCGAACCTATTAAAATGCTCCCTGCCTTTTCGAGAGCGTTTCAAAAAGCGCTCGGGATCGAACGCTCCCTGAGCGCTTCTGGCGTTTAAAAAACGCTTCGGGAACGTTTTTTAAACGCCGAAAGCGGTCAGGGAGCGTTCGCTTCCGAATGCTCCCCGGAACAAAAAACACTTCCCGCCGGGCGGAAATTTTTTTCAATGAAAAATTCGTTTTGTTTATAAGGGGGGGGGTGGGGGTCATTTTGTTTTTATTGTTTGTTGACTGAATGAGAGAGAGCAAGAAGAGCTTGAGGAGAGAACTGGAGAGCTGAGCTGCAGAAGTGACAAGAAGAGCAAGGAGCAAGCTGCAAGGCAACAAGAGGATTGCAAGAAAGAGGTAGGCCTTCTAATCCAATTTTGTATTTTCTAAGATGAATTTGTAGGTTGTTTAAAAATGAAAACTTGATTTTTTCTTGAATGTTGCATTTTATTGGGTTTAAAACTTAAAAAATGAATTGTTTTTTTCCTATGTTGCATTTCCTATTCCCATTTGGCATTTTTCCATTTGTTTTGCAAGCTAGAAACTTGAAACTTGAAACTTGTTTCCATCATGGCTATATGGCTAGGGATTTTTCTCATGTTGGTTCCTTTCTTTGTGATAATGGTGTTGGAGAGTAGTAGAAGAAAGAGGCAAATCAGACAAGAGGAGGATGAAGAGGAGGGTTATGGTGGATTTGAAGAAAATCCTGAAGAGGAGGAGGGTTATGGTGGATTTGAAGAAAATCCTGAAGAGGAGGAGGATTATGTTGAGGAGGAAGTGGGGAGTGGAGAACATGAGGACACAGATTCCCCAACTAGACAAGACTAAACTCAGACACCTTTGTGGAAATATGTTCAGAAACAGGAAGGAGGGAAAGGTGGTGGAACCACTAAATTTATTTGCCCCCATTGCAATAAACAATACCATGGTTCATACACCTGTGCGAGAAGGCACCTTTGTGGGAAAATGCCAGGGGATGGAGATAAAAATATTGGAATCAAAATTTGTACTAGTGTGCCAGCAACACAGAGAGAGAAATATAGGAAGGAAGAGGAGGCTGCCCTACAGAGATCATCTAAAAGATCTAGGGGTTTCATTGATTCTTATTCAGGCCCAACACGTCATGGACAAACAAGTTCAACTTCCACCCATGCCAGTGGTTTTGGAGGCAGTGACACACCTGGATTAAGGCGTAGAACCATATCCGATTTCCTGTACGAAGGGTGTAGGAATGATGTGGATTCAAAATTTTACCGGTTTCTATATGCATGTGGGGTGACATTCAATGTTCTTCGCTCACCTTATTGGCATGAAATGGTTTTTGCCATTAATGATGCCCCCAAAGGATACAAAAGCCCTGGGTATGACAAGGCCAGAACCGTGGGTCTTGATCATGAAAAAGCTAAAATAAACCATTCTTTGGCTAGAATGACAAATTCGTGGAATGAGCATGGGGTGTCCATTGTCTCTGATGGATGGAACAATGTAAAAGGAAAGCCATTGATAAGTGTTTTGGCTGTGTCGGTTAGTGGTGCAATCTTCCTGGCAGCATTTGATTATTCAGACAAATTCAAAACCGGCATTAACATTGCAGAACCATTACTTGATATAATTGAAAAGACTGGGCCATACAATGTCATACAGGTCATCACTGATAATGCTGCTAACTGTAAGGCAACAGGAGCAATTATTGAGGATAAATACCCCAACATTTTTTGGTCTGGGTGTTTGGTTCACACAATGAACCTTTTGATGCATGATATCATAAAAAAAAAACAACCTCAATTCAAATGGCTTGGTGATTTGTACAAGAGAGGTAAAAAAATGATAAAATTTATTACAAATCATAGCAATACCCATGGGCTTTTCCGTACTCACTCCAAATTGGAGTTGTTGAAGATAGCAAAGACTAGATTTGCTAGCTATTACCTCACCTTCAGGCGCCTTTTGAAGGTAAGAGAGTTATTGGCTACAATGGTATCAAGCCCACACTGGCAGCTATTAAAGGACAGGGAAGCGACAATAGTTGACAAGCAAGGTTTCGAACATGTGGAGGAGACCGCCCTTGACCCTCTGTTTCGGGCACGTGTGAGGGAAATTTTGAATTTTACCAAGCCCATTTATCACATGATTCGGTTTGCAGATACTGATAAACCAATGATTGGGGAGGTTTATGAGCATATGGACAGCATGTTGGGGCAAATAAAAGATATTGTTAGGGATAATGATCCCAACTTGTATGCTATGATTCATGACTGTGTGTGTGCACAGTGGAATAAACTCAATGTTCCACTACATGCCTTGGCATATATCCTTACGCCAAAATATTACTCTCCATCTTGGTTGGGCCAACCTGCACCTGGAGGTGGGGTTAGGATGAAACCTCACACAGATCTAGAGGTACACGAGGGGTACATGAAGGCATTAGACAAGTTGGTACCCGACAGGGAGGAGTGTGCTAGATTGTGCCTTGAATTAAGCAAATACTTCAGTTGCACTGCTAACTTTGGTTCTTTCCATGCAATGGAAGACAGGGACAGATTTGATGCTCTCACATGGTGGGAAGCATATGGCGGCATGGGACTTTTGCCAAAGTTGGCTAAAAAAGTTCTCTCACAGGTTGTGAACACTTCTTTTGCAGAGAGGTGTTGGAGCACCTACAACTTCATACACAATGTGAGAAGAAACAGGCTGAATGAAAACCGAGCTAAAAGTTTGGTTTATGTGCATTACAACTTGAGGTTGTTGAGCCATTACTGTGATCGGGCAAATGAGGATCAATCATACAAAGTCTGGGACAACAACACAGAGGATGATAATTTGGAGGACCGCACGGTACATATGGAAGAATTGGAAGCAGAACTTTTTAGGGATGATGATGAAGCATCAGCAGCACCGCCACACATAGGGCCAGTCCCACCATCCACTGGTAGCAGTGCGGGTGCCAGTGCCAGTGCCAGTTCTCGATATCACACTATTGTTCCTTTCAGATCCAGCCTCCACCTTCTAGTCATGGTCGTGGTACTCCTGAGAGTACTAGAAGACCAACATTTCCTCGTGGCTCGCACAAATTAGACATTTCTCGTGGGCGTGGCAAGGGGCCAGCCAATAGATAAAATAGATTTGTTGTTTACTAGTCTTTTCTATTTTCTAGTAGTTTTTATCTTTTATAACTGTTGACAGTTGAACAGTTGAAACTTGACTCTTTCATATATTTAATGACAACTTAAGTTTGAAGTTTGAATTTGAAAGGTGAAACTTTGAAGTTGGCATTTATAAGTTTACAAGTCATTATGAATTATGAATATGATGCTTCATGAAAGTTATATGGTGATCAATGAATCAATGATGATAAATGTTATATAATATCAATGATGATAAATGTTATATATCAATGATGATAAATGTATATTGAATTTTGAAATCAATGATGATAAATGTTATATATCAATGATGATAAATGTTAGATATTGAAATTTGAAATCAATGATGATAAATGTTATATATCAATGATGATAAATGTTATATATTGAATTTTGAAAGCTTGAAACCTTCAGATTGATGATTTGCGAGACTCAAGAGTCAATAAGTTGTATGCTTCCAACTCGTGGGCGTGGTTGATGAAGATTATAACTTCTAGATGATTGATGTTATATGATTCAATCTATGTTTTTATGTTTTTTATGTCTAATTCATCATTCTACATGTTTTTGTTGACATATATGCATCAAAATATATATATATATATATATATATATATATATATATATAAACGCTCCTGGAAATGCTCCGGACCGGAAGCTTCTAAAAATGGCGCTTCCGCTCCCAAGTAACCTTGCTCCAAACAACTCAGCACATGACCTCATACTGACCCCTATCCATTTGCAAATAGACACCTCATCCATTACCTTGCCGGTGTAGAAAAACACGAGTTCGTAGCATTTTCTGTTATGAGTATGGTAGATTCACTACGGAACTGTCAGGTTAGTCTGTAGCGAAAACAACTTGTTTTCCACAGAATTCAGTGCGGACTCAGGAAAAAGTGGATAAGTGGCTTAAAACTTAATTTGAACCAATGCATGTATATTTTTATTGACATGACTTTAATGAGATGACATGTGGGGACTCTAAATATTTAGGACTATAACCAAATCATGAAATTTCATCAATTTTCATGAATTAATTCATCATCACACTAAAACCTATACAAAATGACTTTCCTAACCAAACTGAATGTTATTGATGATAACATAACAAACAAAAGAAGAAAAGAAAAAGTTATTATTATTAAAGCATGGGTTTCATGCTTCTTATTGATGGTCTTAGAGGTAAAAGCATGTTCTTCATGCTTCTAGGGTTTGTTTGGTGTTAGGATTTATTGTCATGAGTCAAGGGAATCAACATCATGTTTATAAGACCCTTCTGGGCAAAATGTAATTGGAAAAAGAATTATTTTTTAGTCTAAAAAGTCTTGGAAACTCCAAAAGTACAAGTCATCCCTGGCAACTTCAAGTCGGCCTAAAGGAGGGAATTCGACCACTTAGAAAGGCTATATAAAGGAGCAGTTCGACCTCATTTGTCACTCACTCACCAAAAAGTTCAATCTCAAGGAAAAAATCGATCTATAGCTAGGAAGCAAGAAAACAAGAAGAGCAAAGGTCTAGAAGAAGAAGAAGACTTGTTTTTGGGCTATCTCTCTCTCACACGTGTGAAAGTCTAGGGTTTCTGCAGCTACAAAGGAGGCTAAAATTGCAGATTCGAGTTGCAGTAGGACGAAGTGCAATATCTTATTGTTGGAAGGAAGAAAACTCTGTCTTGGCCTTGCTAACCTTGGGCGGAGTTGTCTTGCTCAAGGAAGGTCTCAAGAAGAAGCTGGATTAGGGTTTCTGCAACTACTACAGGGTTGAAGTTGCAGATCAAAGGAGCATCATTGCAGTTGGGAGGTCAAAGTTGCAGTTTGAAGCTGGTTAATGCTTGATCAAGGAAGGACTTGTTTGAAGGATTGACTTGGTACTTGGAGAAGGACTTGGTCTAGGGTTTGGATCTTTGTTGTCTCACTGAAAGCAAATTCTGTAAAAAGAGAAGAGTTTTTCGAGTTTTCCCCTTGGAGGGGTTTTGCCCTAGCTGAGAGCCTAATTTTTGTGTCCTTTGTTACTACTATTTTTGTTCTTGATATTTGTTTGATGAAAAGATCTAAACAAAGAACACAAGAAGACTAATTAAGTTGGCAAGCAAATATTAAGGTTATGGAAAATTGATATAATAAGTTGTCACTTTGAATTTTCCAACATGGTATCAAAGCTAAGGTGAACAAGAAGGTAGTTGAAAGGATCATCTTGTGTACACAAAGAAGGGTTTGCTTGTCAAGGGGAATCACCTATGAAAGAAAAGAATCATAAGACCTATTTATTTGGAAGGAGGGTTTCTACATTGAAGAAAATCAAGACTATCAAGCTCTAATCAAAGGAAGGCTTGAGAGGAAAACTACAAGAAAGGTTGTATCTTGAGAGAAGGAGATCTATTTAAAGGCTCAATGAAGCATCAAAAGGATCTTGGTATCATTCATCACTCTTGAACAATGTTATTGAAACCGGAACAGAACCGGCAAAATCAGTTGGTCCAAACGGTTTGGGGCCAAAACTAGTCCAAACCAGCCCTCCAAACCAAAACAGACCAATTCGGTATCAAACTGGTCTGTTCCAGTTTGGTCGGTCCACAAAGCACGCAGTCACGTGACCAAGGCTTTAAAAAAATCAATTTTTTTTTCCTAATTTCTATAACCTACTCTAGCCCGACCTAAAGCTATTTAAACACCACCACCTCCTCTATTTCACTCACACTATTCATTCCAGTCTCTTGCAATTCTTGAGTTGGGTACAGTGAGGAGAATTCAAAGACTTTTTTGCAAGGTTGTTCTAAGGGAGATTGTTTGCAGATTTGAAGAGTTGATTGGAGTCTTGGAGCGCTGTTGGGTTGGCAGATTTTCGAGCTACTTCAAAGAAAAAAAATTCCCATAGATCTTTGGGTTTTCTTCAGTGGTTTTTGGAGATGGTTAAAGAGTTTTTTTTTTTTTTTTGGGTTGCTACATAGCTGATTTTCTCAAAAAAATTTAGAGGGGTTGCTACATAGCTGATTTTCTCAAAAAAATTTAGAGGGTAAATCAAGGAAATTTTTGCCATTTATTTTTGTTCCATTTTTCTCCAAAAATCAGTTCTTTTTTCCCAAAAAATTTAAAAACCCGTGTTTTTATGCAGATTTGTAAGGGCTGCTCTAGAGCTGATTTGGGAAAATTTTGGAGCTGATTTTCTTTAGAAAATAAAGAGGGAAATTCAAGGTATTTTTTTCAACCATTAATGTTCTATTTTTCTTCAAAAATCTATTCTTTTTTCCCTAAGAAATTTAAAACCCTAGTGTTTTTATGCAGAATCCAGATTTGTAATTTTTTTCCCGTTATTTTCTTCTATTTTTTTTTAACAATTGTTGAAATTTGCAGGGTTATTTTGAGGGATTTTGTTAGAAAATTTTTGAGGGAGATTTTGGAGCTGATTGAAGAGTTTATTTTCAGATTGGTTGGAGCTTCTTCTCTTCTCAAAATTTACAGATCTTCTTGTTAGAGCAATGGCAGTTAATCAATTTCTCTTATCATGACATTATCATGTGATGTTTCTTGTTATTATTATGTATTCTTTCGTTTTATCTTTTCTTATCATCAACACTAATTCCAAACAACAAATAGAAGAGGACACAAGATGTAGGCACGTTGCCAAGGCAAAACCCCACTCTTTGGGGAAAACCCAGTCAAAATTCTTCCTTCAGTAGATTCAAGATGAGACGACCAAGATCCTAACTAGAGACTCTCTCCACCAAGTCATCCCTTCACTGCGTTAGCACCAAGATCTCCTTTGCTTGCACCGAAACTTCATCCACATTACCTTGATTGTAGTAGCACTAAGTTCATAGCACCGAGGCATCATGACTAAGATAGCACCGAGTTCTTCCAAGCTTCTTTCTATGGTATCACTGAAACATAGATAGCATCAAACCTATGAGACCCTTCTCTTTGTGATAGCATCGAACCTATGAGTTCCTTCTTACTATGATAGCTCTGAATTGTCATGGCATCCTTTTCATGTGATTGCACCGCATTTTTTCACTGTAATTCCGCCAAGATTATGACTGCACCAAGACTATCTCAGAAAGATCCGAACAGTATCTCTGAACTGTGATCCGAACTTCAGAGTAATCCGAAATGTTGTGATGTAATCCGAAACCTTAGTTGGATATATATAGTAATTTGCCATAGTAAATGAGCCGACTTGACTAAGTGAAGAGTTGTGTCTCCATATAGGCCGACTTGAGTATGTTTATTTGAGGCTGACATGTATCATTTGAGATAGGTCGACTTGAAGGTTGTATTTGAAGAAGATTTGTTGAAGAGACCAAGGATGATGACCCTGAAGAAGATGACTTGATGGAGGAGCCTTTTGACCAAATAATAAACAACCTATATTACATGATTAAGCCCAAAATGGATCAATTTAAATCTGTAATGACTAACCTAGAAGTCCACAATGGGGACCTTAATCTAAATATGACCCAAGCATGAAACTCATGCTTTAATAAGTCATTTAATAATAATAAATTCTTTTTGACAAATATATTAATAATGAAGACCAAACCTAATAACATTCTTCAACACTCCCTCTTAACTAGGGAGGAATTCATATGTAATTAAAGAAGTATATGGAAGGTCTCACTTTATATATGAAGAAGTTTAGGCACTGCAATGCCATGGACTAGATTCCTGACCAAGGCAATCTATCCATTTGGTCTCTCAATAGTTTAGGCACCGCAATGCCACGGACTAGATTCCTGACTAAGGCAATCTATTCGGGTGGGACTAAGATGGACTAAAGCTTTCAGCCTCTATAGGTACCATGAGGCTTACTTACTAACCATCAACCCAGGGAACTAGGTGCACATCCACCCTATGCCACCCTCCCTACCAGACATCAAAACAAAGTGTCGGATCGAAGTCTTTCCAGGCAATGCTTCACTCACAAAGCCTCAAAACTCCTTGATCTAGTAGATCAAGCACAACAGATCTCTCTCGATCAAACTAATCAATAACCAACATGTTATCAAATTCTTCGAGAGATTTACCTGTACAAGCACAAACCCCAATTAGCAATACACTCTCAAATATATGATCAAAACAAACGTTTGGGGTTTCGATGTTGCTATTTAATTAATCTCAGTAGGACCGTCAGTTGAATCTTTGAGAGAAGATTCATTTTCCTACTTCACATGTAGCAACATATCTTTCAAAATGTATTCTCTAATCAAAAACTATGTTGTGCCCTCCCTCTTAACCAGGGAGAGCTCTTTTATCCAGGCTCCCTCTTAATGTAGGGAGATTAACTTCTTCCTTCGGTGTTGGAGAATTTTCATGGCTTCCATCCTTCTCATCATGTTGATCATATTAAATTCTCTCTTTGACTTCTTTACAAACTTGAATATGATGTACCTGCACAACTTAGATAGCAAGTACAAACAAATCTTATAAAAGTATGAAGTTAGTCATAATGAAATTTTTACAGTAGCGGAAGAATTTAGACTTTACATAATTAACAAGAGACTATGCTTCAATACTTCAACTTCTAGCCCAGGTTTGATATAAACCCTAAATCACATCAACAATTCAATCATGATGACAGAAGATTAGTTTTTTCATATAGCAATCTCTAGAAATAAGTCAAAAGAAAAAATAAAGGTAACTAATAACTTTCAGAAGCCATATGATAGTTTATCCATTAGGGTTTTATGTAAACCCTAGATTTCACTCAATCAAAGCAAACACAACATGAATAGCTTCTACTAGGGTTTGATGTAAACCCTAGATTTTTCATCTATAAATTCTTAGCAAATATTATATACACATACTAGAGAATTTTAATCATTACTAGGGCTTAGATGCAAAAACCTAGACTCTTCAATCATCATCCTAGAACTTCAAACTTTTGACTAGGGCTCGTTTCCGACCCTAGGACTTATGACCATTAGGAATTTGGTCAACACACATATCTAGGAGATTACCATCATGCATAAGCATATCATATTCAAACAATATTAATACATTAGACATATACTGACCTAGACTAAGCTAGGGATTCAATCCAATGAACATATACCTAAGGTTTCATTCCTATGACTTTACATAACAAGGATCTTGCTTGTAGACATAACCAAAACCTAGGGTTTCGGTTCATATCAAAGCAAACCCTTCTTATATCAAAACTTCAAAGGTTTGAGATTTCGAACAGCATCATTTCAACCCTAATAAGCTAGAGCTTCCATGATCATATCAAAATCCCAAACATGACGTTATCAATATATTAACCAAAATAGCAATTTCTTCATTAATAGCCCTAAGTAGGTTTAGGGTTTCACACATTATCAACATACCCTTAGGTTAGGTCTTTTCTAGAGAACCTTTTAGGGTTCCTTTTATGCAAACAATTAGAGATGTATAAGGTGGGTAGATTCATCAGATGATGAATCACCCCAAACAAGAGAGAGAGCTAAACACAACAAATGTTAGTAGCGTAGATTGGATTTGTCAAGGAGAATAACAAAGCTTTATAATTTAAGACATACCTTTGTTTTTAGACAAACCTTCTTAACTTCAAAGCTTTATGATTCCTTCCTTCATACTCCTTAAGAATTTAGCAAGTCATTTCCTAGAAGTGTAAGCCATGGTCTTCTATACCTGTAATACATACTTTCAAGCAAAACCGTGATACCAAGAGCATAATTTAGTTTTCTTAAGTTAGATCTTTTATGCAAACATGGAGGATGGAATCCTATGATGTCTAAGATCAATTAATTAACAATAGGACATTTATTTGACATCCTAGATTATTTGTAAATCCTTGAGGATAGAGATTAAGGTTCTAACATGTAGGCTAACTAAGGAACGCAAATTTTATCCTAAACTAGCTATAGGCGGAGTTATTAGATAAATTGCAAATCTAGAAATTCATGAACATACATACCTTGTAGTTACAGACCTTTGATTTGATAGCTTGTTGGACTTGTAGTAATACTTACTTGATTCATTGTACTTCAGATCTTTAAGGAGCCCTTTCTTTTGGTTGGCTCCTTGCACTATCAACTTCATTTTTCATAAGACAAATTTCGGATTCCTTTAGTGATGGCATAGCTTTAGGAGTGTGCTTGATAGCTTGGTCACACAATTTCACCATTGTAAGAACACCGAATTGAGCTCATTGTACTATGGAAGCACCAAGACTGTGATTCTGTGTTGACATTGTGATAGTGGTGGCATGACACCGAGTGCCTTGACTGTAACACCGAATCCTTTGCACTGAGGTATATCACCAAAATTCTGTGGTCATTGTACTATGAGTTCATTTTTGTAATAGTCAAAACTTGTTGTGATGACACCTATTCATATCATTGTAATTTCCGAATTGATTTTACTTCTGCAATTATTGTGAACTCCTGTGGAGGTATCGAGACTTTCTCCATGTTATATCACCGAGACCTTGTGATAACACAAAAACATTAAAATTGTGGTTTTGTGGTAAAGCTCCATCACCGAAATATTTTCCACTGTAATATCATCAAACCACTTGGTATGATCTTCGAACCTGCGCACTGTAATATCCGATTTGTAGTGTGATCCTATTTCAGAGGGATGTGCGAGCTTCTGTGATTGGTGGAATGCGAGGATCTTATAACTACATCTCGTATCTTCCTTTACTGAAGTTCTACGAACCTATCTTGAAATTATCCGAATTGTCTCCTACTGAAACGTATTGTTGTTATACTCGAATTGCTTGATGATATTTATACCGAACTTGTTTACATTGAGACATTTGAACCTCCTCCTTCTAGGTGTCTTTAATATGCTCACTGTAATCCTAGTTCCATTAGCCCAGAATTTCCCTTCTTCAAACTACCTTTGATCATGACCATGGCTCCGAAACCATGTTAGAGAAATGGCAGTTAATCAATTTCTCTTATCATGACTTCACTGTGCTACCACCGAGATCTCCTTTACTTGCACTGAAACTTCATCCTCATTACCTTTACTATAGTAGCACCGAGTTCTGTAGCACTGAGTTCATAACACCGAGGCATCATGACTAAGATAGCTCCAAGTTCTTCCAAGCTTCTTTCTGTGGTATCATTGAAACATAGATAGCAATGAACCTGTGAGACCCTTCTCTCTGTGATAGCATCGAACCCGTGAGTTCCTTCTTACTGTGATAGCTCTGAATTGTCATGGCATCCTTTTCATGTGATTGCACCGCATCTTTATCACTATAATTCCACCAAGATTATGACTGCACCGAGACTATCTGAGAAAGATCCGAACTGTATCTTTGAACTATGATCCAAACTTCGGAGTAATCCGAAATTTTGTGATGTAATGTGAAACCTTAGTTGGGTATATATAGTAATTTTCCACAGTAAATGAGCCAACTTGACTGAGTGAAGAGTTGTGTCTCCATATAGGCCGACTTGTATATGTTTATTTGAGGCTGACATGTATCATTTGAGAGAGGCCGACTTGAAGGTTTTCTTTGAAGAAGATCTGCTGAAGAGACCGAGGATGATGACCTTGAAGGAGATGACTTGATGGAGGAGTCTTTTGAGCAAATAATAAATAAGAGAATTCAGAGAGATACAAGATTTAATCTTAATCAAGGGCTAGGATCATCTTGAATTCGATCCGTGGGAGTTTTTAAACTATTCTCACCTTGACTTAATTAATTTTGATTAAATAACCAGTTTTCCTAAGTTTTTAGACTTAGACTACATTAAAAAATAGGTCAATAATCTAATTAAGTCTTCTCTAGGTGGAATTTCCAAAAACGATTTCTGGGTCTTGGAGATCTCATGTATTCTAGCCTCTCCACCAAATTTCGTAGCTAGAACACATCCGATGCTACAAAAACTAACACTCCCTCTTAGTGAGGAATGTGTTCTAGTGTTGCACACCTTATCACAAATGAGGACTGTGTTCTAGTGTTCTAGTGTTGCATACTAGACAACTCGCACTTCCTCTGGCACTTATTTCCAACAACTAGAAGTCGAACTACTGCCAAATTTGCATTTTGGCTAACTCGCACAGCCTCCTTTGGCAATCTTGTACGGTCATCCCTATAGCGCTGCAAAATCTGTGAAACTCAAAACTAGAGAAAATAAACCCGAAAATCTCCCTCTTTCCCGTTGCTCGGCTACTGCATCTGCTACTCGTACTCCCTTCTGGAGTGAGAAGATCTGCCCACAACTACTGCCAATCTGCAACTGGAAAAATTAGAACTCTAAATCTCGAGATCCCCTAAGAGAAATTTTCCCTCTGTGTGTGTTTTTCTCTTCCACCCGACGCTGCCTATGTTGCAGCAAAACCCTCTCCATCTAACCAAGCAATCTGCTTAGCGAAAATCTGAGTTGCAGTTGCTCTCTCTAACTAGTGGAATCACAAAATTTGGCAAGTCGAATTTTCCTGCCAACTTGCACTGAAAAATCGAATTCCTGCCTAGCAATTTGATCTGCTTGTCTGAGCACTGAGTTGCATCTAAGAATTTCGGCCTACTGCTCCCTCTGAGCAGCGAAATTCTTTCTTCCGCTTCTGAGCTTCCCGATTGATCACTTACACTCTGATACGATGTGAAAATTTCAAGTCTGAAATCATATTGCAACAACCAGAATTAATTCTTCTAATTTTTAATTAATTTAACAATTTATTTTCTATGACAAATATCAAATTAATCACACTGCAACCTTCACAAATAAACTACGGAAAAATAATAGCACTGGAAACTGAGAAAAATCTAGCACACCCACAATAAAAATGACACCGTTATTTTTGGACAAATGTCCCTGGAAAAACCCAACTTGGGGAAAACAGGTCCAGTAGTTGCAGGTTTTATTATTATGCAGTGAGAAAATCTGAGTACAATAATCTGGATGCCCAATCTGTCAATCCTACAAAGAAAAATACTAGCAAAAATCTAGTGAGGAATTTTCCTCACCCCACAGGTAAATTCGGCACTGAGGACTGGCCTCTAAAACCCTCTACGTTTTGCCCTTTGTCACCCTCTAAGCAGGCACAAAATCGTATGGCCTGGATCACACTGAGCTGCCTCTTCTGATTGCCACTAACTCTGGAAACGTTTCTCTTGGCCTCTGTGAAATTCTTCTACCACCGGAACTCTGAAATGACTTCCCGAATCTGCAAATTGAACTGCCTATTAGAGGCTTCTACACAGCCCCTGCGTCAACCTCACTGTGGTTCTTCTTCCTCTCTGCAAAATGCACTCGCTCGATCTGGAAGACTTCCTCTAGCCTCACTGTCCCTACCCCTCAGTGAATGCTTTGATCTTTGGCTCTCTAACAACTGTTGTTGCTCTCCAGAAATCGATCTGCCAAGGAAATCGAACATCTGGTGTGTATTCTCCAAGTGCCCAACGACTTCTTATAATCCTCTGTTGATATTTCAACGGCCAAGATTAAATCTTAATCAAGGGCTAGGATCATCTTCAAGTCAATCCATGTGAGTTTCTAGACAATTCTCACCTTGACTTAATTAATTATGATTAATTAACCAGTTTTCTTAAGTTTAGACTTAGGAAACATTAAAAAATAGGTTAATAATCTAATTAAGTCATCTCTAGGTGGAATTCCCATAAACGATTTCTGGGTCTTGGAGATCTCATATATTCTAGCCTCTCCACCAAATTTTGTAGCTAGAACACATTCTATGCTACAAAAACTAACAATGGACCCTTCATCAGATGGACGTGAAGACAACATTCCTCCAAGGCATGTTACAAGAAGTGTACGTTGAGCAGCTACAAGGATTTGAAGTAGAGGATCGAAAGACACATGTTTGTAGGTTGAAGAAGGCATTGTATGGCTTGAAGCAAGCTCCTAGAGCATGGTACACCCGCATAGACAGTTATCTAGTGAAGCTGGGATTCACAAGAAGCAATGTCGATCCCAACCTCTACTTCAAGGTAGTCCAATGTATGTCGTTGATTTTGGCTTTATATGTTGACGATCTATTCTTGACAAGTAGTGAGCCCTTGATGATCGAGTTTAAGAGGGAGTTAACCTCTGAATTTGAGATGAAGGAATTGGAACTCGTGCATTATTTTCTAGGCCTTGAGGTGTGGCAAAGGCCCGGTGAGATTTTCCTTTCACAAGGAAAATTGTCGTGAAGCTGTTGGAGAGATTTGGAATGAAAAAATGCAAGTCCTTGCCCATACCAAAGGAAATGAATTTCAAGAAGTTGTGTGGAGATGCTGCAGGACCCGATTTAGCGAATCCATCTGAGTATAGACAGTTGATTGGGGCTCTGATGTTCTTAGTGAACACCCTTCCGGACATATGCTATGTAGTGAACACGTTGAGTCAATCCATGACCGAGCCTGTCCATGCACATTGGATAGTTGCCAAACACATTTTGAGATATTGGCATGGGACAATCACCCTTGGTCTGAGATATTCTGTCGGAGATGTTCGATTTCATGGATATACCGATGCTGACTGGGCAAGAAATTTTGTCGACAGGAAGAGTACATCTGGATGTTGTTTTAGCCTTGGATCTGCCATGATATCTTGGATGAGCAAGAAGAAGAAGTCCGTAGCACTGAGTACCACCGAAGCAGAGCACATTGCCACTAGCATGGATAGCTACGAAGTAGTTTGGTGGAGAAATCTCTTTGGAGAGCTATTTGAACAGATCTTAAATACTACAGTGATATATTGTGACAACAAGAGTGGAACCCGTCTGGCAGAAAATCACGTATTTCATGACAAGTCCAAGCACATAAAGATCTGATATCATTTCATTCGAGACATGGTGGAGAGAGGAGTCATTAGAATCCATCGAGACATGGTGGAGAGAGGAGTCATTAGAATCCATCACATATCAACAGATGAGCAGATTATAGATATTCTCACGAAGGCTTTGCCAAAAGGGAAGTTCTTGGTCTTCAGAGAGCAGCTTGGACTGACAGATGTGACCCCTCCTGATAAGGGGCATCGCTGGTCAAGAACACTGAGCCAGCTCTTCCCCCCTGTCTAAGCTCCCAGGGTGTGGAATTTAAATGGAGGGCTCTTGGGGTTGAGGGATCTCTGGACAATAGGGTATCACCCCTATTTGTCACCCATAGGGTGTGTGTGATCCTTGTCTGTTTTGACAAGTCGGGTATCTCCCCCTATCTTGGTCTATGCAAAGTATACCCCAGTTGGCATCATACCCACAAGTTGGCCTTGTTGGGATTACCGCTCCCCCGTCTGGCCAACAAGTTGACAGAGAGCTTGGGGGTGTGTGATCATTACCTTTGGTATGTCAGGTATGTGAAAATTCCTAAACCCAGAACCCCTACTGCAGCAAATTGATATTACTTCTCCTACTTGATTAATCATGCAAGTTATTTACTGTGTTCTGCAAGTAAATATTGACAAATACACTGCAACCTTCACTAATTAAACTGCGGAAATTAAATGCAGAAACAAGATTTGAGAAAGAAAATAGACACACAGTACACCGTTCTTTTTGGATTAAGTCCCCGAAAAAACCCAATGCGGGAAAACTGGTGCAGCAGATGAGGGTTTGATTTTATTAAGCAAAAGTTTATGAATACAACTGGATGCCCAAATTTGGCTATCCACAGAGAATCTGACTGACAGAGAACTAGTATACCCCAGTTGGCATCATACCCACAAGTTGGCCTTGTTGGGATTACCACTCCCCCGTCTGGCCAACAGGTTGACAGAGTGCTTGGGGGTGTGTGATCATTACCTTTGGTAAGTCAGGTATGTGAAAATTCCTAAACCCAAAACCCATATTGCAGCAAATTGATATTATTTCTCCTACTTGATTAATCATGCAAGTTATTAACTGTGTTCTACAAGTAAATATTGACAAATAAACTGCAACCTCCACTAATTAAATTGCGGAAATTAAATGCAGAAACAAGATCTGAGAAAGAAAATAGACACACAGACTACAGTACACTGTTCTTTTTGGATTAAGTCCCCGGAAAAACCCAATGCGAGAAAACTGGTGCAGCAGATGAGGGTTTGATTTTATTAAGCAAAAGTTTATGAATACAACTGGATGCCCAAATCTGGCTATCCACAGAGAATCTGACTGACAGAGAACTAGTGAGGATTACCTCACACTAACACTAGAGATCTGGAACTGACCCAACATTGAACTGACGAGCCCCACACTGCCTCTGTGCAAATCTGCGTCACCTCCTTTTGTTGGATCTTTTGTTGGTTAGATGTTGATTTATGGCTCCTCCAGTCTCACACCCCAGCACTCCGGCATTGGATCTGACTGATCTTTAGCAAAATCACGGACCTGTTCAAGGCTGCAGCGCTACCTCTGCGTGGCACTGCGCTGCCTAGTGTAGTTGCTACGCTGCCTCTTCTACGTACTGCCCTCTTCTTTCTTTGCAAAGTATTCCGGCTCCGAAAGAGATCTTCCAACTGGAACTATCACTGCCCCTCACTGCAATCGAATCAACTCGATCAAATCCTTCGACTGCCCTCTTGAAAAATTCGATCTCTAGACTCACTCGTTGTCATTTCCAAATGCCCATCAAAGTCCTTATAATCTTCTCGTTGGATAACCAACGGCCTCGATTAAAATATAATCAACGGCTTAGATCATATTGACTCGATCTCCGTCTTTTTATAGAAGTTTTACACCCAATGCTATTAATATACTTTAATTATTTTAATTCCGTAAGTTTAGACTTAGGCTCCCATTAAAAATAATTAATTATTTTAATACAACTCCATCCGGGTGGAATTTCCTAAAACGCTTTTTGGGTATTTTGGAATACGTGTCGAAGCCTCCCTCAAAAATTTGAGACTTGAGCCAATCCGATGCTACCAAAAATCAACAAGGTATCTCACCCAAGCTGATTATGATGCAAGTGTTCTACCACATGACTCTTGAGGGTCATTGCTGGGAAGATCAGCAGGCAATAGGATGGATGTGATCCTTACCTCTTATATAGCAAGTTGTATCTCGCCCATTGATTCCATCATGGGATGGTTGTGATCCTTGCTTGGTGAGTTGTATCTCGCCTATTGCTCGATGAGATAACATGAGGTAAGAGTGTCCAATAGGACCTTCCTCATTGTCTAAGAGGGTGGTAGCTTTAGCTCCCTGATGATTCTTCTTTTTTAGATTCGAGAATGCTTTAGCAGATAGGGTTGAGCAGAGATGGGACATAATATGACGACAGGATACATATGATTATTATATGACGCAGTTGGAATTTCTCCCTAGCTGAAAGTGAGTGTTAATTTGGCAGCTCAGTGACAAATTCCAACCATGGAACTAGATTCCTATTTTCGATAGGACCAATTTTGACTATTCAAGCGCTCAATTTGGACAAAGGAAAGTGCATTTTTTAATTAAATCCCACAGTGTCACATTTGATCAGGTTGACCCTAACAGGAAAATGGACACCCTTGGAAGCCTATAAATACAAGTGATCTTAAGCTCATTTGGACATCACGAAGCATCTTCTTCTTCTCTTCTTCATTGATTAGTTCGCATAAGTCTGAGGCTTGGTCGAGAAAAGTGGTTCATACAGGTCTGAGATTACAGGGTTGCAGCTCGCACGTGTTTTAAGGATTTTGGTTTCCAACCGCAGGCTGCACACATGCAATTTTTGGCTACAACTGCAGGGTTACGGACTCGTCCGTGCGGTTGGAAGGTATCAACCACACGCATACCTCTTCCTCCGTGCGGTTGATCTCTAACGTTGGATTTTGACATTTGACCACAGTTGACCGAAGGAGTTGACTATGATCTGGATTGATGCTGAAACATATTTTTGAATGTTGTTAGGTTAATTTTGTTGGATGATTTTGTATTGGGCTCATTGTACTCTCTGCTGACCATTTTATGACAATCTTATAAGAAGAATAATTTCAAAGGGTTCTCCCCATAGTGGGTTTTTCCCTGGTCTTTGACCAAATCTGGTGTCTCTTGCTGATGTATTGATTGTCTCCTTTGTCACTGCATTTGTTGTTCCATCTTCAATTACTGTTGATGATTGGAAATATTAATTGTTATTGAAAGATTGCTAATACAAGAATTGAATTGGGCTAAAGTAATTGAATCAGCATAGAACAATCTGAAATTTAACAAGCTTGTGATGTGGAATTGCAGTAACCAGAAAATTTTGGATTTGTATTTACTGCTAAGAAAAATATTTTTTTCATCTCCCCTCTTCATTGGAAGCAATTCATGTTTGGGGACGAGTGGATAATCCAGCAGGCTGGTGGGAATATTTCAGATGTGATCAGATTGCCAGGCATGTCTTTCTTGAGAAATGTCACTGTTGAACAACTTTTAAAGAGGTAAAAATTTTCTTGGCAGGGGAGAAGTTTCTGCATTTAGATCAGATTTGGTACTCGAGATTTCAGCCACGAATGAATGTTTAGAAACAATATAGATACTCTTCAAGTCAGAGCCAGAGTAGATATGCTAGCTCTCTGCTCATATAGGAAGGGAGTCTGATGTGCCTGCTCTTTGGCTCTTGGCTGTGTCCATCTTGATGTGCATGTATATGGATATCTAATGTAACATATGCTGCATATAAAGAAAAAAGTTCTACCTGCTTCAATAACAGCATAGACCCACATTTGTCAGCACATATCTACGAATCAAGCAGGAACGCACCAGAAAATTAAATTACTTTGGGTTCGCTCATTAGCCACCATACCAGTTTTCTCAATAAATGAAACCATGAGACTCCTAATGGGTTAAAGTCCTACAATTGTGACTCCTACTGGGTTAAAGTCCTACAATTGTGAAGCTGTAGAGGTTCAAAAAGAAATTACTTGCCCCATTTCATTTGACTGCCCACTAAGATAGCAGTAAAGTTCTTCAGACTGTCAACGATAGCAATAACTTAGCTACCTTTTTTTCCAGGATGTCTGGCATAATTGGGTGCTTATAGACTAGAGTAACAGATTCAGATTGGCAGGAAAGATATGTCCATCAGATCCGAAAACCGAACGTTCTCCCAGCAAGTGCCCCCAGCTTATCATTGAACCAACAAGCTAAAATAGGATTTTCTTTTTTTGTGATGGATGCTTTCAGTCAAGAGAAGCACGCAGGCAATTTTCCCAGGAAGAAAATTCATTATAATGAAGCAATTACGTCTCACGTAGTCTTGGAAACTATACTTTGCTAAGCAATCGCAAATGGTGAACTTACTACAATGAAGAAGTACGTCTAAAGGTCATGGCAGTTCTACTTTGGCTTAGCAGCTGCAACTAATGGGTTATCTTTTCAACCAGCTCTCAACTGCCATAATCAGCCCAGTTGGTGGGGAGGCCGGGGAGGGTTGCAGACAACGAGGTGATAACATTTCTAATGGGCATTTAACCCTGACTGGGAAATAGCAACATCCGGTTTTTACCCAGCACCCAAGCCCAGTTTTAAAAAAATAGAAATCATTTTTTTGTCATCACATAAACTTTTTCACAGATTATAATTTGCAAAATACAGACAATGCCCATGATTTGCAGCCATTTCATATATGCCTAAGAGCAATTTTCCGCATTCTATTATATCAAATTTCAGTAAATGCGGCATGAGATCATTCAGCTAGCAAATTTATACTAAACTTCAACTGAACACAGCACTATACAAACCAATTTGTTTTAGTAAAGCCGTAGATATTCAGTGGGCAATCTTCTGTACGAATCATGTACCTTTAAATGCCTTGTGTGAGAAGAAGGCGGTACGAGGGAGAATTCCCATAACCTCTGCCATGGACGATTTTCTTTGCTTCCCAGGCACTGATGTTTACAATACTTTCTTCATTCCATTTTGCTGTTGGGTTCGTGGGTCTGCATCGAATTTTTGAATTAATTATTTTATTACGTTTTATGATTTTCTCGCTTGTAAAGTACCTCTCGCACATCCTTTCAGATTTTTTTCATACGTGTTAACTATTGCCATGTGGCATAACCTTATCTTTTTTAATTTTTAATTTATCTCTATCATGTTCAATAAGTGCTGAATTTAAGTGAAGCAGGAGTGTATATGGGCAATTCTCGATCAAAATTATATCATTGCCATCTCGCAGGTGATGAGGTGCCGACTTTGTCACTATCTTAAAATTTATCAAATCTTGTTTTTCAATTTTGACTTGGTAGATTTGAGTATTTGGGATCACTCTTGAGAATATTGGTGTTGATAATATCGGTGATGTTCAGAAATTATCTTATTGATAACATTGGTGAAGATATCTATAAAATATTGGCAAGTATAAAAAATTACTTTTTCAGATTGGTGATATTTTTAAAATATAGTGATATTTAGTCAATATTTTGAAAACATTGTGATATTTTGAAAACGGAAAATATTGAGGGTCTAGAAAACATCTTATCGGTAATATCGACGAAAATATCGGCTCAGGATTGCCTTGATACCACTCTTCCATTTGAAGAGGCCATCCTGGAAGCTATGACTGGTGTAGAAAGACCGTGGGATGATTTGCATCATCGGTCTTACTTTTTACCAGATTTGAGCGAAGTTGAATCAAGTTTTCCTCGCCCTCAGTCTTCTGGTCTTGTTCACCTGATCCTGAACCCTTTAGCACCAGCGCAGGTTTTTGTTGAAGGGAACATGGATGTATTTTGAAAATATCACCATATTTTGAAAATATCGGCAAGCATAAAAAATCATTTTTTCGGATTGCCGATATTTTCAAAATATGGTGATATTTAGCCGATATTTTTGCCAATATTTTGAAAATATCAAAACGGAAAATATCGCGATATTTTTAAAACATAAAATATTGCAATATTTTTTCGGCGATATATCATTTTGCCGAAAATTTGGCGATAATTTCAAATATTCCCGATATATCATTGATATTATCAACTAGGAGTATAGTTTGGCTTTGTTTTTCATTTCACAAAGTTCAATTTCAAATTAAGTAAGGGTCTCCAACCATATGACATCTACTTCTAGTGCAATTGGGTTATTTATTTTATTTTGATAAAATTCGTAGAGTAGGGATTTTCATCTATATGACATAACAATTCTTTCTAAATCATAAATTATTGGTATATCTAGTTTGTAGATTGTTAAGTATGTTTACTCATTATTATTCCAATATGCTATCAATATATTATAATTAAAAAACCTAAATTTTCTTTTTTTTTTAATTAAAAAAAATGAAAATAATTAAAAAAAATTAATGAAAAAAGAATCATATCAAATTATTTTTAATAATGTGATAAATAAATAGTAAGACGAATTTCTTTATATGTTTTGAATAAATATAAAATTGGAATTTATAATATTTTATTAAAAACTTTTTATATAAGAAAAATGAAATATAAAATTATTTTATAAATACATAAGATAAATAATGTAATAAATAAATAATAATTTAATAATTTAATAGATAGATGCTAGCTCAAATTTCTTATGTATATATAGTAAATATAGAATTGTAACATCTAATCAAAAAACTTTTATATAGGAAAATGTATAATAAAATCAATGAAAATTATAAAATTATTTTATGAATGTATAAAATCATTTTATGAATGTAGTTTTTAAATAGATAGATAAAATATGTAATAATGTAATTTTTTTAAATTAATTTGATAAGAGTATTTCTTATTTTAATATGAATATTGTAAAAAAAAATTAATATTATATGGTGTAAACTTTATTTAATTTAAGTTGTTATTTATAATGAGTATGAGTCTTAATATTTTTTTTAAAAGAGGCTTAGAGAGTTGTATATTTACAAAATCTAGATAAAGGGCCACAATCCTTATATAGTCTTTATGTTTTCAATCAGTGCAAGTATTCACTAAATCATACAAAATTTATGCTAGTCTAAAGTTGCATTTCTTCCTTAGGTTAAATGATATCTCTACTTATAACTCTACAAAAAAAAACCCTAAAACCAAGATGTATTTACAATGCAACATTTAATAGTACGATGACTGGAGCAAAAAACAAACTGAACCAACTAGAGAAACACGATCAGCAGCGGCTAGTTCTAGGGATGTTAATCCGAGCACTCAGAGTTGAGACTTCTTCACGACGTTCATTTAATGAGATTTCCACGCTACCCAAAAGCCTAAGAAATTTAGCCTCCATGAGAAGCTAAGAGGACTATCGTTATCTCTTAGCCGTGTCATCTTGTTGTTATCTAGCCATCCTCAAGGCCTCGACGTCTACATATAGAATTTTATTTATCAATTGACCTACGTCGTTGCATTTTAGAAGGGATTGAAGATCTGTTATGTCAAAAGAAAATTGTTGCACCTGTCTCCCAATCACACCAAAAGGCTTCTCCCACTCTGCAATACCAACCAAACAGAATTTCCCATGAAAGAAATGAAAGACCGCATGATCCCTTTATAATCAACATTGAAACACTTTCATGAGGCCATCTGAGAAAACAATTTCAAATCCCACCCAGAATTTTCTTGAGGACACTAAGAAGATTGGGAAATGAAAGCATATGGCAACGCAATTAACCCTATCCCATAGCACGATATCTATATCGATTTCTAACCAAACTCGCATAAGAAGGAATAAATGTAGATTCTTCAATAAACATATAAAGGGAGAGAATTCAAGACACCTATGTTATTGAGGGAGACACCTGGAGGAAGGATTTAAAATTCGACATTGGAGAAGACTGACAATCCAAATATTGATGCGGCTTATCACTATAATAAGAGCGTAGAACCATTTAATTCAAGAGACGAATGTTCCATCCTTTGACAATGAGGGTTTCCAACTGGATCAGAGTTTGAATTCAAAAATTGGCAGCTTGGAGCTCTTATCATAATTAAGGAATGTACGTGATTTTGTAATTTCCTTGATCCTGCTCAATTTGGCCTTGGGTCAACAATGGGCCTCTTTTAGCCAGTACATCAATCATAGAGTTTAGATGTATGTATACATGTACAAATTATAAATGCTCAAATTGGGAGGATAGTAAGAGAATTCTTTGGAGGATAGGTGGGAGCTCAAAGCCCAACCCTCTCTTAGCCTTGATCATGTGTCGAATTATTACTAACTAGTCACCAAAAACCATAAGTCTATTGACCTTTCTTTCCAATGCAATTTCCAAGCCTTTCTATAGAACCAAAAACTTCGCTTGATTATTTGTCGCATGACCCAGGCCCCAAGCAAATTGTGCCTCAATGTTTCCATGAGGGAAAATTAATACCCCTTCCACTCTGGCATCCCCATTATAAGTCTTAATGTTGTTAACATATCATTAATACTATTTTTTTACCAACCTTTAAATTTATTTAAATACATGTCATATTTTATATTAAAGTTAAACACCATACAACTATATAAAGGATTAAAGAAAAATAAGCATATACATTATTAAAATCTCCACTTATGTGTACATAGAACTTTTGCTAAAACCAGTTTTCCTTATGCTACATATCCTTGTAATCACCCTAAGCATTCACATTGTTGTGAAAGTTACCATATTGTTGGTACAAATTTTAAAGAGAAAGTATTATCATTAAATAGTGTTACCATGATCATTGTTTCAATTTGTTGTATCAAGAGGCTTGCATTTAAAAGACCAAAACCACATACATAAACCAACCTACACATTTAAAAGAGAAAAATATTCTTTAATATCCTTCTGCATTTTAAAAATATCCTCTACATTTAGAAAAATTGTTCCCTGCACCATTTTACATTGTACAGTGTTGACACCCCCAGCAAATAGATAAGGCCTTCCATTAAAAGCATAGAATGTGAATGGGCCTTACAATCCCTACTATTTTTTACCACTACCTAGCTAGAATTGAACGAGATGTAACCAAACTTCTGGTTAACGTTGTAGGGAAAATAAAGCCCATGTGTGAAGTGGGGAAAGTTCACTAGGTAAGTCATTCATGTTGATTTTTTAGCGCGAATTGGGGTTACCAAATTTTGGCAAGAGTTTGACTTTGATTTGGTGGTTAAGCTAGGCGAGGAGAACTAAAACATGAGGCCTGATAACCCACCAAAGCTAAATAGGGGTATGGTCCCCACTCCCTCCCAAATGGTTACTTCAAAGAGATTGACCATCCATCATCCAAATGGTTGACCCGTGCCTGGTATGTTCGCTCGAATATATGGTAGGGGAAGAAGTCTCATAGACAGTTTTTCATTTTCATACGACCTTCAAGGTTTGTTGCGCAGACAGGCCACTGAACACCCTCTAATCTTGGGGTGTATAGTCTTCCTCGTACCACCATATTCTTTGAGGACGGGTGTAAGCTGATTCACATGACACCAAAGGATGGACCTATTAAGGGAGTTTTTCATTGTCATACGACCTTCAATGTTTGTTGCACGGGCATGGCACTTTACACCCTCTAATCTTGGGGTGTCTAGTCTTCCTCGTACCACCATATTCTTTGAGGACGGGTGTAAGCTCATTCACATGACACCAAAGGATGGACCTATTAAGGGAGTTATAGAGGACGAATATTATGCTACCGCTAGTATTAATAGTGTTTCCATTCTTATTGTCATTGTTCCAGATCCACTCAGAGTCATTGCCGCTAGTATTAATATTGTTTCCATTCTTGTTGTCGTTGTTCCAGATCCACTCAAATTCATTACTCGAAACGATGAGACCATGATGTGGGGGTGTGTAGGTTACACATCTAAAAAAAAATTGAATTGATTCCCTTCCTATAGCAGTTGTGAATGGTCTTCCGATGGTTGCCACATTAATCCTGGGGAGTTAGTGATTTGCCGCCTGTTCATATGGTGGAACTACTTCCCTTTAGGAATTACTTGTTTGTTGGTTCCTCCGACTTCTTTACCATGAATTCGTGTAGCTGCAGCGTATAAACTCAATTTTTTTTCCTTGAAAATGCCCGAAATCACAAAATAATGGCAACGGGGCAGAAAATTAAATCATTGTGCTATTGAATGAATGTAGACTTTTATACTTAATTATGAATGATGAGATATAGCATGTGACATTCAATTTTATTGGCAATTAGTCCCAAATGACCTCAACTCACTGCGAGCGCAGATGGACGTGTCCTAATTCTCATCAACTTTGTTGTGAAACAGGGCGCTTGAAAAGGCCAAAAGAAATGTGGGAAGAAAGAGTATGTATTTTTTGCTCCTCCGGAAAAGTGGAAACATAAAAACATTTCATTCTAGAATGTGAGGCCTTCAAAGACACCAGGGAAAACTATGCAGGTATTCTGGCAGCTAATTCTTGGGATAAGCTATTCAACGAAGAGTTTGTCGATAAGTTGGGAGTGGTCATTGTAAAACTTCACAAGAAAAGGGCCGAATACAAGAGTCAGATAGAGAAGCAATATGTCCCATAGGCTATCTTTAGTCTCGTGGACATTAAAAATTCTTTCTTTCTTTCTAGTGCAGATGGAACATGTCCTTCAACCAGGGAAGTCGACTACCAGGGAAAGGAAATAAGACATCCTAATGGCGGATAGCTCTAAAAGAAAGAATAAGTGAAGCAATGGACTATAAGGCGCATACCGCAAAAAAGAAATCCATTTTTGGTAATGAGGAGATATTGTTGCTTGCCTCCAGGTTTAAGGGCTACCACAAGATCCCGGATGAGGACCACTAACACTCAATAACTGCAAGATCCCAGATGAGGACCACTAACACTTGATAACCTCGAGCACACAGTCAACGGTACGGAACACAATTACTACATAAACTTCCCTCTATATTGTATGGAACACAATTACTACACTGTTAGGGGAAGGTAATTAGACATTCCGACTGCATGAGTCCTGGGAAATCATTTGTAAACATACAGACAACTTGAGTCCTAGGAAATCATTTTGATTCGCTTTCCACTTGAGTACGTGGGAGATCCATCGGGTGTTACATCTAGCATGAGGATACATGTTCATACGCTTTCCACTTGAGTACGTGGGAGATCCATCGGGTGTTACATCTAGCATGAGGATACAAGTTCAGATTCTGTCAGGAACGACGAATCTGAACAGTGTCAAGACGATAAACCTCATAATAGAAAATCCTGTGGCTTAAAAAAGAAGACAAGTGTTTATAAAACAATGCATATTGCATTGAAATATCATTTATCATTCTACAAGTACCATTAAATATACTCATGAGAAAATAGTTTTCATGTAAAGGGGATTTTGTATGTTACCCACTAGTATAAAAATTCCATTACTTGTGCATCCAATAAATACTTTGTAGACTATACCTTGCCTTGAGTGCACCCATCAATATTTTAATCACATTTTAAAAATAAAGAGTTTGTAATTGTGTTTCGGAGAATATATTTTCATAATCGATAGATATGATTGAGTGATTTTAATAATGATTCCTCTAAAATTCTCACCAATTTCTAGGGTTTTGTAATAAGCGGGTTGATAACAAAATGGTGGTTTTGTCCATTTTTAAGGTTTTGTTTCTACTTGCTCCATAATTGTATTGATCATTGTATTAGCAGTTGGTGTTACAAATGGCTCTCACTCAGTGGGAGGATGACTTTATTCAAGTCGGTTTTGGAAAGCACACTTGTTTATTGCCTCTCTTTCAAATATTGTTAAATCTTCCATTAATAAGATTCAAAATTATATGTTTAATTTCCTTTGGTCTGGCAGGAGAAACCATGTTGGTTTTCACTTGGTTAAATTGGAGTTTCTTTCCCAACATAAGAGTTGTGGTGGTTGGGGTTTTAAAAAACGCAATTGGTTTGGTTTAGCTTTAGCAATGAAAATTATATGGAGAGCCATTAAAGGATTTGGTCT
Organism: Pinus albicaulis; assembly: GCA_034641835.2. NCBI lineage: Eukaryota > Viridiplantae > Streptophyta > Pinopsida > Pinales > Pinaceae > Pinus > Pinus albicaulis. The sequence continues at coordinate 1,260,943,340 of CM076574.1, read as the reverse complement.
TTGGAGTAATATCATTTCAAATAAGTATTTTCATAATCGTCCATTTTCTGAGGGGTTGTGTTCATAACAGTCATCAAATTATGTTGTTGGCTCAAACATTTGGAGGGTTTGATAGATTTCTTACCTTGGATCAAAAATTGGCTTTCCGGGAAGGTTGGAAGTGGTGTTCATGTTCTCCTTGCGGTTGATCCTTTTATTGGTGGGTCATCCTTTTATATTCTATCTAATGAGCTACATGCACAATTGAATGCTCAGTGTATGAACAAGTGGTGTCATGTTTATATGCCTTACTCCTAGGCCCCGCTCAATAGTAGGTGGAAGCACTCATCAAACTTGGGATTACAAGGACTATTGACCTATGAGTGGGATGACTTTATCTCCAAGTTGATACATTGTGGTCTTATCTTATCGGATGAGTAGGATGAATTGGCGTGGTGTTGGAATTCCACATCTCAACAGGTCACTGCCAAATTTGCATATGATGTGATTTATGCTTTTGCCCCTCCCTCTAGGGACAAATGGTGGATCTGGAGACTGTGGTAATGGCCCTTCCCTATAAAACTCGGGTGTTTCATTTGGTTGACTCTCATAAATAAAATATTGACATGGGACAACCTGCTCCGTCGTGGATTTCATGGATACAATGTATGTGCTCTTTGCTTGTGTGGTACTGAATCGATTGACCACCCCTTTTTTCAATGTGCATTCTACAAAGCCCTTTGGAGCATAGTTTTGTATGCTCTCAATTTGTTGGATGATGGTCCATTTGACTTCCTTGAATCATGTATCCACTAGTGGGGTCATCATATAGGGAACTTCAGAGCACTTCCTGTCTTCTTGGCATGGGACATTTGGAAGGTACGTAACAAAAGGATTTTCAAGGATCATTTTATTAACATATCGGGATCCTTCCCCGGATTATGTGCTTCATCTTTGAGTACATTAAACCTCTGAAGCCTAAGAAGTCTTACCTCATTCCATACCCCCCAACCCCACTTTCTGGAAATATCATAATTTTTTATGGTGCACAGCGGGAGGGTTGTTAGAAAATCGAAAAGACAGAAATATTTTCTTATGTTGATAATTACTTGTGATATTATTATGTTCTTATTAACTTATTTGTGTTCTCCTTTTATCTTCCTCTCATTTTTTATATTTTGTAGCATTAGATGTGTTCTAGCCTCAAGATTTGGTGGAGAGGCTAGAATACATGTATTCTCCAAAACCCATAAATTGTTTCTGGAAATTCCACCTAGAGACGACTTAATTAGATTTATTAGTCAGTTTTTAATATTTCCTAAGTCTAAACTTAGGAATATGATTAATTAATCAGAAATAATTAAATCATTGTATGAATTTTCTAGAAACTCACACGGATCAACAAGGAAATAATCTTGTGTTGGCATGACGATGTATGTATGTGTTGTCCTTGATGGCAACCCACTTGTAACATAACAAGTATAAGTTAATCGGATGAGTTCACAAATCAGTTCAAAGGTGACAAAGTGATGGAACAAAATGACACAGTGATGATACAAAGATTTGCAGGTTAGAAATAGAATATTAATGAAGGTGAATATTTGAATAAATATATGCGGGTTAGATGAGGTCGAGTCACGTACACACGCGGAGATGTCGAAGCAAAGTCGCATACATATTGGTGCATTATTTTATTAAATACCAAGGGTCTTTACCATGGTATTAGCCCATAATATTGAGCATAGTAACGACTACTTGATCCTGTCAAAGATTACCAATGACACTAGTGTGGTTTTGTCTCATGGTATTGACTAAGGCTCAAACTATATGAGGAAGTGAAGGTCAAAGTGCTAAAGGAGTGCATGAGTAAGAGTGATCGATAATTACTTTGATCTGAATTTTTATTGCATGGTATGGGCTATTAATAAATGGTTAATCTGAGATAAGTATGCACCTGGTAATACAATCATGGATCAGGATCATTATACCTGAAATGACTATGGATTGTATGATCTGCTTATGAATCGATTAGATATGGGTGTTTGACGTGTGTTTATAGTTGTGTATGACATGATCTGGTATGTCTAAAGTTTTGATGAGTTGCGCAAGTGTGAGTTGGAAATTACATATATGTACACAAGTTTGACATAGGTAAGGTGTGTACACACGCAGGTTCTATTATGAGAAGTAGTGTATATTTTATGTAGTAATGTTAAACACACACATGGTGTATGAAGAAGAATAAACACACACATAGAAAGATAGGCATTCGTTGCTTCTCTATTACACATAGATGTACATTTATATTACATTAATGTGACTCTTGGATTCATCTTCCAAGGTCACTTGGACTCCTTTGTGAATTTTCACCTTCCACACCTACCCATGGAGGATTAGGTGTCCAACATTCCCCCCCTTAATCCGAAGGGGTATGTGTGAGTCCAAGAAGAGAGTTGTAATACAAATTTGCAAAGTATGCATGACAACACTTAGGCTGAATCAGCTCTCTGAAATGTTTTCATAAAGAGGTGGTTTAAGGATGACCACAAACACTGGAACGCAACACTTATTGCAGTTCCCAGAAATCTTCCAAAACTGGTAAGAAGCTAAGGGGTTCTGCTAGAGGAAGTGTCCCTCATATTTGAAAAGGGAGACCTTCAACCTAAGAGAAGGGAAGTCTACAACCTGTGATGGTTTAAGGATGACCACCAACACTGGAATGCTTAATGCATTTCTTGGAACTCTACCAAGGCTGGCAAGAAGTTGAAGTCTTCTGCTAGAGGAAGTGTTCTGAAAGAGGAAGAATATCAACCTCACATAGATGGTTTAAGGCTATCCACCAACCAAAGGCATGCTCATGGGCATCTGTGTCTCTGGCTACAACTCTAAATCTGGAACGACACGCTGTGGCTCAGGCTCGCTTGAACTTCTGTGTCTCTGGCTACAACTCTGAATATGGAATGAGAGATTTTGGCTTAGGCTCGCTTGATGTGGCGTCGAAGCTTGTAGATGACCACCATTTTCCCCCCTGTCAGGTACAAGGTGAGATGATGGCGAAAACTCAACTGCAAGTTTGTTCAATATTCGAGAACAAGTTCTGACATGTGACTTAAACATCTTCTTAGTTGTTGATACCCATTGCCAAGAAGCGATCCATCCAAGATGAATCTTTGTTCTTGCAGAAGGCTTGTTTCTGAAGCATCTGTGTGAAGAATGGGTGTGCCGACGATAGTGCTTGCATGGGTGAAGATCAAAACAATGATCTTTCATATGGCCAACTCGATCACAGTGTTGGCATTTCACAATCTGTTGTTGTTGTTGTTGCGGAAGAGGAGCAGGATCTGGAACAACTGAAGGTGAACTACCATGAAGAAATCTGGCACTCTGAAATTTGATGGGCTTGGAGTAGTCGGGAATATGAAATGACAACTCCTTTTCATATCCAAGACCTATTCAGTGCTTGTTGTGGACAAGCTCTTCCCAAGGTCTGATGATGGGCTTGGGAAGTGTAGACTGAGCTGCTGCATCTGCATGTAAATCTGCTCTTGTACAAGGAATTGAATGTGAATCGACTGCAACTTTATATTCTTGCTGCTGATGAGAGTCCTTCTCAATTTTCTGAACAAAAATAGGTTCAGAATGATGACTCTTTTGCTGAAGTTCATCTTGCTGAAGCTGAGTCTCCAACTGCAAAAACTCAATCTTGTCTTATGCATCTTGCAGGCAAGTTTGAATATTAAAAAGAGTGTTCTTGCTCATTTTTACCATATCATGAATAGTGGAATGAATGAGGTTATGCAACAACTCTAATGCATCATTGATTTTAGCCATTTTTCTCAACAACTCAGGCTCAAGAAATAAAGGGTGTCGGTTTCAACCGATAATGCACCCGTTTACAATGTGATTCAACTTACTTTCAAAAAAAAATACAAATGACTTCAAAGATCCTTTTTTTTGAACTTCCAATTATGGAATTCCCAAAGAACAAACTCTGCTACTCAAATTATGGAGGGCCTCAAGGTGTAGACTTGGTCGTCTAACTAGCAAGCAACAATGACTCACATCATAGAGGTATTCAACAATTTCTCAACTAGATCCTGCCTCGAGAATTTGTGGGAACTCATCAATTTTCCTATTGCACTCACAATAAAGATGAAGGAAAATTCCAAAAACTATGAGTAAGTTTTATGATGCCACCAATTTTGAAAATGATGACCAATTTTCAACATTTTCCTTCACATTATTAATATCTTTCAGAGAGTCATCCTTCTATACATGCCACAAATCTTGGTCACGTTTTTATAATAGAGAAACATATAGCAAAAACTTCACTCTTCACTGTAGAAAATTCATATATCCATTTACTCATATACCATCTCCTCTCTCTCTTCTTTTTTTTTTTGTAAGAAAAAAAAATTGGGGAAAAAATTGAGGTATTATCTGGAGGAGGTGAAATCTGGGGGAGGCGACTACTGGGGGAGGTGAAATCTGAGGGAGGCCAAACTGTAAAAAAAATTTAAAATTTATGTTCGAAAAACGAAAATTAAGTGAACGCAGAACTGTGATTTCTAAGGGTGGGGGGAACTGTGTAAAAACAATAAAAAAACAGAGGGGAAAAAACGCAGAGGGGAGGGGCGGGTTGGGGTCGGCGTGAAGGTCGTGAGGGGGAGAGGGTTGGGGAGGGAGCGAGGGGGCGAGTTGGGGAGGGTGCGAGGGCCGTGAGGGGGAGCGGGTTGGGGAGGTAGTGAGGGCTGTGTGACTGTTGGGAGACAGCGGGTGGGGAAGGCCGAGCGGGAGAGGGGACGAAGGGCTGAGCGGCCAAGAGGGGAGAGGGGAGTGCGATGTGGGGTGAGGGGTCGGGTGAGACGACCGTGAGGAAGTCCATGAGGGTGAGGGATGGGGAGTGGGGAGTGTTGAGGTCAAGAGGGTGAGGGGTGCAGGGTGAGAGTCGAGGCTGTGGGAGAGGGGTAGGGGAGCGAGTGCAGGCGGGAAGGGGCAAGGGGAGGGGGAGTGATTGCAGGTGGGAAAGAATAAAAAGGCTGCGGGGTTGGGAGTCGGGGCCATGGGATGGGAGAGGGGTGAGGGGAGTGCATGAGGCCACGCAGGTGAAGAAGGGTTGCTGTGAGGAGTGTGTAGCATACAGGGGGTGGGGATGGGAAAGGAAGGGCGTGGGTAGGCCAAGCGCTATGAGGGGGCAGCGTGCTGCTGTGAGGGGGAGGGGTGAGTATGGTGGGGAGGGATTGTGTGGGTGCGGTGGACAGTGAGGAGGGAGGGAGGTCAACGCAGCGACAAGGAGGTGGGAGAGGCCATGAGTTGAGGGGGTGGGGATGTGAGAGGTTGGGGGTGAGAGTGGAGTGAGCGAGAGCAGGTGGGTGTGAAGGCCGAGGGCCATGAGGGCCGTGAGTGGGATGGGTGAACCGTGAGGGGTGAGCTACATGACAAAAGTTTCTGGGGAATAAACAATAAAATATTTTGCACAACAGAGAACTATAAAAGTTTATAGTAAAAATTACAGTAAAAATCTCAGAATTTTCAGAGTCCCACTGATGGAGAGCGAAACCCACTATAAGCAGGTTCACTTCAAATCTTTCTCATATGAACCTGCAACCTCAAAATTAAAATTAAAGCGACTCGTTCATAATTCAAAAACCGATCCTGGGACCTGTGGGTTATAGGCCCATTATACTTTCGCAGCGCCACTTTGATGTCTGCATATATATCCATATATTTGTCGTGGCTCTTAACAAAACAATCGAGTTCTGTAACTCGAACAATACATGTGGCCTTTTCTAACATTAGAACCCCAAATGGTTCTCATTATAAAATCACCGGAAGCACTAAAACCTAAATCACAACCAGAACCAAATGTTGATTCCGCCTTAATGCATAACATCGAAACTCAACCATACAACTACAATTCTATAATATAATTCCGTTCCACTTAAACAATTCAACCTCCATACTATAAGACCTTTGGAATTCATGCACTGGACTTCAAACGTTTTAATTAAAATCTGCGGCAATTTACATCAGTCCATGCCTTTCGGTCAAAGTCACACCTTCCAAATATGATAGCATAACTTGACTTAACTTTCGTGTAGCTTGATAATGCGATTTCCCTTGGATCCCTGACCTCCATGATCACACGGTAGTCGCATTTTTTTCAACACAGGGTTTAACTCGAAATAATTTTGCGAAATGATCGGTTTTCAAATACCATTCACAACACGTGTCACTTGAAGGGCCCTATCGCAATTTTTTCACAAACCCAACTTACCATTTATAAAGAATGTGAGACCGCTAGTATTAGGTTTTGAAACCACTCAGCTTCCAAAGAATTTGGACTGCGTTCAGCTCCAATTCTCACTGCGGTTTAACTCGTCTCCTTCGAGCTCGTCTCTCCGCCTTGATAGTCCTTCATCAAAAGGCCGAGTCTCATTGACTTCTTGTATCGTGACATAAACGTAAGAATCGACATCGATTATATAAATCGAATCTCGCCTTCTCAATTTCGCTCAACAATTCTTAACATAGGGTTATAGTAATAGTGAATGGATTCAGAAACGATCAAAACCTCTACATACATACAGGATAAACGTGCAGTTCATTTATATACAGAGAATGTAGATTCAAAAGCCTTCAAATTATACACAGGACCCAATACAATTAATCCTTCATCATCTGCGTCTACACTATAACATCATATAAACATTAAATTTCCATCGATCCTGTAAGGATCGATGGTCAATAAACCATTGAATCATGACGTAACCAATCAAGTTAAATCAATAATAAACCATGCTCAGACACAAAAAGTTCACTTAACCAACATTCCTATTATATACAAACGCAGGATTACATCTAAGGCATTTCAACCTTAGTAGCCAAGTTCACATATGACTACATTGTGCTCACTCGCTCCCCCCCTCAGTCATTACAGGCTCGCTGGTTATATAGAATTTACAAAAGATCAGGAATCGGTTGGGCTTCACAATCTCTCCCAAACTTCCTCAACGCACACATGGCAGATGCACATGGCAGATAAATTACATAAGTTTTAGCATCGGTTTTAACAGATTTCGCCCCAAATCTGCATGACTATTCGCATACACGTCTCTTTAGCTTCATATTCGAATTTGAATTCGAATCGCTCAGATGCCCCTGCATCAGACTTCCGAGGCACAAAAAATTATGACCTCCTAGTCATATGTCTTCTCTAACTGTCAGCAATTATACCCACGTCATATGTGGAACTGCTCCTTGTAGAAATTCAAATAATTTGTTGGATTATTCTTCGAGATTATCCTGATTACACACTATTTAAGCTTCATGCATAATACATAACCTCTTCTACAATTGATCATCAATATGCGGAAATAGAAACAGTCGCATGCGCACATAAACACAATAATCAAACACACATATCAACACAGGATGTAATGGGGAAAGCAATAGCTGAAAACCCCCAACTATCTGTATAATATAATGATGGAGAACATGTAACAATACATAGCACAATAGTCCTCACAAGTACTCAGTACTATCTCCAAAAGTTACACACAAACTATATGAGATTTGAACAAGTCAGGGGTTCAAATCTCCTCCACAAGTCTGCCTGCCTCTACTGCGCAATCCAAGTGAGTAATGAGTGAGATCCAAGTTCGAATCCCACTAGCTCCAACTGCGCAATCCTCATTGGCAATCTCCATCAAAGTGTGTGCAAATCTCATGCACAATCATGGTCACAACTGATAGTCAATCACACCCTTTCACCCACCTCTAACACTGTTCTCCACTGAACTGTCCATGCATTGCAGTTAACTGATGTGTTCTTTAGTTGATTTATGAGTTAATAATTAGTGAATTAATTAATAATTAATTCACACCACTCATCACTAGTGTATTTTTCAATTAGACTAAATACAACTAGTTCAACTAAGTTAAACAGAACACAACTCCACCAACTGTCTCATCAACTCCACCAAACTCTGCCACATGAGTTCTAACTGAAGTCAACCATGCAATAGCTCAACTAACCCTTAGGAAAAGCGTATTTCCTTCTGTCAGCTGCATGTGCCACATCCGAGCATCAAACTGAAGTGCTCCAAGAGGATAAGATAATGTTTATAGTCTAAATATTATTAAGGGTTAATAATATTTGACTGTTCTATTTTTAGCCCGGCAGTCTAAAAATAGAAACTGCCCAATGTCTAAAAATAGAGGTCCATATTTTTTTACCAACTCAACCAATCATCCATAAATAGCATCCTGCAACTCATAGACCATGATCCATATGTCTAAAAATAGACATAGTCTAAAAATAGACTTTGCGCCAAAAATAGCCTGCGGGCCCACTTAGTGAAGGCGACTTCATTTCACTAAGCTCCATCATCTTGTTGCATTTTCAACACTCCCTCTCAACAAGATATGGATTATCAGCAACCCCTATCCTGCCTCTGTGGAATTCGAACTTGCTCCTGGTGAGCGCCTTCGTCAAGATGTCAGCATCCTGATCCTCCGTGGGAACATATGAAAGCATCATGATTCTCCGCTGAACACAATCTCTGATATGATGGTACTTGATGTCGATGTGTTTGGACCTATCATGAAATACTGGATTAGCCGAGAGCTTGATGCAGCTCTGGTTATCACAGTAGATCACTGTAGGCTCCAAATGCAACCTGAACAAACCTGCGAGAATCTTCCTCATCCAAATAGCCTCACATGCAGCCAAACTTGCTGCCATGTACTCGGCCTCTGCTGAACTGAGTGCCACGGATCTCTGCTTCCTGCTGTACCAGGAAACTGCTGTCGACCCAATGCTGAAAACTCCTCCAGAAGTGCTCTTCCGGTCCGTTGGGCTCCCTGTCCAATCTGCATCAGTGAAGCCAGAAAGCTTCGCTCCATCCTCCTGTCTGTACCATAGACCATATCCCGATGTGCCTCTGATATAGCGCAATACATGCTTGCCCGCCTTCCAAAAGAGCTTGGTAGGCTTAACCATAGCTTGCGAAAGCTGGTTAACTGCATAGCATATATCGGGTCGTGTATTGACCAGATACATAAGCGACCCCACCAACTGTCGATAGACAGTGGCATCAACTACCTCCGCTGAAGTAGCATCCTCCTTCCTCCAACCACCAGGAAGAGGAGTGTCAACAGGCTTGCAGCCTTGCATGTTGAACCTCTCCAGAATCTCCCGGGCATACTTGCCCTGAGAAACAAATAGTTCTCTGCTGTGCTGCCAAATCTCCAATCCCAGGAAATAATGAAGGATGCCCAAGTCCTTCATCTCAAACTCTCGTGCAAAATCCTCCTTGCATGAAAGTATCAACTGCTCATCGCCAGTCAAAATCAGATCATCTACATACAGTACGATGATCAACAGCTTCCCCTCCACCACAATCTGGTACAGGTTAGGATCCGCCTCACTCTTGGAGAATCCAAGCCCGGTGAAGTAGCTGTCTATGCGATTGTACCAAGCACGAGGTGCTTGCTTCAGCCCGTACAGTGCTCTCTTGAGTCGGCACACATGCGACTCACTGCTGAAGATCTCAAAACCTTCAGGCTGCTCTATGTACACCTCCTCCTCAATGACTCCGTTGAGGAACGCAATCTTCACATCCATCTGATGAATGTGCCACCCCATCTGCGCTGAGAGAGCAAGGATCGTCCATATGGAAGAGTACCTTGCGACAGGTGAAAAAGTCTCCTCATAATCGATCCCCTTGATCTGTGAAAAGCCACGGGCGACAAATCTCGCCTTGTACTTCTCCACACTCCCGTCAGCTGCCTGCTTCACTTTGTAGATCCATCGCGAACCCACCACTGATTTCCCCACCGGTCTTGGGACAATCTCCCATGCACTGTTCCTGACGATCGAATCATACTCTTCGATCATGGCATCAACCCATGCGGGTTCCTCCACAGCTTCCTCAAAAGAGGATGGCTCCGTCACAACACATTGACTCACAAGAGCCATGTATCCAGTGTGCCGATCCGGTGACTGTCTCTGTCTGCGCTGTGCTGTAGGTGGTCCTACAACCTTCTCTGCATCCCGAGCCAGTCGCTCAGCTTCTGTAGTGCGCATGCGCCCTCTGATGGTTGGCGCTGCCTGGGTGGTTTCTTCCACCTCTTGAACTTCCTCTTGTGGTTGATCCACATCCGGAAGCTCCTCCTTAGGAACTAACAGCTCCTCATCTGCATGCAAGTGTAGCTCCCTCTCAAGCGAACACTGCATGGCTTTCTCCTCCTGAAACTTGATATCCCATCGCACAACAGTCTTGCGACTGTCTGAAAAATACACCCGATAGTTGTGAGGTGTATCAGTGTACCCCACAAATATTCCAACCTCTGCGGTTGGATCCGGCTTCTTTCTGGCATCCTTCGTCACATGCATGTAGACAGGTGAGCCAAAAATTCTCAGATGAGAAATATCAGGCCTCTTGCCAGAAAATGCCTCCTCCGGTGTACTCATGCCAAGAACCTTGTGAGGACAATGGTTACGCACATAGCCCCGGTGTGCATGCCTCAGCCCACAGTGAAGGGGTAGGCCCGATCATACAACATCGCCGTGCGGCACCTGATCGTTCGATTTCTTAGCTCAGCAGCCCCATTAGCATGGGTTATGAGTCTGATGAGCTCTCTCAGGAATCCATACTGTATTTATGAAATTCCTTGGTCGGCATAAATGAATTCACCACCATTGTCTCTCCTAAGAGCCTTCACATACTTCCCCGATTCCTTCTCAACCAGCGCCTTGAACTCACAGAACTTTGAGTATGTCTCGCTCTTCTTCTGCATGAAGAAGATCCAGCACTTCTGAGAAAAATCATCAACAAAGATCACATAGTACTTGTGCTTTGCTGTCGAAGCTACTGAGAAAGGACCACACACGTCTGTGTGAACTCTCTCAAGGATCGTCGTGGCGCGACTATCCTTCTTGTGAAAGGTGGCTTTCACAAATTTTCCCAAAGTACACCCCTTGCACTGATCTGACTGTGCAAGGGTGCCCTTAGGAAGCCCAATAGAAATCTGCTGCAGTATCTTCAAAGCGCCATGGTGAAGGTGGCCCAATCTCTGGTGCCACAGCTCGCCATCATCCCAGCTCACCACTGCTTCCGCCTTGCATGCCATTGATGTGCAACCATCTACTTGCAATTGATAAAGGTTATTGACTCGAAGTCCTATCTTCCAGGTTTCTCCAGTAGTCTTACTGCGCAGGAAAGCCTTTCCTTCGTTGAAGACAACATCGTACCCTTTGTCTTCCAACATCGCCACAGAGATCAGATTCTTCTTCAATCCTGGAACATGCATCACTTCCTTCAATACGAAGGGTTTACCAGACTCCCTCTCAAAGGAAATGGTGCCGATACCGGTCGCACTGTATCTACCATCATCGCCCATCTCGATGTGCACTCCAAGATCTTTTTCCTCCAGATCTGAAAACAGATCCCGATCTCCTGTCATGTGAAATGACGCACCACTGTCCAAGAACCATACTAATCCCATCACACTTGAGACCAAGCATGCGATCAGTGAAAATACGACTCAAGCGTGAGGCTAAGGCCTCTCCTCCTGCAGATCTAGCAGCCTGCTTATTTTTCTTCTTTTGCGGACAATTTGTGGCATAATGTCCATGTTGGTGATAGTGAAAGCACTTCACCTTGGACATGTCCTGCTGCTTCTTGACTTTCGCACCGGATTGAGAAGCTTTCTTATTCTTCCCCTTCTTTGCTTTGGCGGCCAAAGCGCAATTCTCTTCATCGAGATACCTTTGATGAAGATCCATCTCTAATGTCCGCCTTATCTCCTCTTACCTGAGATCAGACCAAAGTCGCACTTACTCCCAATTTATCCAGGCCCATTGTTTGTCATTAGGCATGCCAACTCTTGGAAGACCCAGAGAACCCAGCTCACCGGTTCCTCATCATCGCTTGATCCTCCACTTCGACTCATCCCTGCATTGGATGAACTTCGTGAGGTACTTCGGCATACTGTTGCCTTTCTCCATCTTTATGTGTCTGAGCTTATCCTTGAGTGCCAAATTCCTCTGGTCGCTCTTGCTCTGGAAAAAATCTGTCAACGCTTTCCACATCAAGTATGGAGAAGATTTTCCATGCATGCTGGATACAATGTGATCCTTCACGCCCTCCAACAGAATTCTTCGACATTTCTCCATCTTCTTTTTCCAAGCCTCAACTTGAGCAGCATCAATAGGCTTTGGGATCTCAGCTTCTATGAACTCCTTCAGCACGTTATCATCTAATACGGCCTCCATTATGTCCTTCCATGCAACATAATTTGAACTGCCCTCAAGGGCATATTCCAGTCGCAATCCGTTGAAAGACATTTCAACTCTAGCACCAAGAAAACAAACTGCTGCAAAATTCGAATTCCAAGCTCAAAACTCAGCTACTTCTGGATCTGTGAGAAAAATTATTTCTAGCACAGAGATTCATCGAGGAATTTATCGGATATATCACCTTTCAAAGGAAAGGATGATCCAAGAGGCTACCCGGCCCGATACAGACTCTGTTTCAACGAAATAATTTAGAATCAACGGGAATAGATCCGATGATCACCCGGGGCCCGATACCATGTAGAAATTTGAATAATAGCTGAATTATTCACCGAGATTATCCCGATTACACACTATTTAAGATTCATGCATAATACATAACCTCTTCTACAATTGATCATCAATATGCGGAAATAGAAACAGTCGCATGCGCACATAAACACAATACTAAAGCACACATAAACACAGTATGTACTGGGGAAAGAAATAGCTGAAAACCCCCAAATATTTGTATAATATAATGATAGAGAACATGTAACAATACATAGCACAAAGCTCTCACAAGTACTCAATACTATCTCCAAAAGCTACACACAAAACTATATGAGATTTGAACAAGTCAGGGGTTCAAATCTCCTCCACAAGTCTGCTTGCCTCTACTGCGCAATCCAAGTGAGTAATGAGTGAGATCCAAGTTCAAATCCCACTAGCTCCAACTGCGCAATCCTCATTGGAAATCTCCATCAAAGTGTGTGCAACTCTCATGCACAATCAATGGTCACAACTGATAGTCAATCACACCCTTTCACCTACCTCTAACACTGGTCTCCATTGAACTATCCATGCATTGCAGTTAACTGATGTGTTGTTTAGTTGATTTATGAGTTAATAATTAGTGAATTAATTAATAATTAATTCACACCACTCATCACTAGTGTACTTGTCATTTAGACTAAATACAACTAGTTCAACTAAGTTAAAACAACACAACTCCACCAACTGCCTCATCAATCACTGCTAAACTCGCTGGTGGAGTTCTAAATCGAAGTCAAACATGCAATAGAGCTCTTTCAATCAACCCTTCAGGAAAGGCTGTGAATTCCTTCACGTCGCCCGCATGCGCCACATCCAAGCGTCAAACTGAAGTGCTCCAAGAGGAAAAGATAATGTTTATAGTCTAAATATTATTAAGGGTTAATAATATTTGACTGTTCTATTTTTAGCCCGGCAGTCTAAAAATAGAAACCGCCAAATGTCTAAAAATAGAGGTCCATATATTTTTACCAACTCGACCAATCATCCATAAATAGCATCCTGCAACTCATAGACCATGATCCATATGTCTAAAAATAGACTTTGCGCCAAAAATAGCCTGCGGGCCCACTTAGTGAAGGCGACTTCATTTCACTAAGCTCCATCATCTTGTTGCATTTTCAACACTCCTTGTGATCTTCCTGTAACAACATGCTTGAACAATTCTCACCCACATCCTCTACGGAATTGTCCTCTGTGAGCTGCAACAAAACCTCTACAATAGCAAGTCCTCCTTGCTACCAGATACGTCACCAAGCTTCTCTCCTGAGCTCAGTCTCTCGGCATCTCTTTGGTTCGCCCCTATGGAGCCAGTTGAGCACTCCTGCTCTAGGCTGCTGCAATCTTCTCACCTTCCTCTGCTGCTACCTTCACAAACATAAAAATCACAAGCTTCACAAAAGTGTACCTCTCTTCCTCTGTATGCAAACTCTTCCTCCGGAGGAAATCATTTTCCTGCTCTGATACCACTTGATGGAGAGCGAAACCCACTATAAGCAGGTTCACTTCAAATCTTTCTCGTATGAACCTACAACCTCAAAATTAAAATTAAAGCTACTGGTTCATAATTCAAAAACCGATCCTGGGACTTGTGGGTTGTAGGCCCATTATACTTCCGCATCACCACTTTGATGTCTGCATATATATCCATATATTTATTGGGGCTCTTAACAAAACAATCAAGTTCTGTAACTCGAACAATACATGCAGCCTTTTCTAACATTAGAACCCCAAATGGTTCTCATTATAAAATCACCGGAAGCACTAAAACCTAAATCACAACCCGAACCAAATGTTGATTCCGCCTTAATGCATAACATTGGAACTCAACCATACAACTAAAATTCTATAATATAATTCGGGTCCACTTAAACAGTTCAACCTCCATACTATAAGACCTTTGGAATTCACGCACCAGACTTCAAACATTTTAATTAAACTTTGCGGAAATTTACATTGGTCCATGCCTTTCGGTCAAAGTCACACCTTCCAAATACGATAGCATAACTTGACTTAACTTTCGTGCAGCTTGATAATGTGATTTCCCTTGGATCCCTGACCTCCATGATCACACGGTAGTCGCATTTTTTTCAACACAGGCTTTAACTCGAAATTATTTTGCGAAATGACTAATTTTCAAATACCATTCACAACACGTGTCACTTGAAGGGCCCTATCGCAATTTTTCCACAAACCCAACTTACCCTTTATAAAGAATGCGAGATCGATGGTATTAGGTTTTGAAACCACTCAGCTTCCAACGAATTTGGACTGCATTCAACTCCAATTCTCACTACGGCTTAACTCGTCTCCTTCGAGCTCGTCTCTCCACCTTGATAGTCCTTCATCAAAAGGCCGAGTCTCATTGAATTCTTGTATCGTGACATAAACGTAAGAATCGACATCGATTATATAAATCGAATCTCGCCTTCTCAATTTCGCTCAACAATTATTAACATAGGGTTATAGTAATAGAAAATGGATTCCAAAACGATCAGAACCTCTACATACATACAGGATAAACGCGTAGTTCATTTATGTACAGAGAATGTAGATTCAAAAGCCTTCAAATTATACATAGCAATACAATTAATCTGTCATTATCTGTGTCTACACTATAACAACATATAAACATTAAATTTCCATCGATCCTGTAAGGATGGATGGTCAATAAACCACTGAATCACGACATAACCCATAAAGTTAAATCAATAATAAACCATGCTCAGACACAGAAATTTCACTTAACCAGCATTCCTATTATATACAAACGCATGATTACATCTAAGGCATTTCAGCCTTAGTAGCCAAGTTCACATATGACTACATTATGCTCGCTCGCTCCCCCCTCAGTCATTACATGGTCGCTGGTTATATAGAATTTACAAAAGATCAGGAATTGGTTGGACTTCACAATCTCTCCTGAACTTCCTCAACGCACACATGGCAGGCGCACATGGTAGATCAGTTACATAAGTTTTAGCATTGGTTTTAATAGATTTCGCCCCAAATCTGCATGACTGTTCGCATACCCGTCTCTTCAGCTTCAGATTCGAATTTGAATTCGAATCGCTCAGATGCCCCTGCGTCACCCACTTTGAAGAATACCACACAACTAATAGTTGAGGCCACACATCATGGTAAGACCTATAGACTTTATAGTACAATAAATTTAACTGTGCTCAGAATTTGAGCAGAAATTGCAGGAAAAAATTGCAGAATTTGTAGTAAACAGAACTCAGAATTTTCTAGAATGCTGAATGGTGGGAGTAGTAAACAAAATGGCAGGAGCAGTAAAAACTGAATGCAGCAGGGAGCAGTGAGAAAATATGTAGAGTTTAAAATGCACAATGCTGCTCTTCACAAAAATTATTTCTGAACGTAGCAAAAATAATGAACCCAACATAATAATTTCTGAAAGTTGCAAAAGTGATTTCTAATGCTGCAAAAATGCACAGGATTTTTTGTAGGTTCACACAGGCCACAAAAACAAATGGCTCAAACAAGATTGAGCTGGTTATAAACGTATCAACTCTGATACCATGTTAAACACACACATGGTGTATGAAGAAGAATAAACACACACATAGAAAGATAGGCATTCATTGCTTCTCTATTACACATAGATGTACATTTATATTACATTAATGTGACTCTTGGATTCATCTTCCAAGGTCACTTGGACTCCTTTGTGACTTTTCGCCTTCCACACCTACCCATGGAGGATTAGGTGTCCAACAAGTACGTTGAGATCTATACGCAGGTTTAGTTCGTGAAAACCATGTATACACGCAAAAGTGCTTTATTGAAAGTGTGTATGAAAGATGGGGTTTATGAAAAAGAATATGTATGATATGTCTGTACAGTATTTTTGTATTGTTTTTGTCTATCGATGAAGTATTCATGTTGATCTGGGTTTAGTAGTGGTGTCTGAAGTTGAATTGATTGAGTATTGATTTGTTGAAGAATGTTAATAATGCAACTAACTATTTGAGGTTCAGAAATCTGCGATCTGACAGAATGCTTCAGTGTGTCTGTGTGCAAGCCATTTTCTGAATTAGATTGACAGTAATTCAGAACTTAGTATGTTGAGATCTGTATGCAGGTTGCATTAATTAAAATCGTGTATATACCACTACAAGGAAAATACTCTCTAGTGGAGGTTATAAAGGAGGTTTTTAGTGTTATAAAATTGGCCAAAATTGTCAAAAAAACATTTGCTACAACATCCGTTTATGGTTACGGAGGTTTTGGCGGAGCTTTTAATGGAAATTCAACACAACTAAAAAAAAATGGGCGGACAGAGGTTATTACATATGTTTTTTTCATCGGTGCGCTACTCTGGCTTTAATGCACCGATGCGTACATGCAGACGGCGCCCTGGGACGGTCTTAGTCCAACACACCGGGATGTTTAGGTGTAAAACCGCATTGGGAATAGTGTTGGTCATACAACACACAGGGCCGTTCTAATTGGTCTTGGGATTCATGTGGTGCCCATAGGTCGTATCAACGCACCGGTGCGTATACTTATATAAACGCACCGGTGCGCCGTATCACAGAAAGGCACCGAGATTTATAATTGGTATCGGTATTCGTGCGGTGCGCATAGATCGTAAAAATGCACCCGTGCTTATAGATACGTAAACGCCCAGGTGCGCAATATCACACAAACGCACCGATATTTATAACTGGTATCGGTATTTGTGCGGTGTCCATAGATCGTACAACAACGCCAGTGCATATAGACACATAAACGCATCGGTGTACAGTTACTGACATGCACTGGTTTTCATGTTGTATTTTTTAGAAACATTGACTTGTGACAGTCCAATTATTGTGATTGTTTAAATTCATTATTCATCAAAAGTCAACACATCTTATAACAATATTCATATTAATTACATTTTTATTAATGCATTTGAATGTGATGTTTGGATTAATTTGTTGTATCATTTCATAATTATTGTGGTTTTTTAAAATTCATTATCAACAAAAGTTGACACATATATATCTTATAACAATATTCATATGAATTAAATTTTTATTAGTGCATTTGAGAACAACAATGGAGAACACAATATAATAAATTAAAACATATTTTATGATTATATGTGTGTGTGTGTGTGTGAATAAGACAGTCTTTATCATACAAAATGGGACAGTTATTGGTATCCCTTTGTCTTTCAATTGGGACACTATGTCCATTACATTAAACAAAATGTCTGATTTCACAGACATATATATTTTAAAAAATAAAACACCTTGCTTTGATATCCAAACATAGTGATCATCATTCTTCGCTTGAATTGTTGTCACTGCTAGAGCTACTTCCATGACTTGGGTTATTTTCAGGAATGTTTTGTTCACGACGTTGATTGTTTTCTTCTTCTTCACCTTCCATCTACAAACATAAAAATAAACTGAAATGAGTGTATATACATTGGTGAGAATAATGAAATTGCAATATTAAATAATATACATCAATGTAAACTTAAAAGAAAAAATGATGTACTATAGCAACAATTGACTCATAAACTATACACATTCTTCTCAAAACCATGTACCATGCCATCTTTCAAA
This sequence comes from Pinus albicaulis, assembly GCA_034641835.2. Classification (NCBI taxonomy): domain Eukaryota; kingdom Viridiplantae; phylum Streptophyta; class Pinopsida; order Pinales; family Pinaceae; genus Pinus; species Pinus albicaulis. The sequence continues at coordinate 1,260,925,166 of CM076574.1, read as the reverse complement.
AATTCATATGTTGGCACAAGCCTAGTTTTGTTTCCCGCAAGTTTCATACCCCATCATATATTTAATATAAAAGATTTTTAGTTCTATTAATTATAGAAAGAGCTAAGTAAAACAAGATCGATAGATGCTTACAAATTTCACAATTAATTTCTGATATGCCAATATATAGTCACAACCCATATTTAACCCAATTTGAATCAATTCGTCAGATGGTTCTTCTTTGTCTGTTAGCACCTGTTTGAAGACATTCAAAGATGATTTTTGTAAAATTACTTATAAAATAAAAAAATGAAATCTAGTTAAGTTGTTATAAGGAAGTAATAATTACTCACAAACTTAGATATCAACCCTTTTCTTCTTTGTCGTCCTATTTTATGTGCTGAATGGGTTCCATTTTCTTTTCTTTTCTGCAAGAAAATACTTGAAAATTAATATTTAATGCTAAATTGTTTATTTATTGTACCTAATTATCAAAAAATTCAATGATTACATATTGCATTTCGCTTGTGTTGTTGCGTTGAGATGGCACAACCTCCCGCGATGCAATTATGTCCACTTCTTTGACCATCTCCTTGTACACCTTTTTGGACATTCCTACCGGCATATTTCTAATATCAGCTCGTTCATTCTTTGAGATTTTAATAATCTTCCTGAAAAAGTAACATGACAATAAATTGTTTAATTTTTATATTGATATATGAAAACTAAATATAACAAAAGTGATATTTATAAATAATTCTAGACAAAAATTTAATGGAATATTATTTTTTCATTCCTTTTTTTTTGTTGTTGTATGTTTTTGCTATTAAGAGTCTGATATGTCTCATTGACCAATTCTCTGGAAACTCCTCTTGTAGTTTAGATAAAATTTAGTTCTTGGAATCATTGGAATGACTTTTGTATTGTAAGTGGAAAGAATATCTGTATATTCATTCCACTAGATCCCTTAAAATTTTGTAAATGTTCTTCCACCTTTTGCTAACCTCCAGTACCACTCCAGATGGGCTAAGGAGCAATTCATTTTCATTTGCATGTTCTATTTTTTTTCTTTTCTTAGAACAACATTCTTTTTCTAAGTTGTTGGTCCCTGTAGAACATTAAACAGATGTGAATTAATAGACTGTTTGACACATGTTATCTAATAATTTTAAGTATATTATTAATGATAATTAAAAAAAGAAACTCATATTGGATCGATAGTCTTTTTTCATTCACCTGATTCATCCTTTTGCAATTTTTCCATTAAGCTTTTACGCTCTTCTGGTCCTAGATGAGAAATAATCATATCAAACTTTGTCATTTTGTGGCTCTGCATGATACACAGTAAACAATACATATTAGTTAAACTTACATATAGTTCAAAAATAATATTTTTTGTAAAGAATTTACAAAGAACTTCCCTTTTTTTCTTTTCTTGATGTGTTATCAGTGTTTTTGTTACTTGATCTCTTGTCAGTCATTTCTTTATCAATCTGAAACCTGTACCATATCATTCATTAATATATTTATAAATAAATTCTCAACTTTTCAGGTACAAAATAAATCTCAAGACACTGGTGCACCTTTCATGAGGCACGCACCGTGGCCGATGCGTGGGGGTATTAAAAATGCACCGCAAAATAATATAATAGACCCTACAATGCATGGGGTATTATAAACACACCGCAAAAATAGTGTAATAGACCGTACGGTGCTATCCTCATAAAATGGAGCATCAGTGCCCTATTTCAGATATGGCGAATTGATTTAGAAAAATTGTTTTCAATTTTTTATTACACAGTACTTGCGCGGTGCACTGTATAATACAACACACCGATGCGCTAGGGTACGCAGGGCGCACCGATAAAGAAAAATCCATTTTTTCCAAAAATTTACGCAATGGCCGAATGGATTGGGATCCGACTATGCAAGTCGTCCTGTGGGTTGGATGTCAATCTAAAATGAAAAACCCTAATTCTGAAATCACAAAAACAGGGAGAAGAAAGAGAAAAAATAAAAAAATGAAGGGTTTAGGGTAAAAATGGATAAAACTGCAGAAAAAGTAAAAAAAATAATCAAATTTAATCACAAGATGGTTTGAAATTCTATGATACAGGGTTTGAATCACCAGAGGTTTGGTTTCTGATTGTCTGAATACTTTTGTTCGAACGTATTTCGCTGCTCCACAGTGCCCTCATTCTCTCTTGCTCCAGGTCTGTCTCCTGCAAATATCTAGCTGAAAATTTTAGCAAAAATAGTGAAATAATGAAAAGTGTTTATTATTTAAAGAATTATTTTATGAATTATATTTTCGAAAATATTTTGCCGCCCATTTTTCAAATTGTCGTTTTTTTCACTTAAAGAAAATAGAGTTGCATTTTTTTTATTTGCGTTTATTCGTGACCGGTGCGGAAGAGTTGTGAAGCACTGGTGTGTGTTATGATGATAAGCGCACCAGACTGTATAAAGTTCTTATTTTTTTTGTATGTGAGATCATAATAAAATAATGATAATTCTAAAGTACATGAATTTATTTTCATTATTTTCTAAACTTTATTATGTTACAAAAATTTAGATTATTCTAGATTTTTTATTTTACAATTATTTGCAAATTTACAAATTTGAATATTTTAATAAAAACATTTCACATTAATACAATTACAAATTTACAAATATTTTACAAACTATTACAATTAGAATTAGAATTAGAATTAGAATTAGAATTTTAATTTTACATACAATTACATTTACATAGAATTACATTTACAATTACAATTACAAATACAATTACAATTTTAGAATTTTACATACAATTAGAATTAGAATTACAATTTTACAAATTTTCATATATACAATTACAATTACAATCATTTCACAATAAATTAAATATTAAAATTACAATTAAAATTTTACATTAAATATTTTACATACAATTACAGTTAAAATTACAATTACAAATACAAATACAATTTTACAATTTTATATACAATTAAAATTTAAATTTCAATTACAATCATGACATAATATTTAATAAATATCATGGTCATTTAATATTAAATTAATTAATAAACATCATCACGATCATGATAACCATCGTACAAACATCATATTCGACTAAAAAACAAATTCAAACATCAAATTAACATTATATATTAACATCATCACAACACAAACATCAAATATACATCTCATGTCAAATAACTCATGCTATCACATATACACATCTATCTGCAAGCTAAACATTAAATGAACATATCTAACATGACCTAACAATATGCACATCATAATGATCACCAACATGTAAATTAAGTACAATTGCAACATGAACATAAAATACATGGACCATACATATATAGCTGAATAATGTTAAAAATATACAACTGTAATATAAATGTCATGGATCAGCTGGTGGTAGTACTACGACATCAATATAAGTACAAGTGGAGGCCTACTTAGTAAATGGTGCAGCCTCGATGGTCGATGGTCGAGCCTGCTCATGATCATGACTAGTACTGATGGATGCATCAGATGGACGTGGTAGTACAACATCAATATAAGCAGTAGTAGTGGAGGCCTGCTTATTCAATAGCGCAACCTCGATGGTCGATGGTCCAACCTGCTCATGATCATGACTAGTACTGATGGATGTTGTAGGCTGTTGACTCGACGTGGCCAATGGTCCAGCCTCATCTCCATGATGACTTCTAGATGCTGCTAGTGGAGCCTCATGCTCATCAGGCGCGGCTCGAGGTGAACGATCATGAGATGATGAGCCACTGCTCGTGGACTATCCATCACATGTCGCGGTTCGACTACGCCTATAACATGCAACAGTCCTACTCAGTCACGTAATAGCTGTCGTAGCTCTTACGACATGCCGCATTAGGCTTTACATGTCATGTGTCATGCCTCACCACATCCGTAATAGCCTATCATTGGCCTGTATGTCTCTGTATTGAGCGGGCCTGATGCCCGCCTCAAAAATTAATGCACTGAGTTGGTTTCCCAACTCCATCCTATATCTAGTCTCAGGTTGACCACGCCTAGAAAAATGCGGTACCAGTGCACTAGCAGGAGGATGTCTCTCTGCATCAACCTCATCCTGATCATGATCCTTGAAATTGGCTACGTCCAGATCATCATCGGGATCAACACCTGGATCATGTGGTGGTTCCGACATCTCCTCGCCATCAAAAGAGCCAATTTATACAAAATATATACAAGTACACAACAATAATTAGACAATTTCATTACAAAATTTAATAAGAACAAGTTAAAGAACATGTTAGAAGAAATATAAATAAAACAGTAATATTAACTCTATCATCTGGCAGCTCATCATCTATGAAGAGGATGTTGGCACACCCTCGCCAATCTAATCCAAGATAAGGACATCGGACCATAATGAAGGGATGCAACTGATCGTCAACACTGGCTAGTAAGTCCAGTGCATCATGCGATATCCTGGCTGGAAACATAGTATCTCCCCTCTTGGGCATCATCTACCCCCACATGTGCATTTGGACCTCCAACATCGGCTTACGAGGCTGTTGAACAAAACTAGGCCTCCTCTCTGGAAACCTCTTAAAAAATAAACAAAACAGCTCTGAAGCAAAAGGGAAGTTGACCCTCCCTTGTGCATGAGCATGACATCTATCTAAGGCCATAAAAAACTGCCGCAAAAAAATGGCAGACCACTTGACAAGTCGTGGCTCCTGTACTAAAGAATCAGCATAATATAAAAGCGAGCAACTAATGCATTGCCCATCACTGGTGTTGTGTGAAATGGTCGAAATGATAAGTGAGAGGCACTGCACGTCCTGTCTACCAAATGCACCCATACGTAACTGACCTCTAGGTACCTGAAACTATGAAGGAGACAATACATGTGCTCCAATGTATCTCTAGGAGTAAACGAACTGACTCCCTGCTACACAACCAGCTAGAACCTCTGGGAATGAGGAAAAATCCACCCCTCTCCTCGATAGTCCTGTAATAAAATAAATATCCTTCTGAGTGGGTGTGTACCACTGGCCAGGACCAACCTGGAAAGCCTATCGGTGGGCATTCCACCTGCGGATAAGATATCTCAAAAACACACTATGGGCCTTTAGGGAAGTAGCCTCCTCATGGAACTCAGGAGGCCTACTCACCCCAACCCTAGCCCTTCCGCCTGCAATAAAGCCAGAATTATGCATCTCTCTCCCCCTCTCTCAGTAGCCCTTAATCGCGAATCATGTCATACCTGCTTACTTCGTTGTTGCCGTTGTTCCTTGGGTTTCTCTAGACTACCGATATTATGTTTATTTTAAATGTAAACATGTATTTTTAGGAATATATATATATATATATATATATATATATAAAAAAAAAAAAAAAAAAAAAAAAAAAAACAAATAATTTCCGTACGATGTGCCACAAAAACAGTCATGCATCGATTCCGGTGCCTCTTGTGTTTGTAGCGCACCGGGGGCGGTGCACCAAATGAAATACAACGCAACGGCCTCGGTGCAGCTGAATTTTTTTCAAGCATCGTTGACTATATCTGATGTCAAAATAGTGATGCGCTGACTTAAATATACACCCCGGAGCATATAGTCGTGTCAACGCATCGACTTCCTAACAATTACATAGTCGACGGTGCAATCTTTTACCCGGCCGCACCGTTGACCCTTTCCTAGTGCCAAATGTGGTGCACTGACAGACTCTGGGGCGAATATTTCCTTCAACGCACTGCACTGCTATTCCCATGGTCAATGACGCACCTGGCTAAATGAGTGCACCGCATTTTATTTTTTTAAGTTAAAATAATGCGGGGCGCCTTTCAGTACCGCTCCAGAAACGGTGCGGATACCGTTAGCACTAGTGGCGGTGCGGCCTATAAATTTTATAGGCATCACCGTTGTCCGATGCAAGTTGAACGGCTCGAGCACACCGCGCGACAATTTTTTTTTTTTAATGGTTATTTTTAAGGTTATTTCAAATTCTAATCCGCTAACAGGTTTAATTATGGAAAAACTAGAAAAATACCTATACATTTCGGTGTCGAGGAGGCATATTGGCTGTAGAATTTGCAAAAGAAAATTTTCCCACCGTTTCTCAAAATGCAAGCTGGAGATTGGTGGCCAATGCACAGCAGCAGTGCGTGCAATGGGTGCAATGGGAGCACCGATGTCAGGGTGGCTCAAAGAAGGGGAAATGGCACCGGTGCTTGAGAGCTCTGGAGCACTGAGGAAAGTGAAAAATGCATTTTTTTTTTTTAAACCCTGTTCTGATGCGTGAGGTGTTATAGGCACATCGATATGCTTACTTACAACCGCACCGGGCAGTGTCAGATTTGGCGCATTGTTTATGACGCACAGGGGCGGTTCCCCAACACTGCACCGGGATGTTTCAGTTTTGGCGTGATGTTTTGATGATGCGCTGGGGCGGAATATTCGTAAAGCACCTGTGTGGAATAATCGTAAAGAACCATTTTTATTTTTTATTATTATTTTTTTTAACGCTATTCCGGTGCATGCGTTTTATAGGCACACCGATGCTCTTTGATAAGAATGCACCGACACATTTCTGTTTTGGCGCGGTGTTTTATGATGCATCGGCACGGAAGAGTTGTGAAGCACCGGTGAGTTACCGTAATAGGACGCCCCGGGCAGGTGTGTACGTCGCGCATGGTGTCCAGTGTGCCAATTTTTTGTGCGCATCGGGACTTTCTATGGTAGAGCGCACCGATAATTGAGAGATCAGGAGCACTGAAAAAATGAAAAATCTAGATTTTTTGCCGTAATTTTTTTCTTTTTTTTACCCTTTTCCAGTGCGCGTGGTTTATAGGCGCACCGGTCCTATTTCTTACGAACGCACCAGTCGGTTGTGTTTTGGTGCGTTGTTTTATGATGCACCGGTGCAGTTTCTTAATACCGCACAGGGAGGTTTCGATTTTGGCTCGGTGTTTTATAATGCACCGACGCAGAAGAGTTGTGAAGCAACGGTGCTCTACAATAATACGACGCACCGAGCAGGTGTGTACGGAATGCACGGTGTCCAGTGTGCCAATGTTTTGTGTGCACCAGTGCTTTTGAGTTTCAAGAGCACCGGTGCGATGTTTGATGATAAGCACACCGAGCAAAAAACATCCGCAAAACCCTCCGCCCACCAACCTCCTCTAGTAACCTTCGCTAGAAACAGATGTATGGGGTATTTTTCTGTGGGGTTCCTCAAAAACATCCGCTAAAGGTTCTTTTACTTGTAGTGTACGTAGGTTGTTTTAAGCAAAGTAGCATATAGATTTTTTCATATGATTGATTAGGCTTACAGTTGATTCAATATGTTGATGTAGTGGTTTCAGGTTCAGTTCTGATAATCTCATTACAGTGATCTCACTGTTTTGGTTGATTTGAGTTGGATGAGTGATTTTTTTCTTCAATGATTGATTGGTTCAGTGATTGATTATTGGTTCAGTGATTGATTACTGGTTCAATGATAGGTTGAATGATTTGGTACAATGATCATGATGCAGGAGCATCAAGGACATTTTTCATTTGTAAATATGTAATAAAAGGGGGTGTGACATTTTTATTATTTTATTAATTAATTTGTTATTTTTAATAAAATAGGAGATAAATTATAAAAGTGAGGATTTTGTAAATATTATTTTATAAATTAAAAGGATATGAGATAAATAGATTATGAGCCAAATTAGGGAGTAGGAATTCTATGTATGGGACTTTGTTGAGTCCACACCTAAAATATAGATTTAGTTGAGGATTAGGTGGAGAGATTTTTGGAGTGAATTAAATGCATTATTTTGTATAAATATGAGTGGTTTTTGTGAGGAAAAAACACTTGAATGGTTGAAGAGAGAGTGAGAGTGTGAGTAGAGAGCAGGTTTCTACTTGCAAGCCTTCGGGCGATTGTAAAGGGCCATAGATCTTGAATATCTGGCCAACCAAGAGTTTGTAAGTAATTTTGTTTGTTTCAGATTATATATATATTGGTTGATTGGGATTATATATGTTGGTTGTTTCTTGTTAGATTCTGAAAATGGGAGTTGAATTATGCGCATTTGAATTGGATGTGTTTACGAATTCAAAGACAATTGAATGAATCAAATTTTGTATGGGATTGACAGTTCGATTTGAATAATCGATGCCAATTTTGTTAAAAAAAAACAATACAAAAATAAATGAATGTGAATGTGCTAAGGGTTCAATGTCATAATAGTCCATAAACATTGATCTGTTGATGAGTTCATATCAGATGGAGGAACAGTTTTAAAGGTTCGATTTTTTTGTGTATAAAGTTTCCTACAGCAAATTGACCGTTTGCAGTTGTATAGAAGAAACACAGTCAATTTATTCTTGGCCTGGCAAAAAGAATTACAATCTGGCAAGTCGTGAATTGAAGCAATTTAATCTGTTTTAGCGCTGTTAAATTGATATGCAAAGGTTGATTTCAAGCTGGACGCAGAAGAAAACGTGCCAGAGCGGAATACTGAATCCGTTGAGTGAAAATCCAAACCTGTTTAGTTGATGGTATTGATATCGATTTCAATTATTAATATAATGAAAGGCGTTAGGAAAACGGTGGAATGAATCAGCGATTCGAACAGAAGATTTGTTGGATTAAATTGAAACCCATTTGATCCACGGTCTTGGTTTACATGTGTCTCATCTGATGCATATTTTATTTAGAATCGATGAAATGTTTTAATGAAATCGATGGGTTGTTTTTATGCAGGCGCAAGTCATATTACAGCGAATGGTCTGTTGGTTTAATATGATTAAGTTTGTTTGTGACAATTCGGTTCACACTGGCAGACTCTACGTTGAAGAGTAGGTAGACTCTGCGTTAAGATTTGTATAAACGTTTTCAGTGTTGAACTAAAGCGGCATTAATACAAACCGAGTGTAAGATTTACATTTGTAGTGTGTTAAGCTTTGAACAGATTTAGAAGTTGTAGTTTTATTGAAATGCTACATTTTCCAGATTGCTAAAGTTGGAAGCACAAGGATTATCTACTGTGGAAATGGCAGGTATGAAATTTGGATTCAATTGCTATCGAAACCTTCTATGGATTGTGCTGTCATGAGCTTGGTGAAAGGTGCACATATATATTTGCAACTCTGAGTCCGAACAATGGTATTAATTTGCCAATGAGTTTTAAACATGGGTAATTGTACTGGATTGGTTTAGTTTTTTCCAATTCAAGAATTCATGTATAGATAGAGTTCAATTATGCGATGGTATTGAACTAGAAGGCTGTGGTAATTGGGTGCGTAATGTTCACATGCTTAGAATTTGGGGAATTGGTTTTAATCTTTATGTAAAGGCCTATATTGTGAGCAAACCTTGGGGTAAGAGTTGTTGATTTTTAAAAGGGAAAAAAAAAGAACCTTGAAGTTTTTATATCACCATGAGAAAGGTTTCATAACTATAAAGTGATAATCATCTTTGAAGACAAATTTTTAAGCTTCCGCTTGTATGTTAGAAAATGGGTAATGATTTGAGAGGCATTTTATTTGCATAGCACAACAGAGAGAGATTCTGGGTTTTGCAGGGTTGGCCCTGCATCATTTTTGGTATCAGAGCAGGAAGGCTCTGTTGAAATTGAAGATGTTTGTTTTCTGAATGAGTGCAGGAAGGTGTTTTATTTGAATGTGTGATGAAAACTGAAAAGAAGATCATAATTTAAAATTGATATGTAGCAGTACACAATTGTAGTGAACAGGATTGCAGAAGTGAATGGAGGACAAGATCATGCAGGATCTTAAAGGTGAGATGATTTTCTGATTTGGAATTTGTGATTAAAGTTTATGGTTGCAGACAAGATGATGGCAGTGAACCTGACATTCAGCTAAAGGTTGGATAAGGAGGACAATTGCAGTGTCCTGAAGAAGAAGGTGAGTTGAAGAGATAGCCTAGAGAGTGCAGAAGAGAATGCTCAAGAGGTTCCAGAGGCAGTGAACCAGTACTTACAAAAATACTGAGTGAGGAGAGCTTGGTGAGGTAAGGGGCAGCAGGAGAGATTGTTGTTGCAGAGGCTAGTGCAACTCATGGTGAGTGAGAAACTCATGGAGAAGGTGATCATGGGGGATCAGAGAAAAGGTTCAGAGGAATGCCACAGAGGTGAGATGACTGATGAAGTCAGAGAAAGAGAAATTGCAGTAATGAAGGTACAATTGCAGGTACTAGAAGAATGGCTGCAAGAGCAGGAAAATCAGAAAAGAGGATGGATCTTTCCACTGAAGGGAAAGAAGGTGATTTGGCAACCATTGCAGATGAGGTTGAGGCAAAGTGTGATTGCCTTATTGAAGGAGGAACTTAGAGTTCTTGTGCCAGAGATGGAATTTGAAGATTCCACACGCAGATCTGTTTAAAGAGAAGTGTTAGAGGAAGCAGTCAAGACTGAAATGTCTTGTGGTTTTAAAACTAATGAGTTGTGTATGTTTGTAGGTACAACACAAGGAGACGAGCAAGCTTTAGAGTTTGTTCAAGAAGAGTTGAATCTGAAGTCTGTTCAGATTGATGCTGAGATAACAAGATCTCAGGAGGAAATGAAGACTAATGAGTTTAATCAGAATATTGGTGCAGAGAGAGAAGGACTAGCTGATGGTTGGTCGAGAGCTGGTGAAGGTATGGAAAGTTGTTTGAAGTTTACGAGTTCTACTCCTAATGAAATTGTTGAATTGTATAGGAAACTAGATCTTCAGAGAAGAGAATTGGAGAGACAGAGGAATTATGTGCAGGATAATTTGCTGAAGAAGCAAGGTAAGGAAGTTTTCATGAATGACAATCGTGAAGCAGAGGATGGTAAAAAGGAGAGACTAGCTGACAGTGTCATGGTGAATGCAAATCAACATACTGATGTGCTGACAAAGGAGTTGGAAAGGAACTCAGAGCAGCATACTAAAGTGTTGCCAGAGGAAGCTGAGGAGAAAGCTAGTGGAGATTTTCTGAGTCTTGAAGAAGACTTGGAACTGCAGAAAGGAAACTTGGTGACTGAATCAACAAATGAGACCATTGGGTCTTGTGATTTTGAAGCTGATAATTTGATTGTGTTTACAGGTGATACAAAAGACAGTTCATCATTTGGAATTGTCTTGGAAGAAGAAGAACTGTTGCAGAAAGAAGATCAGACAATTATGTCTCATATGCAGAGGCTTGTTACCATGGGTGACAAGAAAGAGTTGGCTTGTCTGTATAGCCAAGAGAAGACTAGAGGACGAAATTTTGGAACTGCTACAATGATAGAGGATGAGGCTACAATGTTTGAAGAACTTGATTTGATTGCCAGAATCAATCAAGATGATGATGGACAATTGCTGAAGATTGTCAAAGGGAAAGATGGAGGTTATGTTGGAGTTAATTTGCAACATGTAGATGAAATGTTTGAGAAGAAATGGTTGAAGTGTTTGCTGGAGACATTTGAACCAGAGAAAGAAGTTGCAGATGAGCAAAAGAATGTTGCACAGGGGCAGGAAGTTTGGGAGGCAACAACATTTATGGTGGCAGCTAAAGCAACATGTGGGGTGATATCTGCAGGAGTAAAACCAATGTTAGTAACAATCGAGGAGATGATAGCTGAGACAACATTAGCGGCAGCAACAGGAAGTGAAAGCAGCAACAGTAGACAAAGAAATTTCCAGACAGAGGAAAGGCTGGACATAGAAATTGAAAGCATCAGAAGACTGATGATAAAGATGTCTCAGAGACAGCAGAAAACAACAAGAAAGCAGAAGAATTTAAGCAAGAGAAAGACAACAGAAGATTGTGAAAGCATAGTCAGTGGGGCAATGCAGCATAAAGTGTGGAGACTTGGAGAAGAACAACAGAAATAAGCAGCGACAAGTGGAAAGTTACAGCACAAGATATGGGATCCAGGCATAAACAGATCTGAACACATGATCAAGCGATCATGATTAATTTTAACGTTGGGAGTCTGATGCAGGAGCATCAAGGCCATTTTTCATTTGTAAATATGTAATAAAAGGGGGTGTGACATTTTTATTATTTTATTAATTAATTTGTTATTTTTAATAAAATAGGAGATAAATTATAAAAGTGAGGATTTTGTAAATATTCTTTTATAAATTAAAAGGATATGAGAGAAATAGATTAGGAGCCAAATTAGGGAGTAGGAATTCTATGTATGGGACTTTGTTGAGTCCACACCTAAAATATAGATTTATTTGAGGATTAGGTGGAGAGATTTTTGGAGTGAATTAAATGCATTATTATGTATAAATATGAGTGGTTTTTGTGAGGAAAAAACACTTGAATGGTTGAAGAGAGAGTGAGAGTGTGAGTAGAGAGCAGGTTTCTACTTGCAAGCCTTCGGGCGATTGTAAAGGGCCATAGATCTCGAATATCTGGCCAAACAAGAGTTTGTAAGTAATTTTGTTTGTTTCAGATTATATATATATTGGTTGATTGGGATTATATATATTGGTTGTTTCTTGTTAGATTCTGAAACTGGGAGTTGAATTATGCGCATTTGAATTGGATGTGTTTATGAATTCAAAGACAATTGAATGAATCAAATTTTTTATGGGATTGACAGTTCGATTTGAATAATCGATGCCAATTTTGTTAAAAAAACAAAATACAAAACTAAATGAATGTGAATGCATTAAGGGTTCAATGTCATAACAGTCCATAAACATTGATCTGTTGATGAGTTCATATCAGATGGAGGAACAGTTTTAAAGGTTCGATTTTTTTGTGTATAAAGTTTCCTACAACGAATTGACCGTTTGCAGTTGTATAGAAGAAACACAGTCAATTTATTCTTGGCCTGGAAAAAAGAATTACAATCTGGCAAGTCGTGAATTGAAGCAATTTAATCTGTTTTAGCGTTGTTAAATCGATGTGCAAAGGTTGATTTCAAGCTGGACACAGAAGAAAACGTGCCAGAGCTGAATACTGAATCCGTTGAGTGAAAATCCAAACCTGTTTAGTTGATGGTATTGATATCGATTTCAATTATTAATATAATGGAAGGCGTTAAGAAAACGGTGGAATGAATCAGCGATTCGAACAGAAGATTCGTTGGATTAAATTGAAACCCATTTGATCCACGGTCTTGGTTTACATGTGTCTCATCTGATGCAGATTTATTTAGAATCGATGAACTGTTTTAATGAAATCGATGGGTTGTTTTTATGCAGGCGCAAGTCATATTACAACGAATGGTCTGTTGGTTTAATCTGATTAACTTTGTTTGTGACAATTCGGTTCACACAGGCAGACTCTGCATTGAAGAGTAGGTAGACTCTGCGTTAAGATTTGTATAAACGTTGTCAGTGTTGAACTAAAGCGGCATTAATACAAACCGAGTGTAAGATTTACATTTGTAGTGTGTTAAGCTTTGAACACATTCAAAAGTTGTAGTTTTATTGAAATGCTACATTTTCCAGATTGCTAAATTTGGAAGCACAAGGATTATCTACTGTGGAAATGGCAGGTATGAAATTTGGATTCAATTGCTATCAAAACCTTCTATGGATTGTGCTCTCACGAGCTTGGTGAAAGGCGCACATATAGATTTGCAACTCTGAGTCCGAACAATGGTATTAATTTGCCAATGAGTTTTTAAACATGGGTAATTGTAGTGGATTGGTTTAGTTTTTTCCAATTCAAGAATTCATGTATAGATAGAGTTCAATTATGCGATGGTATTGAACTATGGAAGGCTGTGGTAATTGGGTGTGTAATGTTCACATGCTTAGAATTTGGGGAATTTGTTTTAATCTTTATGTAAAGGCCTATATTGTGAGCAAACCTTGGGGTAAGAGTTGTTGATTTTTAAAAGGGAAAAAAAAAGAACCTTGAAGTTGTTATATCACCGTGAGAAAGGTTTCATAACTATAAAGTGATAATCATCTTTGAAGACAAATTTTTAAGCTTTCGCTTGTATGTTAGAAAATGGGTAATGATTTGAGAGGCATTTTATTTTCCTAGCACAGCAGAGAGAGATTCTGGGTTTTGCAAGGTTGGCCCTGCATCAGATCAGTTTTATTTTTTTGGCTTAAATGTTCTTAGTGGGTTCAATATGAAAATTTGATGAAAAGTGGGCTACAAGTTATGATGTGTTGAAGCAGGTGGATCCAGTGTGAATATTAATGAAACATGGTCCATAGATGGACTGAGGGTTGGAGCCTTCAGTGAGTAATTCGAAGCTTCCAACCAGTGGTAGTTGGTGTTCATATCAGGGGGTTGTAGCTCCCTTCCAATGGGTTCTAGTAAATGAGATTAGGGGTCGTATCTCCCTTCCAGTGGGTGCTGGTAAACGAGATCAGGGGGTTGGAGCTCCCTTCCAGTTGGAGTTGGAGAATGAGTGAAGGTTGTAGCCTTCTGCATGTGTATGCCTACGTGATGGTATGAATCTGCATCAATACAATATTGTAAGTAGTTTTCTTTATAATAAATATTCAAGACATAGATGACAACAACGGTGGTTTTCTCCAAAATTGGGTTTCCACCTTAAATCATGGTGTTCATGTGTGTTGCTTATGTGTGATGGTTTACTTTATTCATATTGTACATGTTTACTGCTTATTAAGTGTCTGACGAATCAATGATGCACTAGTTTAAGCTAAATAAATGAGGATTTATCTGAATTATAAATTTATTGGATATATGCTAGTTTCCTGAATAGAAGACATGTACATATGCTAGTTTGCTTCAGTCAAGTCACGTACAAAAAACAGAATATGAAAAATAAAAATTTTAAGTGAGTTTTAAAATACTGATCCCCCCCGATCCCCTTCTCAATATTTTTCCCAACAACTAGTATCAGAGCAGGTTCTTCAGAAGAAGCTGGATCGTTTGAAGGAGATCCGTCAATATGATGGGAATGAAGAATTTAGCTCAAAGAAAGGATTCAGAAACCAATGGTTGTGATAGTGATATATCAGATGCAGTAAAAATTACTGATGTTAGAAAATATTCAAGTTTGGGAGCACCCCGTTTCTATTGATCAGGAATGAAGAAGACAATAACAAAGAACTAGCAGGTATAGGTTCTTGTTCTAATTGTAGTCCATTTTCTTGTCTATGCCATATTGATAGTGATGATGACAGTGATACTACTAAACTTTCATTCATGGGTAAAAGTGAAAGTAAGCATTCTAAAGAGAAGTTAGATTCAGAAATAATGCCTCTAGAAGCAGAAGATCAAGGAAAGTTAGAAACAATGGTCAATGCAAATATACCTAAGTTAAGAAAAGGTAATTATCAACACTAGAAATAAAATATGAAGTCTAATCTAATGAACCATGATGTTTTGTATTTAGTAGGAAATGGTTACACCAAGATCCCCCCATCAGACGAGGAAGTGCAAAAGAAAAGTAAGGCATTAAGTGAGATATTTTGTAGCATATATGATTTAGTATTGAATAAAGTTATGCAATATACATCTGCAAAGAAATTATGGGATAAGCTACAATATATCCATGAAGAAATCACAGAGGAAGATTGTTCATCATAGAAACTACCAGGTAATCCTATCCCTAACGATGTGTCAAAAAAAGTACATGATGATAAAGCATCACTTACAATGATGAATGGAGATATTAATTCAACAGATGACATGTTAGAGGAAAATTATGATCTTAGAACAAAACTTGATCTTGCTTTGAAAAAGATTGTTAATCTTAAATACAATTTGCAGGCATATGATAACAAGGATCATATTAAATCAGTAAATGTTGTTGTGGAATATAACTAGTATTGTGAAGTTCTTGAAGCCGAAATCGTCTCTTTAAAAGCAGATCTTGAAAAATCGGATAAGCGGAATGAAGAACTACTTCAAACATTTGAATAAAAATAAAACGAGTTGAAAGAAGAGATTCTCAAATTAAGAGAGCAAGTAGAAGAAGGAAGAAGAGTTGAAGAAGTTATGAAGAAGAAATACCAAAGAATGGAGGTTGAGGTAAACATTTTAAAAGGTAAATTAGAAGAAAAATATAAAAATTTGAGATTTCAAGATAGTACTAAGATTTTGGATAATATTCTTAGTAGTTAAAGGTCTCCTTCTATTAAATTTGGTCTTGGTTTTCATGAAACTGTTAAAGGAGAATCTAGTTCACAAACTAGTACTAAAGATCCAAAGGATAACAATGCAAAACCTGAAGTGTTTAAAGAGACAAAATTCCAACTTGGTGAACAACCAAGGATCATGAATCCTTAAAGGAAATCATTTGCTCCTAACTATAGAAGTGGAAATCAATTCCCTCCTCTGATCAATAATATTGAATGATTTATATGTCATAATTATGGACATGTTCCAGCCAAATGCAGAAGTAGATTGTTTCGATCGCCAACAAATAGCCGCTCCACAAAAATACAATCAACTCCCAGGTACTCAGGTTTATTTAAGGTATATTTTTTTGCTTGCAACATATTTGGTCACAAAGCTATTGATTGCAATAAAAGTTACATGAGACATAAATATTATGATTCCACTACTTCCTTCTCTGGTCACATAAGATGTTATGCATGTAACATGTTTGGGCATATAGAAAAAGAATGCAGGAACAAACCTGGAAAGCAATTAGATAAGAATGTTGATGATGAAAGGACTAAAGAAGATGGATCCACCGACATTCCCCTTAATAAGCAAAAAGAAGAAGAGATAATATGTGGTCTTGCTCTCTGTGCATTTGAAAATGAAGATGAATGGTACATAGAAAGTGGATGTCCTCATCATGTGACTTGTGATAAGAGTAAGATGGAGTCTCTTAAGAAATCAAGATGGTAAGGTTATTCTTTCAAATAATGCTCCAGCAAAAGTTTTGGGAAAAGGTAGAGCCAAAATTAACAAAAATAGAAAGGCAGTTGATACTTTATTAGTTCAAGGTCTAAAAAAAAATATTTTAAGTGTATGCCAAATGGCAAATAAAGAAAATGTAATTGTGTTCACATCAACCAAATGTAAGGTAATGGAAAGAGAATCTGGAAAGATCATATCAAGAGGGTGCAGAAACGCAGAAAAATTATATGTGATTAAAGATATGAATTCTCACAGATTTAAGGAGGATTCAAACTCAGACTGAACGAAGACAATACCCACTGTAGTCCATCATTATTGAAAGAAAACTATTAACAGTGACTACAGGAGTGAGGTGGGGTACATGACCTCATAAGAGTAGAAGATCATTATCAGGACATCAGGACCAGTGATACATAATCCTAGGGGGAGAAAT
Source organism: Pinus albicaulis (assembly GCA_034641835.2). Lineage (NCBI taxonomy): Eukaryota > Viridiplantae > Streptophyta > Pinopsida > Pinales > Pinaceae > Pinus > Pinus albicaulis. Next base: position 1,260,907,984 of record CM076574.1, on the reverse strand, counting down.
ACATAAGTTATCATGATTATGATTCCCATGATTGGTTTAATTTTGTTTGTTTATATTTCCGACAGTGCATCTGATGTGATAATAGAAGATAGGTACCGATTGTACAAACTCAGGGGGAGCTGAACCTGTGAAGTTTTTAGTATTTTCACTTTATGTACGCAGATCTTATGAAAGATATTCGTGTATGTACATGATTTCATATACAGACAATCGCGTATGTTTTTCTCTAATAGAAAAACAATGGGACAGACTCAAGAAAGACTCTAAGATGCTTCAGACAGTTATTTGGCTTTCTTGTTTTGATGTTGATGGTTACAATCTACTGATGTGGTATTGAGTAATGATGATCTATGAGTTGGTACAATATGAAATTTATGTTTGATGAAGATGCTTTGATGTGACAGTGAACATGTAGCCCAAGTTCAGGGGGAGAATTAGCCTTACTGCTAATGATGCATTGTTGGCATTATGGTTTCTTATTCTTTAATACTTGTGATGCTCACTTAGTAGTTCAAATGATGTTATACTGTTTTCATGATACATGGATTGCTTATGATGAGATTATGGATGAGCCCTAATCATATTTGCAGAAGATTATCTTTATCTACACACGTGGAGTTGATGCATGACGAATGTTTCAGATATGAGGAAAGAACATGCAGATCTTGTTGTTGATGACTATTCTTGTGAATGATGCCAATTGTGCTTGATTCCTACACATGGTACATCGTGATTATGCAAATGGAATAAATATAAAACATGAAGACCTTGGTGATAAGGGATCACAGGGATGATTGGTTGATAAATATTTATTATTGATGAAGTGGTCCTGGTATGATGATTCTTCTTGCATATTTCGGAAAGAATATGATGTTGTTGCAAGGATAATGATGACATGGTTATTGAGATGATTCTGTTACAACTATTGCATGATACTCGGAGACATGGCTACATTTTCTTATCTTACTTATTGGTTCTCACATATGTTTTCGATGCATGTATATGGTGTTTACTCATGCTATATGATATGATGCTTCACTAATATATCTTATTTCACGATGATATATTTGGTTCTCACATATGTTTCTTTGATGAACATGCTTTGGGGTTATTCCTACAAAGGGAAAAAGGAACGTTGTCTTTGATGAAGTCAAGAGATTGAGTTGATAGTTGATCTCTACAGAAAGATATAATAAATTATTGATATTGTAGACTTGGTCACAGGTTGATGATATTGAAGATTACTTATGTTGTTGCTGACAGATACTTATGGTGCAAATTCTATTCAGTGTATGATGGTTGCAGATGACTATAATGGTCTTGATATCTCACTATTAAGGTCTTCTGGTCTTGGTTATAAATGTTAGACATGTCATTTGATGTAAAGCTCATTTAGTCATGTTTGGAATATTGAAGGTCAAGTCATTTATGTATGTAATCCCGTGATGGGAAGATGATGTTATGTAACCCCACTTGGTTGGGTGATTGAGTCAAATATGTAATCTCACTTGGTTGGGTGATTGATGTAAGTATGAGTCCTTGGTGATAGGAAACTTCATACTCAATTGAGTTATAGATTCATGTACTTCATTGAAAATATTTCTGAAGATTCAGCATGTGCTTAGGGGGATCATGGTCAGTATATAGTGCAGATTAGATCTACTGTGTTCATGTCTCTATAGGAAAAGAGAAGCCTTCATTCAACATTGGTTAGCCCTTTTCCCTTGATGTCCAAGGGGGAGAGTTTTGGGTTTGAATTTGGTGACTGATATGTTTTTCAGGTATCAACAGGATATGGTGATCAAACACCAACATGGTCTCCATCAATTCCAAAGGGGGGGATTGTTTACATTATGATGTATGTGTTGTCCTTGATGGCAACCCACTTGTAACAGAACAAGTATATGGTAACCAGATGAGTTCATAGATCATTTCAGAGGTGACAAAGTGATGGAACAAAATGATATAATGATGAGACAAAGGTTTGCATGTTAGAAGCATATGATTTATGAAGGTGAATATTTGAAGAAATATACGGGGGTTAGATGAGGCCATGTCGTGTACACACATGGAGATGTCGAAGCAAAGTCGTGTACATATTGGTGAATTATTTTATTAAATACCAAGGGTCTATACCATGGTATTAGCCCACAATATTGAACGTAGTAACAACTATTTGATCCCATCAAAGATTACCACTGGCACAAGTGTGGTTTTGGCTCATGGTATTGGCTAAGGCTCAAACTATATAAGGATGTGAAGATCAAAGTGCTAAAGTGCACGAGTAAGAGTGATCGATAATTACTTTGATCTGAAGTTTTATTGCATGGTATGGGCTATTAATGCATGGTTAATCTGAGATAAGTATGTACCCGATAATACAATCATGGATCAATATCATTAGACTTGAAATGACTATGGATTGTATGATCTGCTTATGGATCGATTAGATCTGGATTTTTTACGTTTGTTTATTCTTGTATATGAGATGATTTGGTATATTTGAAGTTTTGATGGGCTACGCAAGTGTGAGTTGTAAATCACAGATCTGTACGCAAGTTTGACACAGGTAAGGTGCGTACACACACGAGTTTTATTATGAGAAGTAGCGTATATTTTATGTAGTATGTTGAGATCTATACGCGGGTTTAGTTCGTGAAAAGTGTGTATACACGCAGAACTACTTTATTGAAAGCGCGTATGAAATCCAGGGTTTTTGCAAAAGAATATGTTTGATCTATCTATACAGTATTTTTGTATTGCTACTATCTGTCGATGAAGTCTTCATGTTTATTGGGGTTTAGTAGTGTTGTCTAAAGCTGAATTGATTGAGTATTGATTTGTTGAAGAATGTTAATAATGCATCTAATTGTTTGAGGTTCAAAAATATATTATATGACATAATTCTTTAGTATGTTTGTGTGCAAGTCATTTTCTGAATCAGATTAACAATAATTCAGAATGTAGTATGTTCATATTTGTTCGCAGGTTGCATTCATTAAAAGAGTGTATATACGCAGGTTAGTTTAAGAAAAGTAGCGTACATATTTTTTCATATGATTGATTAGGTGATTGATTAGGGTTGCAGTTGATTTAGTATGTTGATGCAGTGGTTTTACGTTCAATTTTGATATTCTGGTTACAATGATCTCACTGTTTTGGTTGATTTGAGTTGGTTAAGTGACTGTTTTCTTCACTGATTGATTGGTTCAAAGATTGATCAATGGTTCAGTGATTGGTTGAATGATTTGGTACAGTGACCAGTTTCAATTTTTGGGATTAAATGATGTTAGTAGGTTCAGTATGAAAATTTGATGAAAAGTAGCCTACAAGTTATGATGTGTTGAAGCAGGTGGATCCAATATGAAAATTTATAAAATGTGGTCCACATATGGGCTAAGGGTTGGAGCCTTCAGTGAGGAAGTCGAAGCTTCCTACCAGTGGTAGCTTGTGTTCAGATCAGGTGGTCGTAGCTCCCTTCCAATGGGTGTTGGTAAACGAGATCAGGGGGTTGTAGCTCCCTTCCAGTGGGTGTTGGTAAACAAGATTAGGGGGTCGTATCTCCCTTCCAGTGGGTATTGGTAAACGAGATCAGGGGGTTGGAGCTCCCTTTCAGTTGGAGTTGGAGAATGAGTGAAGGTTGTAGCCTTCTGCAGGTGGGTGCATGCGTGCTAGTATGAGTCCGTGCCAGTAAAAGATTGTAAGCAGATTTCTTTATAATAAATATTGAAGACAAAGATGACAACAACGATGGTTTTCTCCCACATTGGGTTTCCACCTTAAATCATGGTGTTCATGTGTGTTTCTTATGTGTGATGGTTTACTCTATTCATACTACACATGTTTACTGCTTATTAAATGTCCGATGAATCAATGATGCACTAGTTTAAGTTAAACAAATGAGGATTTACCTGAATTATAAGCTTACTCGATTTATGCTAGTTTCCTGAATACCAGTCACCTACATATGCTAGTTTTATTCAGTCAAGTCGCGTACATAAAGAAGAATATGAAAGTAAAAATTTTAAGTGAGTTTTTAAATACTGATTCACCACCCTCCCCCCCCCCCCCCCCATTCTCAGTATTTTTCCTAGCATTCGGGCCATTGATAATGTTTTAATCTTGGATGTTGGTGCTCCAAATAAATATTATAAGAAGAAGTCGATGGGTAGATGGAGAACACACTAGTGTAGTTACTCAGTTTCCCAGGAAGATCAATTTTCTTAGTGGTTGTGATTCAGTAGAGGAGATAGAGCCAAAGGGTGAATAACAAGTGAGAGAGAGAGGGTACCAACAAAAGTCCAGAAGGTAGATTTCTGGATTCAGGAAGGGGTAGCGCGAGGAAGAGCATAGTCCACTAGAGCTATGCACAGTCACTGCTCATAGAGTGACACATAGGCACCAACGTATGGGTAAAGGGTCCATCTTGGGGTCAGGAAGTCTTTGTGGAGAGTGAAAAATTTCTCATCAAAATAACTCTCAATATTTTCCTTTGTTTAAATTGTCATTATTCTTGTACTCAGATTTGTTGCTAAATATTAACACGAAAACCCTTATCTGTGCACCAGTTTTCCCACATTGGGTTTTTCCAGGGAAAATTGTCCAAAAATAATAGATTGGAGGTTTTTGTGGTGTATATTTTGAGATGCAAAACTCATAATATCCAAAAATAACTGTGTTAATGTTTTATATGTGTGTGCTAGAATTTCTCTATTTCTAGCATTTTATTTTCCATAGTAATTTATTCTTAAAATTACAGTAGTAATTTATTCGATATTTGTCGTAACAAATAAACTGCATAATCAAATTGACAGTTAGAAGAATATTTTCAGTTATTGCAATATATTATATTTTCACATGGTATCGATTAGATATGATCAGTTAAAGATCTCAGTAGAAGAGAAAGGAAGAGGTTCGCTACTCAGTGTGAGCAGGAGTTCAAATCCCCAGAGGGAAGCATAGTCCTTTGGCCAAGAAGCTGCAATTCTTGAGGAAAATTAGCTTTTCTGAGAGAGCGACAAAAAAAAAACTTGATTTCTCTAGTTCAAGGAAATACAAAGGAAAAGGGAGCAACCCCATACTTCTTGCATAGCAGATATCGAGTTGGACGCAGTAATTTTTGCAGCAGTGTGCTGAGCATATTCAGCGTCGAGAGGAAAGAGAAATAACACAGAAAATCATGGACAAAATTAACAGTCAGGATTATTCAAGTTTATGTTCCAGGTTGGAGGATGAATTTTCTTGCTTATTAGGATCAACTTCACCTGGTTTCTGGTATATAGATAGTGGAGCTTCAGCTCATATGACAGGAGGTATAGAATATTTCTCTAGCTACCAGAGGGATCAGATGAACTTCCAGATCACTATGGGAAACAAAAATAAATGTACTCTTGTAGGGAGATACACCATACAGTTTTAGAGGCAGACATGAGTCATCTATAGTGTTATTAACGTATTGGATTTGCATGGATTGGTTATGAACCTAATTTCAGTGTCCCGGTTGCAGGAAAAGGGGTATGATGTCCACTTCGTAGGGAAGAAAGTGTATGTCAAACACTCAAGCTGGAAGAAGGTAAAACAAATTGGAGCTCGAAGCAACGAGTTATACAGGTTGCAACTCGATTCTCCAATGGCACTAATAGGCAGTGACAGTAGCAGTGGGAAGGAACTGAATGAATTATGGCACGGGAGGATGGGACATTTACACCATGGAGCACTCAAGGTGATCAAAGAAATTGTAACAGGGGTTCCAGTTCTTAGTACATAGCACGATGATGTGTGTAGAGAATGCGTACTTGGGATGTATGTGAAAGCAACATTCCCTAGAAGTGACGACAGAGAAAATGGTGTGTTAGGATTGATATATTCAAATATTTGTGGCCCTATGTCCACTAGACCTCTTAATGGCGGCGAATACTTCATCACCTTTATTGATGACCATTCCAGAAATACCTGGATCTATTTCTTAAAGACCAAAGATGAGGTCTTTGATATGTTCAAAGAGTTTAGAGCACTCATAGAGAATACGGCAGGGAAGAAGATCAAGGTGCTTCATTCATATAATGGTGGAGAATACATATATAAAGATTTCACAAATTTCTACATGAAGGAAGGCATCAAAAGAGAAAGGAGTAGAAGAGCGGAAAAACAGAATGAAAGTTGGGGGCTGCAAAGGCTATGTTGTATGATCAAGATTCACCTAGATTTTTATGGGCAAAAGCATGTAACACAATAGCATATATTCATAACATAACTCTTCATAGATTATGGGAGAAGAAAAAGGCAGAGGGTCTATTCACAGGAAAGAAGTTTGAAGTGAGTCACTTGAGGATTTTTGGGAGTGTGGCTTAATTCCACGTGCCAAATGAAAAACATAGCAACTTGGATCAGACTGCAGAGAAGGGGTTCCTCATCGAGTATAGCGAGACCTCAAAGGCATACATGATCTACATTCCTCGAAGTAGGAAGATTGTAGTGAGATGAGATGTAAAGTTCATGGAGGAAAAATATTTTAGGAGATCTCGAGGGATGCTTTCAGGTGATCAAAATCAGTCAGTATAAATTTCGTTAGTCTAACAGCAACGGTAGATAATGGGACATGCAGGAGGACAGTCACAGAGATCAAGTACAATGACTAGTACCAATATTTCCTTAGGGGTAGGAGATCCAAGGAGTTCTAAGTAGGCAGACCAAGAGGAGGAACTGATTGAACCTCCCACCACTAGTGGTAGATCCAACAGGGAAGTTTGTCAGAAGTTGAGAGATGTAGAGGAGTTTAATAGAATTCCCAAGATGGACAAGAGACAACGCAGGAAGCCTAACAGATATCAAGATTTGGTAGCTCAGGTTGCAGAACCCTCCAGCTTTCAGGAAGCCGCACAACATCAGGTGTGGGTGGATGCCATGGTAGAAGAGTATAGTTCTATACTGACAAATGATATTTGGGAGGTAGTGTCGAGGAAAGAAGACAGATCAGTTGTAGGTTCCATATGGATCTACAAGATGGAGTTCGCTGCAGATGGAAGTGTAGATAAGTAAAAGGCTAGGTTTTTGGCAAAGGGGTATGCAAAAAAAGAATGAATAGACTACAAGGAGACCTTCACCCCAATTTTCATATATACATCTATCAAATATGTTATATCCCTAGTAGCTTAGATGGGATGGGGGATTCACCAGATGGATGTCAAGGCAACATTCTTGAACGGGGTGATGGAAGAAGAGGTATATATAAAATAGCCAGAAGGCTTCTAAACTCAAGAGAAACACACTCATGTGTTCATATTGTAGAAATCCCTATACAGGCTTAAGCAGGCTCCCAGGGCTTGGTATGTTCGGATCAAAAGTTACTTGCAGCCATTGGGATTCATTAAGAATGATGCAGATCCCAACCTTTACTATTTAATGGTAGAAGGTGAGCCGATCATTCTGGTTTTATATGTGGATGGTCTCTTTTTGATAGGGTCATTAGGGCTCATAAAAGACCGTAAGAGGAAGCTTGCAGCAGAATTCTACTTGCAAAATATGGGGTTGATGCACTATTTTTGATCAGGAGATCAAGTCCACTTGTAGAAAAATGCTCAAAAATAAAGTTGCTCAGAATTGGTCCGAACCAGATCGACTGGAAAGAGCTCGCCAAAACGATCCTGTAGCCAGGAACGGCACTCAAATCCGTTACCGTATGGAGGAGATATTGTATTTTGAAATCGCCTAATAACTTTCAATTTTGAAAGAAATTTTTTTAATATATTGTGATGGGATAATTTTTTTATTTATTAAGGTTTAATTAATTAATTAAATTATATATTTATTAATATTTATATGATTTTTATTAATCATATATTATATTATTAATTATATATTTTAATTAATTATTAAATAAAAAAAAATTAAATTAAACCATACAATACATTAAACCAAATTCGAAATATTTAAAAGGGTTAAAAACCCACATATCAAAGGTTTCATATTAAATGTTAAACCCAACGTGCTATATGACGTCACAGTGGAGCGGATTGTAATGTATGGTTCAAAAATTTGGAACGCGGCAGGAATTGAACACGGGTCGGGCGTAAGACAACCCAACGGCCTAACCAACGGGCCACGGTGGTTTGTTTGTTAGTCCATTGGCGCGGAATTTTATTTAAACGTTGAATTTTTTGGGCGCGTTTAACCGCGTGGGACGTGGTCCCGTGGAGTTAGCGCTCAGCGCGGAGTCCAATTAATGTTGCGGTTTAAAACTTTAATATATGCGCATATAACTCAAAGTTTATAACTGAACGCCAGAGGGTATGGTCACGTGGACCTATACTTTAGCCCCCTCCCACTGGCAGTTAGACTAGCGGTTCCTCTAATTTAGCGCCGACTTCCATATTTGTCGGAGCTATCTGGTAGTTAGCCAGACTTAGCTGGAGAGAATCTAGGCAAACTTCAGTTAGCCATAACTTTGGCTAGGAAAGTTCTTTTGGGACGATTTTTTTATTTTTATTTTGGGGTATTGAAGCATTCTGGAGCTGTTGGAAGTGTTTTCAGAGTCATCAGGGCATTCTATCAGTGATTTTACCAGCGATTTTTGTCGTGGAGCCACTAGGGCCTAATGAAAGATTAGCTGTTTTGGACTATACTTATCCAATGGAGGTGAATGAATAGTTGTTTTATACTGATTTCAGCCTTCTGTATCTGAATTTGTAGTTTTTTTTTCCTTTTGAGGCTTTCTACACAGTGTAATTCATATTTTGAGCATTAATGAAAAAGGGAAAAGCCTAATTAGAGGCTTTTGGACCTAGGAGAGGTAGCCCAAGAGAGGGGTGAACTGCTTAAACAAATTCTTACTGTCATGCTGTGTATTTTTTCTATTATATTTCAGATTCTGCTACATTAAAAAGTAACTTTTCATAAGTACACTTTTCCCAAGCAGTCTTATACAGTGAACAAAACTCATTAGTTCAACTTCAAACCACATTAATTCATTTGCAGAATACTTGAACTTGCTTATTCACACATAAAATTTTGATTAATGAATACTTTGCACATAAACAAATACTTTCATTGATCAGATCTATTTCAGTGTTTACAATTTATTTCTTTAGGCAGAGCCAGTTTGTGGGCCAGAAGCTTCTGGTTTCATCCTTTCTAGTAAAGGTGAAATAACCAGTAAAAGCCCCCTACTGTCAATCTCTGTATGAGAAATACTTTGTTCTCACAATTTCAGATCAGGTTGGTATCAGAGCTCTAGGTTTTGCTTAAGAGTTTGTGAAATTTGTGCAAGAAGATTGTGTTATTCTGCAAAATTTGATGCTCACTAGGCTGAAATTGAAAAGAGGGGAAGGTCAATTGGTTAGAGAACAAGTTAATCCTCAACCAAGGAGGGCTAGAGTGCCATTATATCCACCTTCCATTTCATCCTCATTAGCCTTAGAGTCAGCCACAAACACGTCTTCCAGAGAAGGAGAAGTACATGAGGAAATGGATCCCAAGGAAGAAGAAAGAGTCTTTAGAAAAGCTTTCTTGGACATGACTGAGATGGTTAGGATCCTATACCAGGAGAGAAATGATAGGATTGCTGGAGAAGGGTCTAGAAACCAAAAATAAGAAGGAGATTCTTCAGGAGGGAAGAAAGAAAATGACAAGTCTAAGAAAGGGAATGGAGGAAACGGTGATCCTTCATCTCCAACGTCATCCTCTTCCTCCACATCATCCTCTTCAACTTCTGTTAATCAGTCACACAAAACAAATACATCTATTAAAAATCCTTTATTAAAGCTTGATGTGAAGTTTGAGTTGCCGATGTTTAATGGTGATGTGAATGCAAAAAAATTGGATAACTGGATTAGACAGCTGGAAGTCTATCTAAGAATTCAGAATTTGCATGATGATGACACAAAAATCCAATTAGCCTCTTTGAGAATGGATGGAGCAGCTTTGGTTTGGTGGGAAGCCAAAACCAGGGAGGAAATTAAAAAGCATGGTAAGATAACTCTAACTTGGAATGAGTTTATTATAGCTATTAAGAAACAATTTTATCCTCTTGCTCATATTCAGAAAACAATCATGAATTGGCAAAATTTTAGGCAACTTAAGGGTCAAAATGTGCAAGATTATACCCAAGAGTTTAGAAGGAGAGCACTTCTACTTGGAGTAGAATTACAAAGTCAAGACACCTTGTTGAAATACATAGGAGGTTTACACAATTACCTACAACATACTATTCGAATGTTCAATCCTACCAGCTTAGATGAAGTCTGTGTGCAGGCTACACATTTAGAAGCTAGAGGAAAGAATACTTTTGATGAGGATAGTAATTTCAAAAACAAAGGAAAGAAGAGAGTTGCAAATTCAAGAAAAGAGAAAGGAAAGTTCTTTTGCAAGAACTGTTCAAAGACAAGTCATGATGAAGATCATTGTTGGAAACTTCATCCTAAACTGAAACCAGAAAAATTCAAGAACAAAAACAAGACCAAAGAAAAGGAGAAAACTGTAGCAACAGTTGAGCAAGACTTAGGGTCAGACTCAGGAGATGAGACAAAAGGCATAGCCATGGTTTTAAAGAACATTAAGGGGAAAGAAGTGGTGCAAGACACAACTCCCAGTTCTAGCTCTTTGAATTGTCACAAAGATACTCATGAAGAAAAGAGGAGGATAGAGCTTTTCCATGTGAGGGTAATTTCAAAACATACCAAAATTGACACACTATTTGACAGTGGGTCACAAGCGAATCTGATATCTGAAGACTTGATCAAGCAGCTTAAACTTGAGACCATTCCACATCTGAAGCCTTATCCACTTGGATGGATATGCAAGGATGCTAATTTTCAAGTCTCAAGGAAGTGCATATTGCGCTTTGCAATAGCTGCACACTTTACTGACACAGTTGAACTTGATGTGGTACCCCTTGATATCTCAGGTATTGTTTTGGGAAGTCCTTACTTATTTGAAAGGAAGGCCATCTTTCATCGCCATGAAAACAAGTATCACTTGTTCAAATATGGTAAAGAGTACATTGTGAGAGCTCACAAGAAGAAGCTGGAATCTTCTTTACTCCATGCAAGTCAATTGAAAATACTGGTTAATGCAAGTCAAAGTCTAACTTTGTTAATGTTGAAACGACCAGATTTTGAGCATTCGCCTTTTTATGATGTTGCTAATGATTTGTCTCAGTTTGATAACAGTTTGTCTTTGAAAGAAGATGATGTTATGTTGCACAAATTACCTTTTGGGTTAGCCAATGCAGTGAATGAAGTGTCAAAGCAAAGCAGTGCAAGCAAGAAGGACACACAATTCAGCATGGGAAAAAGTTGGTTTCAGAATGGTAGAATTCACCATGGGAACAATTTGCAAGGTGAAAGTTATTTTAAGTCTTCTGGGAAGTTTGATCAGTGTAGAAAAAGTTCGTTTTCTGCAGATTACAATTGCTGTTCTGCAAATTTTAATCATTTGCATCATGACTCCGTCCATCTTAGCAATGGTCGATCAGTTGATTCCAGAGACAGTTTATCATTTTCACAAAAGCTCCATTTGATGAAATCGGGTAGATTTCAGTTATTCAAGGGTGGAAGAGTGGAGAATCAGTCTCCACATCATCAGTTTCAGTAATCAGAGAGATTTTGGGGTCCAAAAGCTTCCCATTTGGAAGGTGTGATCAAGAGATCAAGTCCCTTGTAGAAAAATGCTCAAAAATGAAGTTGCTCAGAATTGGTCCAAACCAGATCGAATGGAAAGAGCTCGTAAAAAAGATCCTGTAGCCACGAACGGCACTCAAATCCGTTACCGTATGGAGGAGATATTGCATTTTGAAATCGCCCAATAACTTTCAATTTTGAAAGAATTTTTTTTAATATATTGTGATGGGATAAATTTATTTTTTATTAAGGTTTAATTAATTAATTAAATTATATATTTATTAATATTTATATGATTTTTATTAATCATATATTATATTATTAATTATATATTTTAATTAATTATTAAAAAAAAATTAAATTAAACCTTAATAAAATTTAATTATTAAACCATACAATAAATTAAACCAAATTCGAAATATTCAAAAGGGTAAAAAACCCACATATCAAAGGTTTCATATTAAATGTTAAACCCAACGTGCTGTATGACGTCACGGTGGAGCGGATTGTAACGTATGGTTCAAAAATTTGGAACGCGACAGGAATTGAACACGGGTCGGGTGGAAGACAACCCAACGGCCTAACTAACGGGCCATGGTGGTTCGTTTGTTAGACCATTGGCGCGGAAGTTTATTTAAACGTTGAATTTGTTGGGCGCGTTTAACCATGTGGGACGTGGTCCCGTGGAGTTAGCGCTCCGCGCGGAGTCCAATTAATGTTGCAGTTTAAAACTTTAATATATGCGCATATAACTCAAAGTTTATAACTGAACGCCGGAGGGTATGGTCACGTGGACCTATACTTTAGCCCCCTCCCACTGGCAGTTAGACTGGCGATTCCTCTAATTTCGCGCCGACCTCCATATTTGTCGGAGCTATCTGGTAGTTAGCCAAACTTAACTGGAGAGAATCTAGGCAAACTTTAGTTAGCCATAAATTTGGCTAGGAAAGTCCTTTTGGGACGAATTTGTTTTTGATTTTGGGGTATTGAAGCATTCTAGAGCTGTTGGGAGTGTTTGCAGAGCCATCAGGGCGTTCTATTAGTGATTTTACCAGCGCTTTTGGTCGTGGAGCCATTAGAGCCTAATGAAAGATCAGCTGTTTTGGACTATATTTATCCAATGGAGGTGAATGAATAGTTGTTTTATACTGATTTCAGCCTTCTGTATTTGAATTTGCAGCTTATTTTTCCTTTTGAGGCTTTCTACACAGTGTAATTCATATTTTGAGCATTAATGAAAAAGGGAAAAGCCTAATTATAGGCTTTTGGACCCAACAGAGGTAGCCCAAGAGAGGGGTGAACTGCTTAAACAAATTCTTACTGTCATGTTGTGTATTTTTGCTGTTATATTTCAGATTCTGCTACATTAAACAGTAACTTTTCATAAGTACACTTTTCCCAAGCAGTCTTATACAGTGAACAAAACTCATTAGTTCAACTTCAAACCACATTACTTCATTTGCAGAATACTTGAACTTGCTTATTCACACATAAAATTTTGATTAATCATTAGTTCAACTTCAAACCACATTACTTCATTTGCAGAATACTTGAACTTGCTTATTCACACATAAAATTTTGATTAATGAATACTTTGCTTTCATTGATAGACTGCTATTTCTGCTCATCTTCTAAAGGTGAAATAACCAGTAAAAGCCCCCTACTGTCAATCTCTGTATGAGAAATACTTTGTTCTCACAATTTCAGATCAATTTTATAGGATTGTAAGTTTGGTAGAAAAATGGGGAGATATTCCTTAGGCAAGGGAGATATGCTACATATATTTTGAAGAGGTTTCAAATGCAGGATTTTCGACCCATGACTACGCCCATAATCACCAATTCGAAGAAGATAGATGCATCAGGGGACAAGGAACTCGACCCCACCTTATACAGATAGCTCATTGGGTCTCTCATGTATTTGGTCAACACTAGGCCAAACATTTTTTTCATAGTCAATACCCTTAGTCAGTTCATGGTAGAGCCGAAAATGGTACATTGGACAGTAGCAAGGCACATTCTTAGGTATGTGCATGACATAGTCGGGTATGGGTTGAAATATACTCGAGGAGATGCTGTCAGATTATGTGGATTCACAGATGCAGATTGGGCAGGTAGTTCAGTGGACAGTAAAATTACCTCCGAGTACGCCTTCAAAGGTTGGATCAGTGATGCTTTCTGGTAGCAGCGTAAGCCGTAGGCATTGAGCTCAGCAGAATAAGAATATATGGCCGCCAACACTGCAACGTACAAAGATATATGGCTTCAAAAGCTGCTTGTGAGCTTGTTCAGACAAAGGATGAGAGCAACCAGTATCTACTGTAATAATCAGAGTTGTATAAATCTCTCTGAGAATCCAATGTTTCATGATAGGTCGAAGCACCAGTTGCAGTATGTTCCCATAGGAGATTAGGTAGTGTTACACAGCAATTTGTCACTGTCCCTGCAATTCCCCATCCCGCACATTGGAGGGCTCACTCCGTGACCTATGAGCAGTGACATAACTTGAAAACACTTTCATGGCATTCCCCTGAACATGTACTTTCATTGCCCTGAAGACAACTCCTTGTGAAAAACCTTAAAAATAGCCTTTTCATCCTTGGCGCGACTAGCCTGTGTTATACTCGCGCCAATGGGAGAAATTATTCAAAGAGGGCGTGCCAATTGGCGCTCTGTCTCAGAGTCGCACTTGCGCCAGGCTTAATAAAGGGTGTTTAAAAAAAATAAATGGCAGAAGATTGACTTTAACCAACTCCTGAACTGGTCTCTAAATTGAGTTGGGACGTTTGGCTCCAGATTTCCATGTAGAGGAAGTAGTTTTCCACCTCCCATGGAAGCTTCCTTAAGGATAGGGCCAATCCCATGATTGTAGGGATCCCAACTCCCCTTCCTCCATCTATATAAGCTTGCCATTTCCCTTTGCAAGCTAATCTCCAAGAGCCTTCATAGCCTAAAGAATGCTGCAAGAGCTTTGATAGTCCTCATAGTGCCAAATCCATAGCAAGGAGATTGACGATCGAAGAGAGAGGCTTGTCCCTATTCCCGACAAGCTTTACTGAGACATATTCTGCTCACGACCCGCTGAAGGAGGATTTCAGCGTCAGAGCCAGGTTGTATCATCCTTTGTTTCATTAATATAAGCGACTACGATTATAGTTCCACTCGTATTGTTCATACTTGTTTATGAGTTGTGTTCTCTCTGACTGACACATAATTGCAATTATATGGTTTTACGCTCGTATGTTCGCCGTGTTTCTTGTACGTGCAGGTGTTCGATCGCGTCAAGTGGTGGAATTGTGACCTGTCGGAGCAAGGGATCGAGAGCACTATCCTCTCCGCAACGACAACAGCGTTGGACATGAGGTAGGCCTTCTATCGCACTTCGATTTTTTCAATTAGGAACTTGCATTGTAGCATGTTTGATTTTTGCTAGACCTGATCTGGGCTAGTAGGGATCGCCTCTGTCTGCAGAGGGGATTTACCTCCTCAACAAATTGGCGACTCCATTGGGGAGTTAGCTTGTTGTTTTCTTTATAAACTACAGACAGAGCCTGAAGTTAGCCAGATAGGCTTCGAAACGCTCTTGCTCTACATTAGCAAAATAGATCAATGCTGCTTCATTCAATCTCCAGTTTAGTTTATGAACTGAACACTTGGAGTATTGTCTTGTCTTTCGGTCATTTCTTGACTTTTCTTGCTTGATCAGCTCTTTTGGCTGGCTCTTTTTGTGAGTTTGGCTTTTGGTTTGAGCTTTACCATCACTGGTCTACTTCTTGGATTGCTTATTTTTTATTTTTCCTTAGTAAACTCGGCTGGCGCGCTTTTCAGTGTGACGGTTGTGCCCACTGGCGCATGTTGTCAGTGTATTACTCGCGCCAATCCCATTCTGGCGCTAGTTGCAGCTTTACAGTCGCGCCAATTCTATAAGGTAGTAGGGTTTACTCTGTTTTGAGCCTTCTAAGACTGATTTGGGTGTTTGGTCGTTTTTCGACTGCTTGAGTGTTCTGGAGCCTTGTTTGACTAACTGTGACCTTCTTCCTTTGGTTGTTTGCCCATTTCTATTGATTTTACATTGTAGCCCTAGGGCATCTAGGTGCTATTGTGCGTCGAGCCTCCCTTGGGAATTTTTGGTTCCTGTCTGTTCAGTCAGCTCTGTGATAGCTTCTCTGCACTCGTTTGGGTGGTTGTTTATCATTTTATTGCATTATTTGATTGATTGGCTCCTTCTTCATTCGAATTCCGCTTTGTCTCGTTTTGGGCCTAGATTACGTGGTTCAATTGAGTCTTTGGGTGTCTTTTGATTTGAGGGACTTTTTGTCGATTTGAAATCTGATTGTAGGCTTGCGTTGAGTGAAATTCGATTGTTTTTCTCTTTTGCTTTTGCTTCTCAATTGCTTGTCTCTTTAGTTTTCATCTTGTTAGCGCTCTTGCTCTTAAACATTGAAAATAAATAAATAAAAAATCTCTTTTGCGTTGAATTAGTTGATGTGAATTAGATATTTTCGGTGTTATTAGTGATTAGTAACTTTGAACAAAAAGATTTTATTTTCCATTAGCTGCATTAGAGATATCATTGGTTTTTTTCTGATCATTTTGTTGTTATGTGAAAAGCTCTTAACTCCCCTGTAGTTAGCTTTCATCGAATGAAATGATATACTGTGGCATGTAGTGTGCATTTAGGAGATTACGAGACATTACATTCGCTAGGGCCTGAAAACTGAAACATAATTGAAGATAAACATTAAAATTCATTCAATTTACACTAAGGCAACATTGAAACATTAACAAAATATTTAGAGGTCTAGGCTAGAGATGTGTTTTGGCGTCTTTAAACCTAGTAGTTATCGTTCGCCTCTTGGCTTTAGACAGCACTAGTACGGACTTGTGCTCCCCGTACCGTCGCGTATATAAAGGGAGACCCCACTAGGTTTCTATCCTTTATCCATAGGAAGCTGAGTCTTCCGCCCTATACCTGTGATACACCAGACACAACATTCGGGGAGATTGCCTGCACGTACGTCAAGTCCTTGGTTGATTTCTCTTTCATTTTGAAACCAAGGTGTATATTGCAGTTCACGGTTATTTGGTACACCCTTTGCCTAGTATTCCTGAGCAGTCATTTTGATCTTATCTAACTCTTTAAATTTGAAAAGATCACCAAGCGCTTGTCCTTTCACGGTTGCTTCAAAACTGAAAGAGATAGAGTCATCTTTCATCCGTTTCTCGACTCTTAAAACATGAAACGGTGAAGTTTCTAAGTTTCAATGGCGTAAAATAAATCACCCGCGATCACACTCCTTGTTAGATTTCGCTTTTTGGCCATTTAATTGTAGGCCTTGGTTCTTTTTCAGCCCGTGTGTGTGTTTGATCTTTTTCTCTTGTCATTACTACCACAGTGGCGGAACCCTCAGTTTTGTCTACTGGTAGTCCATATACAGACGATTCATGAGAGGTTTCTCAATCCTCTACTGAACCTCAGCAGCCCATCGTTTCTGATTTTCCCGACGGGGGACCGGTTCTGTCTGAGCTTCCCTTTGGAGGACCAGTTGAGTTCAATTGGCCCTTATCCGACCCTTGGTTCGGATTTGGAGTAGGGGAACTTTTCCCTCCTCTCACATCGGGTTCGCCCTTTTTAGCTACTGTTATTCCTCCTAGTCCTCGCCGTCTATTACGAAATCTAGCGACAGGTTCGAATATGAGTGAATCCAGTCATTCTGCTAGTGAGGAAATCCCCACGTCTGGTGAAGATTACCAGCTATTCCCAGAAGTAACTCGGAAGTTATTCCCAGAAGACAACGCCGAATCATCTGTTATGTCTTCGCCTGGTCCCTCACTACCAGCAGGGTATAGATCCTTAGGTCAGATTATTGCCGCCGCTGCCTCTATGGGGGTATCAGCTCCTTCTACGAGGCCGATTGTTCCTTCATTGGGGATGTCTCCATAGACACCTGTCACATCATCCCCTCAGGTCACTTCTATACCCGTCAAGCCCACTGTTTGTGTGGCTGCATCTACACCTGCTGTTACCACTCAGTCCGTAAGGACCACATCACTTCCCGAAGACGTCTACATAGCTTCTGCTATGCCGGAGAACATCTCTCCTAAGGAGTATCAATTGTCCTTACAACAATAGAACCCAGAGGTCGGACAACCCCCTCAAGATCCCGACCGCTCGTATTTTTTACATTATGCACAGGATGGTACGCCCGTGTAAGTTTTTCCATATCAGTACGATGAGCACGGGAACCCTTTGCGTTTACCTGCTCCTGAGGCTCAGCTTCATGCTCAGGGTTTACCGTATAACCAGGTTGGGCAGCCTTATAACCCGCAAGGGCAACCTTTTCAAGGCCAACCTTCGGGCCAACCTGGCTATCCTTATGACCCGCAAGGTTACCTTGTGAGCCAGCAAGGGCCATTATACGGTTCGCAAGGATAGTATTACAACCCTTCAGGTCAACTCGTGCAGCCTCTTCCTGGAGTCCAACCGGGGCAACCTCAAGGACTCCCAGGTTAACTGGGGTACCAACCCGGGCCGGTATACGGGCCTGGGGGGTAAGTCCAATCGTCGCAACCCATGCAACCTCAGTATCCTGTTGCTCCAAATGTTGCACATAAGCCAGGACCATCTTATGGTCCTGCTGCAGGTCAAACCGGTTATCAGCCACCACCCAGCTCCATTCCTCCACCAGGCCAACCGGTTCATCCGGCACAACCCGGTATTCCACCACCAGGCCAACCGGCCCATCTGGTACAACCTGGTGTTCCTCAACAGCCAGGTCAACCTGTGCAACCGGCACAACCTATTTATTCGGGTCAACCTGTTCAACCAGGGCAGCCCGTTCAACCAGGTTAGCCTGTCCAACCAGGCCAGCCTGCACATTCTGTCAACCCTGCCCAACAGTCGATTTATTCGATGCCACAACCGAATCAACCAGTGCATCCTAATTATCAAGCTCAGCAGGGTCCCACCTATCAGCAGCCCACTCAACCTCAAGGCGGTTACTACCCTCATGGTCAATCTCGACCAGTTTATAATCTGCCCCAAGGTTCCCATTATTACACTCAACAACCCGGTTACCCCTATACTCAACAGCCAAATCCGCAGACTGCTCAAATGGGGCCAACTTACAATCAGGGTCCATACTTTGGTTATCAAGTCTCGTACAATGGTTACCAGCAACCGAATCAGACTGGTTATACACCCTATACCCCCCACGGTCAGAATCCTACTGGACAGAACCCATGGGGGCAAGGATATTCTCAACTAGCATGGAGTACAGGTACCAGTCCTTATCGAGGGCCTGGCATGCCGTTCAATCCGCAATTGCCGTTCTTGGCTACCTTGGAACTACTGGACGTTTCTAAATTAACCAATGATCCGATTCTTCACAATCCCTATTGGCCTCCGGTTCCAACCAAGGTACTCGACGACTGCCCAAAGTTTGAAGGTAAAGCTGGTGAAGACCCCCAAGCTCATGTAATGACCTACCATTTGTGGTGTTCATCTAATTCTTGGGTCAACGATTCAATTCGTCTACGTCTCTTCTAGCGCACTCTTACCGGTGCTGCCGCTAAGTGGTATATTGAACTACCCCGTGGCATCTTTCAAGATTTCAATACTTTAACAATGGCTTTTCTGAATCACTTTCAGTTAGCGGTTCGCTATGAAGCCGGGACGCATCTCCTGACTTCACTGAAGCAGGATAAAGCCACCCACATATCCAATCATATTCATGAGTGGCGACGTCGTTGTAGGCTGATCAAGTTTGATATACCTGATCAACTACTAACTCATTGGTTCACCACATCCTTCGTTAACAAAATCACTCAAGATATTTCTATGGGGACATGTGTGACTGAAGAACAAGCCATCTCGCGTGCCCAGTATCTTGATCTGGTATACTCTCAGTCCGGCACACTTTATGATATTTTGACTGATGCTCCACACCCGGGAACCTCTAAAGCTCCGCCTACCCCAGCGGTGGATGGTGTTATTGGTTCTGTGTCTCAAAATTCTCGAAAATCTTCGAATGGGAAGCAGAAGTCTAATTCTTCCAATAATTCTGCTCTTCCCACCCCACCAGATTCTGGAAAAACTGTGGAGGTCAATGCCATTCAGGCTAATCCTACAGAAAAAGCCTCCAAAGGGAAAAAGAAGGGCAAAGGAAAATCCAAACCTGACGCCCCAAAGTCAGAATCTTTTAAACCTCGGACTGAGGACGGTTCCCAATGTAAACCGAAGTACCCCTGCCTTATTTGTGAAGGAGATCACTATACCAAAGATTGTCCTCGACGATCTAAAATTAGTCAACTTCTCAAAGGCTCTAAAGGGACTCTGGCAGTTCTTAAAGAACCGTTCCCGTCTCAGCAGACCCAGATGGTTGAACAGTCGTCACCATCTGCACCATTTGGGTCCCAGGTCTTTATGATGAATGGTTCCACACCTGTCTCCATCGCTACGCATTCGAAGGATTATACTGGATCGCGTCAGGCAGTTGGAAAGGAAGTTGTGGATGGCCCACCTCCTCCACCTGTCTCCGGTTCTTTAGAAATTGAGAAGCCTACTGCTGAACCAGTTGTGAGGCCACCTTATAAAGGTGTTCTATGAAGGTATTCATACAATCCAAATGCCCGTGCCGCTTAGCACTACAATATCGTTGAGGATTTGGCACAGGCGCCTTCTGCTATGTCCGCATTGGAAGTCCTTCAAAGTTGCCCTTCGTAACGGAAAGCTCTGTTGTCTGCAATCGGTGGAATCGATCCCGCCGATTCGAGTCTTTTCACCTTCGACTTAGAAAATTTTACCCCCCGACTTCCGCATCAAATTGCTCTTGTTATTCAAGTTGGGATCAACGGTCTTAACATCCATAAGGCCGTCGTAGATGAAGGTGCTTCTACCTGTGTCATGTCATCCGCCTGCTGGAAGGCCATTAGCTCTCCAGCTCTCTCATCATCTCCCAATGCCTTAGAGGCATTCTATGGTCGGGAATCCAAACCCTTGGGTGTTCTCGAGAGTTTGCCGATTACGTTACAGGGGAAGACAGTCAACGTAGAAGTGGAAGTGGTTAACGCCAAACTTAACTACAATTTGCTTCTCGGCCGCAGTTGGACTCACGCTATGCTATGCGTGCCATCCACCCTCTTTCGACTTCTTAAGTTCCCTCATGAGGGCAAAATTGTCACTGTGTATCAGTTGTCTTTCTTCACCTCCACCTCTGAGAACAACGTTCCTTACGTGGATAAGATCCCCAATCCCCCTGACAGTGTAGGACCGAGTCTCTTCAAGGACCCTGTCCTCATGGGTATTTTTCCTACACCGCCACCGCACACCGTTCAAGTTAATATGATCTCTAGTTCTGACGACCCATGGATCATCCCTTCGCCTGAACAGGTGAATGATTTTGGAGAATCGATGCCCTTAACTCCAGTAGAGATTAATTACTGTGAAATCGTTGCCGCATCCGATCCTCCCCCTTCTCAACATGCTCCCTCGAGCATGGCTTTAGATATCTATTCTCAATCCCCCTGGCTCGGTGAGGCCGACTCGCCTGATCCTCTTAAGGAGACTTTCCCTTCTGACGAAGCCATCGTTGAAACAATGTCTCTTGAGGAGCTGCCTTGGAGCGATGGACATCACCGTTCCTCCTTCATGCCTAGCCTGGGGGCAATGTCAGATTGTCTAGAGCGTTTTGCATCTCAGGTTCCTGCTCTGCCTCTCCAGACACCCATATTGACACATGAGGTCCTTTCGGAGGGAAACCTGAGCAACATTACTCAAACCACTCTGATCGACATCTCCATTAAACCGGGGATAACTGAAAACATACATGTGGGAGTAACTTGTTCTCCTGATGAGATACAAGTTTATACTGATCTTTTTCAAGAATTTAGAGACGTGTTCGCTTGGTCCTATGAGGAAATGCCTGGGATTGATCCCAGCATAGTAGTGCACGAGATTCCTACCTATCCCGGTGCAAAACCCGTGCGCCAACGCTTACGCCCAGTGCATCCTCGCAAATTCGCTGCCATTAAAGCAGAAGTTGAAAAAATTCTGAACGCGGGCTTCATTTACCCGATTCCCCTCACAGAATGGGTCTCAAATATTGTCCCTGTAGATAAAAAACAGGGCACTATAAGGGTCTGCGTTGATTATCGTGATATTAATCGCGCCTGTCCTAAGGACAACTATCCTACTCCCTTCATAGATCAAATCATCGACGAATGTGCTGGGAGTGAGATTTACTCCTTGGTGGATGGCTTTTCCGAGTATAATCAGATAAATATTTTACCTATCGATCAACACAAGACTGCAATCATCTGTCCGTGGGGTACCTTTGCTTATAAAAAGCTCCCGTTCGGCTTGAAGAACGCTGGAGCTACTTTCCATCATGCTATGTCTTACGCATTCCACGACATACGCCATATCGTTCAGCCATATATGGACGATCTGCCAGCTCACTCAGCTCGGCGGGAGGACCATCCCGAACACCTCCGCCAAATTTTCCTTCGTTGTCGACGCTATAATATCCGGCTTAACCCTCATAAATGTGTCTTTTGCGTGGATTCTGGCCGTCTCTTGGGGTTCATATTCTCCAAGGATGGGATTCGCCTCGACCCTCTAAAAGTCAAGGCTATTGTCAATCTCCCATCACCCTCCTCGTTATATCAATTGCAGAGTCTGCAGGGAAAAGCTAATTTCCTTCGACGCTTCATCCCGAACTACGCGGAAGTTGCCAAAGGTTTCACGCGTCTCTTAAAGCAGAATGACTGTCACAGTGGCGCTTGTGGCGGTCACATGTCCGATATAAGCACGTTTGTAAGATTCTCATATATGTGTTACTCCGTCGTCGATATTCAAAGACTTATTAAGGTGCTTGAAAATGTCATGCGTGTCGTTTTTCGCTGCAATATGCGCGCCACCTCTTCCTCGCATCCGTCATTATCGTTGGCCCTTTTGCAAAATGGGGCATCGATTTTATGACGTAACCCTCACTCGTCGGGGCATGGTATATATAATAGTCACTACGACTACTTTACTATCCTAAGCAATGCCTACACCAACTAACGGTAAGACACCAATATTTTCAACCACATTATCGTATCGCCGGTCCTCACAAAGACACATCATGGCAGCACCCATTTAGATTATATGATGGCTGAGCTGACATCAAGATTGGGCTTACGACATGATAGCTCAACGCCATATTACCCCCAGGTAAATGGCCAGGTTGAGGCTGTGAACAAGTTTTTGGTCACAATGCTTCAACGAACAGTTGGTATTCATAAGTCCAATTGCCACCTCCAATTTTTCTCAGCTCTATGGGCCTACCGGACGTCAGCAAAGAGTGCGACCAGATTCACACCATTCCAATTGGTGTATGGTCTGGAAGCAACTCTTCCGGTTGAGTGCGAAATTCCTTCTTTGAAGTTGGTTGTGGCACTTTTGCCTGATACTTCTCCTGAAGAAGAGCGTCTCTTGTATTTGGAACGGTTGGATGAAACTCACCGCTTGGCTGCTTTAGTCATTGAGGCACAAAATAAGTAGGTCAAAGCTCACTTTGATCAATCCGTTTCTCCACATTCCTTTGTCGAAGGAGACCTTGTCCTCCTATACGACCAAGTGCACGACAAACTTGGAGCAGGAAAGTTCCAACCCATGTGGCATGGGCCATACATAGTAAAACGAATATATAAAAATGGGGCTTATGATCTCATTGATTATGAAGGAGTTCCATTGGCACAGCCTAGAAATGGGTTGTACCTTAAAAAATACTAGGCTTGAAGTTTTGTTTTGGTGTGGTGTGTGTACATAGGTGTGTATATTCATTTGTGTGCATGTGTGGTGTGGTCTGCGATGTAAGCATCTTTCTGCTGATCGGGTCTTCCCGATTGTGCAGATGTCTATTACTTCGTTTGTGGGTTTCACGGATGGTGCCTCCCGCAGTACCAGGAATCTGTCTTCAGCAGCTTGGGTAATCTATGATCCTGCTGGTGAATTGGTTAACTTGCAAGGTGTGTGTCTGGGTCCTGCTACAAATAATATCGCGGAATATAGTGCCGTGTTGGAATTATTAACCGAGGCTGTGGACCTCGGCATTCGTGAATTACTTGTGTATCTAGACTCGCAACTTGTAGTATTACAGCTCAATGGTCACTATTCAGTTAGAAGCCCATCCATTTTACGTCTGTATCTACGTATTCGTCTACTGGAAATGAACTTTGATTATATCACATATCAACATATACCCAGGCATATGAATACATTAACAGATGCAGTAGAAAATATGGTTTTAGATAGACATTTGCGCAATTTATAAAACAAAAACATCATCACATGTAAAGAGATCCATCCAGGAATAGGTATGTATATATATGTGTGTGTCGAAATGTTTACATAGTGTGCATCACATTAGATCAAAAAATATACATGTTCGTCTTAATACAGCCGGAGATGACATGTCTCTCAAAAAATATGCAGGAAAAGCCCTAATGTCTAATCTGCATGGTGCTCGTGATAACAAGCCACTGCACGCACTAAGCGTCTCAGTAGTTGGTGGAGGCGAATGGGCACCCCCACAGTGTGTCGCTGGTATGCTAGCAGAACATCTGCTAGCCGTGCATAGTCCGGGATCCCCCGGACGATGCCCTCCAGGTTCTGAATCATTTCACCTCCCTCGCCACCCTCAGCCTAAGGGTCATGATCAGCATGGGTTCTCTACGCAATTGGCAACATGCCCGTGGGCCTCTCTGGGCCGACGTCTGCATACACATAAAAATTGTTACCAGAATGAACATGTATTACCAAAAAAATCATAAATACATAAAATCAAAAAGAGAGTATCATACTCAACTCCTCATCGCAATCCTCCCCCTCCAGGAGTGGAATATTGGGATCTCCGGTGAAATCGGTCCCAGTGTAGGGCCAGTCCTTGACCACGATCAGCTGTCGCCACAACCACCCAAAAAACTCAGGCCTCCAAGACATCTGTTGGTCTCCTCCTGACCTGGGCATAAGTGCTGCCCAGCAAGCCATCCTCAGCTCTCGTGGTACCGGCTCAGAAACTATGGCCCCTTGGCCCTGGAAGATAGGTAGTCATTCCAGGATGAACGACACCAAAATGGAGCCATAGCCAAACTGCTTTAGTTTGACTTGCTTGCATATTGTCAGCTGCCTCTTGATATTGGTTGTCACCGCTGTAGCCCAATCGAACAGTGTAGGACTCATACACTCAGAAGCTAGTACGAGTTGGGCTTTGGTTGCTTCATGCGGTGCCTGCGATCCTGCAGCCCGCGTAATGGTGTGTAGCACTACTCTGAGTGCTAGATCCTGGACAGTGTGGATGTCCACCTTCCCGCTTCCTGATCCGGTTCGTGCCCCTGGGCACACCCTCGCCATTACTTGCTCCATATTTTCACCAGAAGGTCTGCTGTCTATCAAAATAGGTACTGGGCCTCTGCGCGACAACCCGGTGATAAAATACACGTTGGAAACCTTAAGTTCCAACACTTGGTCCCGAAGTTTAAAAACTTCCTCATTTTCGTCCCATATACTAACCAAGTATTGTAGTAGCTCAGGTTGAGCTCGTAAACATGGAGTAAGAAAGAATTTCTTGAGTCCACAGTTCTTCAGTGCATTCATACAGACTTCATTCTCCATAGCCATTTCATCTTCCTCCCCATGTTCCCTCTCCTTCCATTCGATAACCATTGTGCTTGTATATCTGCATCAACACAATAAAAAATGCTTTGTTAGATCTCTGGTACATTCAAAAATCCACATGGGTAGCTCACATTTTTAAATTTCTAAGCGTAAAATTGAGTTGCGCCATTGGCGCGACCCCTTTGTGAAGAAATGCCCATTGGCGCGGGTCCGTGCCCGATACCCACGCCAATGGAGCGAGCCCTAAAATTTTAAAAGGGGCCCTCCAGAAGTCTAATACACAATGGAACTCATAAAAAATTCAATCAAAATAGAGCTTAAGGGAATGCTTTTTACCTGGAACAAACGAGGAGCTGAATGACGTCCCGGATCAGTTGCAATCACCGCCGCAAGTTTGCACACAAACAGACCACTGTTGCTCTCCAAGTAAGGTAAAAAGTAAAAGTAATTTTATTTTACCATTTGAAGCCTATTTATAACTTTTTAAGTCAAAATTTAGGTTTTAAGTGTCGTTTTTCTCAGTATTTTAATATATTTTGTCAAAAAATGGATTTTACACTTGCTTTTTGTGCAGCGACAGGTTTTTATGCGACTTGGACAGTGAGACGAGTTGTATTTTATACTTTTTCGGACTCGGTAAAAACATGAAAAAGTCATTTTGGAGTCATCTTTAAGCTCTTTTCTGACTCTCTAAACATGAAAATATTGCTGAGTCCCTTGTCGTTTTCGATCTTGTTAAAGTGGACATGAAACGACATATACCCAGTATACGTTTACCCCTTTTTCGGGCTAGGATAGATTACTTACGAAAAAGGAATACCCTAGCCTATCACGACTAGGAGGTTTTCTCAGATATTGTTTTCTACCTTTTCGGGCCTGAGAAACTATTTACGAAAAGGGACCATTGGAGTTTACTTTTCCGCTATCTTTTCAAACTCTCTAAACATGAAAAGACGTCGAGTTATCCCTTTTTCAGACTCGTTAAAACCTGATGACATTGGATTCAGTCGAAATGACGATATCCGAGTTCCTCCTTCCTAGGGCTCGTAAAATGTACTAGGATGGATTTATATAGCAAGCATATGGTATCCTCTTCAAGCTTGTGTAAAAACAAAGGGGTACTCGCCAGAAATGGTTGGGAAAATAGAACTAGCATCATTGTCGTGTCGGCAGTATGTCGCTCTTGAACATGGCACTTGTCCTCATTCGTGTCGGGTTGGGGACATCTCATCTCGTTTTCCACTTGCCTCCGTGGGTTTGGGTGATCCCTTTTGACCTTTCATCGGCTCTTTGTCCCGTCATCATGACCTCTGATATGTTGACGTCAAATACTGCCAAGCTCATTGTCGTGCCGCCATATGTTCAAGAGAAGTTGACCTCTGCAAATTTCAACCTTCCTCTAATTCTCATTTGATCTTGATTCACAAAGACATTATGTTCCTCTGTCTCGTGTTGATGATGTGGGGAACACTATGGCCCACCTTCGATCAAGGTCACTTCCTGTTGACTTCAGCTCATTATCCAGGAAGCTGATCTAGAGACTCCCTTCTGGTACCTTGGAGCCTGCATGCCTCAATGGCAGGTTCTTCACATTCGGCGTAAGGTTTTCATCATTGGCCTCCGATTGAGTGATTCTACGGGTGTTCGACACCTGCTCACTGATTCACATGCCATAGATTTTACCTATAGTACCTTGAGGGCCATTGTCATTATTGGTGGTACCTCTCGCGTCTGTTAACAGCTTTCATTATTGGTTGGTAATCAGACGATGTTCTTGCATGTTCGACTTCAACTCACATATTTGCATGCTTGAACTTGTACTTTGCTCGGGTCGAGATGGAGTGCAAGACCTTGGATTCCTGTCTGTTATCATCCAGGCTGCGATTTTGTGGATTATCATGATTAGTTACATGACTCACTGATTGGATGGCTGTGACCATGCCTGAGTCTATTTATCGATCCTTATTGGATGGCTGCGTCCATGCCTTGGATCTGGATCATTGTATACTCTGTTATGGATGGTTGTGCCCATACCACATATATATCATGTATCTGAGATATCAGTTGTATTTCTCTACGCAGGTTTTCCAACGGCGGTGTTTTCAGTTGGACACATTCTCGTAAAGCATTTCACCTCTCTCTCTCTTTCAGGCCTCATGCTTTAGGGGGCATCTGTTACACAACAATTTGTCACCGTCCTTGCAATTCCCCATCCCACACATTGGAGGGCTCACTCCATGACCTGTGAGCAGTGACATAACTTGAAAACACTTTCATGGCATTCCCCTAAACATGTACTTTCATTTCCCCGAAGACAACTCCTTGTGAAAAAACCTAAAAATAGCCTTTTCATCCTTCGCGCGACTAGCCTGTGTTATACCCATGCCAATGGGAGAAATTCTTCAAAGAGGGCGCGCCAATTGGCGCTCTATCTCAGAGTCGCACTCGCGCCAGGCTTAATAAAGGGTGTTTTTTAAAAATAAATGGCGGAAGATTGACTTTAACCAACTCCTGAACTGGTCTCTAAATCGAGTTGGGACGTTTGGCTCCAGATTTCCATGTAGAGGAAGTAGTTTTCCACCTCCCATGGAAGCTTCCTTGAGGATAGGGCCAATCCCATGATTGTAGGGATCCCAACTCCCCTTCCTCCATCTATATAAGCTTTCCATTTCCCTTTGCAAGCTAATCTCCAAGAGCCTTCATAGCCTAAAGAATGTTGCAAAAGCTTTGATAGTCCTCACAGTGCCAAATCTATAGCAAGGAGATTGACGATCGAAGAGAGAGGCTTGTCCCTATTCCTGACAAGCTTTATCGAGATGTATTCCGCTGACGACCCGCCGAAGGAGGATTTCAACGTCAGAGCCAGGTTGTATCATCCTTTGTTTCATTAATATAAGCGACTACGATTATAGTTCCACTCGTATTGTTCATGATTGTTTATGAGTTGTGTCCTCTCTGACTAACACATAATTGCAATTATATGGTTTTACGCTCGTGTGTTCATCGTGTTTCTTGTACGCGCAGGTGTTCGATCGCGTCAAGTGGTAGAATTGTGACCTGTCGGAGCAAGGGATTGAGAGCACTATCCTCTCCGCAACGACAACAGCGTTGGACCTGAGGTAGGCCTTCTATCGCGCTTTGATTTTTGCAATTAGGAGCTTGCGTTGTAGCGTGTTCGATTGTTGCTAGACCTGGTCTAGGCTAGTAGGGATCACCTCTATCCGTAGAGGGGATTTACCTCCTCAACAGGTAGCATACACACTCACGAAAGCTCTGGGGAGAACTAAGTTCATCCAATTCAAGGAACAAATGGGAATGGTGGAGAACCCGTTTCAGTAGCAGGGACCAGGTACTTTAGATGTTTCTTGCAGTTGCAGGGACAAAAGATGAGAGGGAGTGGCAGTGCAGATGCAGTGTTGGAAGCAGTTCAACAAGGTCAGCAACATCACAGATGTAGTGCATATCAAAGTTTTGCATGGGTTGGTGGGCAATAGTAGCTAGACATTAGCAATGTGACAGGAGATGATGCATAGACAGGGTGTTGTTTTAGTGGGTTGCAGCACTAGAACACTTTCCTCGTTAAGAGGGAGTGTTAGCTTTTGTAGAATCGGATGTGTTCTAGCCACGAGATTTGGTGGAGAGGCTAGAATACATGTATTCTCCAAAACCCAGAAATTATTTCTGAAATTCCACCTAGAGACGACTTGATTAGATTTATTAGTTAGTTTTTAATATTTCCTGAGTCTAAACTTAGGGAATACGATTAATTAAGTCATGGTGTGAATGTTCTAGAAACTCACACAGATCGATAGGGAAAAAATCTAGGCTATTTACTATGTTTTAATCTTGGTCGTTGGTGCTCCAACAGAAGATTATAAGAAGAAGTCCATGGGTAGATGGAGAACACACCAGTGTAGTTACTTAGTTGCCCAGGCAGATCAATTTTCTTAGTGGTTGTGATTCAACAAAGGAGATAGAGCCAGAGGGTGAGTAGCAGGTGAGAGAGAGAGGGTAGCAGCAGACTTCCAGAAGGTATATTTATGGATTTAGGAAGAGGCAACGTGAGGAAGAGCGTAGTCTACTAGAGCTATGCGTATGGGTAGATAGCCCATCTCAGGTTCAGGAAGTCGCTGTGGAAAGTGATAAATTTCACATAAAAAATTCTCTCAGTATTTTCCTCTATTTAAGTTGTCAGAATTCTTGTACTCAAATTTGTTGTTGAAGATTAATAAGAAAATCGTCATTTGCTGCACTAGTTTTCCCATATTGGTTTTTTCCAAGGACAATTGTCCCAAAATAATTGTGTTAATATTTTCTATGTGTGTGCTAGAATTTCTCTATGTCTAGCATTTTATTTTCCACAGTAATTTATTGTGAAAATTTTAGTAGTAAATTTATTCGATATTTGTTGTAGCAAATAAACTGCATAATCAAATTGACAATTAGAATAATATTTTTCAGTTATTTCAATAGATGAAATGTTCACATCAACAAGCGATTATCAAAGCAAAAACATGAAGATCATGGACACCAAATATAGGCACTTAGTCAGGTAAAAAACCCCTTTATAGGGGAAAACCTAGTCAAAACTCTTCCTTGAGTAAATTCAAATTGAGATAGACCAGGACCCTAGAAAAAAAGACCTTCCTCCTCCACCAAGTCAAATCTTCCTTCTGATATATGATCTCTTCCAAAGTTACCAAGTGCCAGCTTCTCATATGCAACTTCAACCCATAATTTTTACCCCCATCTTCAAAACTTTGACCCAGCGTTAGGACTGCAATTTCGATCTAGCAACTTCAGTAGCTTCGACTTAGCAACTTCACAACTTTGACCTTGATGCAGCTTCACAAATTTGACCTTAATTTAGCTTCACAACTTCGACCTTGATGCAACTTCACAACTTCGACCTTGATTCATATTCAAAGCTTCAATGCAGCTTCACAACTTTGATGCAACTTCACAGCTTCAATGCAATTTCACAACTTTAGAATTTCATTGCACGTGTGTGTGTGTGTGTGTGAGAGAGACCCAAAAACTTTGATTCCAGCTTCCTTCTTGAACTTAAAATTGTTTTTGCTTCTAGCTACCGCAATTCGAACTTGTGAGATATGTTCTTCCAAATGAGTCGAGTTACTCTAATATATAGTGAGTTTGTGAGGTCGAATTCCCTTGTTGCGGCCGACTAGGTGGAAAATATATTTCTTTATTGACAAATGAAGCTCAAGAAGGATTTGCCACAATATGACATGGACAAGGACACTTGGCATAAACCCTAGAAGTCTACAATGGAGGCTTTCACCTATAAACAATAGACCCAAGCATGAAACCCATGCTTTAATAAGTCAATTTCTTTAATAATAAAATTTATTTTCTTTTATTTTGACAAATACATTTTGTCATGACTCAAATATAATTATGAAGACTAATAATAGTTACATTCTGCAACACTCCCTCTTAACTAGGGAGGTATCCATAATTAAAAATATATAGAGGTACATGGAAGATCTCAAAATGAATTACGAAGAGTTCTAGCATGCTTACTATTGCGGACTAGATACCTGACCAAGGTATTCTATTCGGGTGGGACAAATGGGACTCAAGCTTTAACCAACTCTAGGTACCATCAGGACTTTAAGTTGTGACCACTAACCCAGGGATCTAGGTGTGTATCCAAGGTCGGAGATCCATGACCAACGCCACCCTCCCTCTTCGGGATCTATCCATCAACACATATGAAGGCCACATGTCCTCCCAGGCATCTTGCCTTTAGATGCTTCATCTCTCCTTATCAAACTAAATCAGATATATCCATTTTTCTAAGCATGCTTCCAAAGTGTTCAACCTTTTTATGGAGATATCTACCTATACAATCAAAAACCCCAATCAGTAATAAAATTTCAAATATATATAAAAGTAAACACAAACCTTCAAAGTCATCACTCATTCAGATGATGCTAATATCATCATTAAGTTATCCAAAATATTTTTTCTTTCACTTCTTCGGCAACACCAAATACAACCTCAGTGGTTCTCAAGTCTTCATGAATCACGAACCTTCATATGTAATACTTTCATTCATTTGATTCCATTCTTACTTCATGGTATTCTCAACTGGGGAGATATATCCTTTTTTCTATCCAGGACCCCTCTCAACTTATGGAGATCAACAAATTTATTCTTCTATAACATCAGAGAACCTTTCATGGCTCCATCCCTTCTTACGACATTAAGGTCATTGATTATTCATATAACTTCCTTCATCATGCTTATTATTATCATATGAAAATATTCATCATCTTGAAGATTATGTACCTACAAAACTTTAATAGCAAGTACAACCAAATACAAACATACAAAATCATGGAGTTAACTATATCATAGTTATTTCAATATAATGGAAGCATCAAAACAATCAATTTTTTTCATAAAGGCAGAAAGGCAAAAAAAAAAATTATGTTGATAATTACCTTTGATATTGTTATGTTCTTATTAACTTCTTTATGTTCTTTTATCTTCTTCTCATCAAGCAATTATCAAAGAAAAAACATGAAGATCATGGGCACTAGATGTAGGCACTCAGCTAGGGAGAAAACCCGTTTATAGGGGAAAACCCAATCAAAACTCTTCCTTCAGTAGATTCAAATTGAGATAGACCAAGGCCCTAGACCAAAATACCTTCCTCCTCCACCAAGTCAACTCTTCTTTCTGATAAATTATCTCTTCCAAAGTTACCAAGTGCCAACTTCTTAAATGCAGCTTCAACCCAGAATTTTGACCCCCGACTTTAGAACTTCAACCCAGCTTTAGGAATGCAGCTTCGATCTAGCAACTTTAGTAGCTTCAGCCTAGCAGCTTCACAACTTCGACCTTGATGTAGCTTCACAACCTCTACCTTGATGCAACTTCACAACTTCGAACTTTATGTAGCTTCACAACTTCAATCTTGATACAACTTCACAACTTCGATGCAGCTTCAAAAATTCGATGCAGCTTCATAGCTTCAATGCAGTTTCACAGCTTCGATGCAGCTTCAAAGTTTTGTTGCACGAGAGAGAGAGAGAGAGAGAGAGCAAAAAAAATTCAATTCCATCTTCCTTCTTAAACTTCACACGCTTTTTTGCTTCTAGCTACTGCAATTCGAACTTGTGAGAGATGTGCGTCTAAATGAGTTGAGTTGATCCAATATATAGTGAGTTTGTGAGGTTGAATTCCTTTATTGGGGCCAACTTGTCCTTCTTTGAGTCTGACTTGGTGGAGGAGACCTAAAAGAACTATTTTATATTAAATAAATGTCTTTCTTGACGAATGAATCCCAATAAGGGTCTGCTACAATATTACATGGACAAGGACACTTGAAATAAACCCTAGAAGCCTACAATGGAGACTTTGGCCTATAAATAATAGACCCAAGCATGAAACCCATGCTTTAATAAGCCAATTTATTTAATAATAAAATTTCTTTTTCTTTTCTTTTAACAAATACATTTCATCATGACTCAAATATAATTATGAAGATTGATGTTAGTTACATAATTCAACAAGGGTATCTGTGGTGTTGGGGATCTCCTCCTTCTCCAAGGGATACACTCTAATCATATTTGGTTGAATATTGACTTTGGTTCAAACATGAAAGAAAAAATCCTTGCTTGTTGGGCCCTTTTTCACTTCGCTGTCTCCATTAATATTGATTCTTTGTAGTTCTGTGGGGATTTGAAAGTTATCATTGAATGGTTAAATGGGATTCATCACTTACAAAATATCATTCTTCATCCATGGATGGATAGAATAAAGCTTTTAAAGGACCATTTCCAGTCACTCTTTTTTTTTTTCTTCCAGAATATCTATGGGGAGTGGAATCATATGGCAAACTCTCTTTCTAAGAAAGGCCTCTAATAGGAGGTAAGAGGAAGGTTATATATCTTTCAAAGAGGGACACAACATTCATATTTTGAGGAGAGGGAGTCTACATGTTCCCTTTGGCCATATGATATATCAGTTTCAACCTCCCTCATTAGAGCTTGATGACACACTTTTATAGTTTTTGTCATCTTTACAGTCTTTTGCAGTTTTATTGGAGTCAATGTGTGAGGACAGACAAGAGGCCAGGCCTCAAATTTTTGAACACTTTTTTTTGTTCCCGAATAGCTTTGTTATGTACTGATTCTTCACTGCATAATGTATTATGTGTATGTTATAAGTTGTATCTTTGATTTTCAGTCTTTCTGTCTATCATTGTAAATATGGAGCCTTGGTTATAGTTTGGCTCACCTAGTTCTTACAGACTCTATACTCTTTTTTATTAATGAAAAAGATGAATTTTCCCTTTTGGAAAACATAAGGAACATTTTCCATTTTCTCATATTTCTCTATTACATCATTTGTTTAACAAAAGGTATACATTGGAAACATGTGAATCTAAAAATGCTCGTCAAATCTATGAGTTAAGTATGTGGTAAGAATTGTTGTCTAACTTTTTCAAAATATTTGAAACTAATCATGGCAACTTTATTACTTTTCAAAATATTTGAAACTAACTATGGTAATTTTATTATTTAATTTTTGAAAAGTTATTACAATTTAATAAATGAATTTGTAATGAAAATTATATTCAATAAATAATTAAATAAATAAAAGTTTAATAGAAGAAATATAAATAAAAAGATAGTTTGTTTAAATGTTTTTGTTTTTCTTTAAATAATTTTTAACAATGATTTAGATTAGATCAATATATCACATCATTATATTATTTGTCATATATATTGGTGTTTTAAAGTGAAAAAAATAGAAAATTTGACTTCCATATTCATTTTGACAATTGATCTCAGCTGAAGAATTGGGATTTGAAAGTTTATGGACTCATTTCGAGGCATCAAATGACATTTTTGGGGTCTAAAACCTTCGAGAGCCATTTTGACGCATCAAACAACATTTTTGGAGGGTCAAAATTTTCTTGCTTTAGATGGGACCCAAAGACGTGAATATACACTTAGAGACCTTTCCAATGGTCCAAGGATCACATCAATCAGATTTCATATGCAAATTATATTCCTCCCTCAAGTTGACCTACCATGTTGATCACCATGGTAGGAGAGGATGCCATGTTAGCCCCCATTACTCATGTAAATGGGGTTATCCACGTGTGTAATTTTAAGAATACTCTAGAAGGTCCAAACCTATAACTGTGGTTGAGAGTTAAAGGAGTCAATCCTTACCGCTAGTTGGTTATCAGGCTAGGTTAAATAATGATCCAATAGGAGGAATAGGGGTTCCATTCTATGTTATTGTATTTTGTTCCAAATATGAGCAGAGCAACGAAGAGTGGTAAGTTAGAGAGCAAAAAGGGGTTAAGATTTTGTAGTAGCCTTATAGGCCACATGTCTTCGGTAACTCCATAGAGAGTACCTCTTCCTTTGTACTTGGAAATATACCAAAGAAAGAGAGCACATCAACCTCATCTTCAAGATGGGTTTTCTCATGTCCCAAGGAAAAACTTGTGTATATCGCGGCTAGCATATGTGTATTTATCTCTTTTCTCTATTTCTTGCATTTAAGCAAAAAATCAGTGACTAAATAATCTACGATCTAAAGAAAATTAACCTTCATAGTATAAATTTTAATTATTTTATTAGATCTATTGTGACAAATTGTTCCAAAAAAGTAGAACGGTTTATAGATCACACATGGAAACCCTAGGGCACTTCCCCACATTTTGTAAATGATACCTATGACACTAATTATAACATCTAAACCAATAAGAACATTGATTTAGGAAAGCTATATAGTCATATAACTTGGGGGATTGACCTTGAAACCTCTTGCATGAAACTCAAAGCACTCAACCTCTTATGCTAACCTACAATGTTACTCAAACATATTTGTTATAATTTAAACTAACTATTCAAGAAAAATCAAGTATTGTTATCTTCAACTTATAAGATGAAGATAATTACAACAATGTTAATTTGTCAACATGATCATTTGAAAATGTTAATGAAATTATTGTATTAGGAGTATTACCAAACTTGAAATTGTAATTTATTACTCAATATGAGTGGATATGTTTTAGAACCAAGTTTATGGCCAATTCCCTTCAAAACATGAGGTATTATTCTCAATTACTCTTAGTTGAAATATTTAGATACCATTTTTATGAATATGAAAAAGAAATGTTTTTGTTTTTTTAGTATATGAGTTTACAATAAAATCATGTATAAAAGTTATATGTTTAAAAAATATGGACAAGTACGAGGAAAACAAAAAACATTTATGAGTTTAGGATCAATTATTAATTCAACAAGATGTTATAATTTTAAGTGATCAATAATAAAATTTAGAAATTATGTAAAAAGAAGATTGGAAGGAAATTTTGTAAAATACTAAGAAATTTTTAAAAGAAGAAAAAAAAAATCATATACAAATCAATCTTGTTTATAAAATTCAAACAATTAAATAAAGAAAAGTCCCATTCTTTTAACAATTTAAAATCAATATCCCCGCATGGGGTGTCAAAGGAATGACATGTGGGGAGAGGGGGGGGGAGTCCACCCCTTGAGCAGTGTGGGATGGTCGGGGGGACAATAAATCCAAAGCAATCTAGGTATATTTTAGCCATAATTGAAACCAATATGAGCCAATTTTCCCATTCATCAACCTTATTATCCACAGGGGTGATCATTCATGCAACTTAGTAGGAGATCTTAGGTCAAGGAAATGGAAAATTATGGAATTGCAAGCCATCAGGAAGATGTTTATTTGTTCTTTGTGGGCCTCTCCTCTGTCTTCCTCTTCATCTGGTAATAAACCACATCCTCCTTGTATTTTTGGACTTTTATATTTTGGTTTCCTTATTTTAATTTTTTCTTACTAAGCTTTCCCTCTAGAGTTTCATCCTTTTCCTTTCTGCTCCCTTGTTGGGACCGATAATCTTCTCTAGTTGTTGGTTGGGTCTCCCTCTAGCCTAGTTAGGTAGACAACTTTGGTTTGTTTAGTGGTGTTGGCTTCATCCTTCTTCGACCACATCTTTACCCCTAGCTCCATCAACCTAGGGTTCTGAGGTTCCCTTTGTGCTCACGTCTTGGAATCTGATTCCTTCTTATCCCTTCCTCTTGTTGTTATCTTCTTTCGCTTTAGTGAATAGGTGATTATCACCTGACGATGCCCCATCAAAGGGATTAGAACCATCAGGGTGCAACCTACTTTTAGGACCACGATGGCTTGCAGGCATAAGAGAGAGTGGAAAGTGCATCCCAACATTACAAGGAAAATATACTACCAGATATTCAAGTAGAAATAACCAGAGTTGACAAAATATAGCAAAGAAGAAAGGTTGTTTGATGGACACAAAAGTATTGGTTAATATCATAGATTGGGTGCCAAAAATTGTTAAACCATAGGGAGATACAACTAATACATGCATACAATTGATATTTATTGGCACTTAAAGATCTTCCTAGGCCAAGTACTTCTTAACAGAAAAAAGGCCGAAGAGGAAATTCTTCTCATGTTAGATGATTTGTAGCTCAACATGGATAGGTGTCTGGGTCGCATTGTAAATCATCTCGGCCTCCCTCCAGATCTCAAAAGCTCTCTCGACAGCAACAAGGAGCCCATCCTAGTGGACGCCTTTGACTCATCCAAATCCAAATGACGGGTTCTATTTGGTTTGGTTTTTTAAGTCCTTTTAGTCAATCATTTTGTCTAATTGCTAAATTTTGGTGCTTAGATACTCTATTAACTTTTCTTGTCTTTTTACTAATGAATTGTTACGGTTATTTGACTGGATGATCAAACAAGTATGGTTTTGCCATTAGTCTAGTTTACCTAGTGGCAAACCGAAGCCAACCAAATTTTACTATGTTGTTTTGGTTTAATGCTCAGTTAAAATTTTACTATACAAAAAAAAAGAATCAATATATCATTACTAAGATTTTTAATTTTTTATAAAAAAATAAATAATTAAAATAGAGAAAAATAATTCTTTTAACCATTTAAAACCAATATGTTATTATTAAGAAATTTTTATTAATTAACCAATAAAATGAAGTCTATGATAACGATATCAATACACAAATAAATATTAACAAAAAATGTCCTAAATTTGAGATGAATAAAAAGTGTCCTACTATCCAAACTTTCCATCATCTCATAAAACTCGTCATGCTAAACATATAAATTATGTGTATTTTTATTCTTATACCCACGGAAGATAGTACGTATATAGCAATCAATATTGCTCGACTTCCTATTTAATTATTTCTAGGTTTTTTTTTAATAAAAAATTTGAGAAAACATTATATTTAAAATTATTTATTTATTTATTCCATGTTTTTAAATGAATGCAACATTGTTCGCATTCTAAAAAATATATTTTCAATAACTATTTTAAAATCTAAGGAATTGTAAAAGAAGCCTTATTTCAAAACATTATCAAAACACACACATTAATTAATTGATGACAAAAGTCAATCTAGATTAAATTGATGTTGATAGGTTATTATTATAATAATATTTATATAGAATTGATGTCTCAACACATTTTTAAAATGTTGAAATATTTTAGTTTTTGGTTTAATTTTGATTTTGATTTTTTTAAATTTTTTAATTTTTAATTGTTGATAAAAATTTCATTTTGAAAACCGTTTTAAACAATTTTATCATTGACATGTTTCTTTGTCTCTATAAAAACTTTCCATATTGGAGGACGATCCACACTGTTATGAGTCCAAAAGAACTAGCATTTGAAGATCTTTATCATGGAAGAAGGTTTATGCTTTCGTTGGAGCCCAAAGTCTAAATTCTACTACGCTAAAGTGGAAAGTCTTCTCCATCCAAGAAATGTTACTCCATCAATGGAAAATGTTTTTACGGGGTCACTCTCAAACTTTCTCCAAAGTGTCAGTGTTGGTTACTTCTTTGTTGAAAGTGAAAATGACCATCACCAAAGGGTTTTTATGTATGATTATATCAAACTTTAGTGGAGATAAATATTTATTTTGAGAAATTTAAAGTTCAATTTTGGTTTGTTTATTTTTTCAAATGAAAGTAACAAAACTACTTCGAAACAAAGATGATAGATAAGTTATAAACTTATATTTTCACATCCATAAATAATTTATATGGACAAAATTTCATTAAATATTTTTAATAGAAATATTATGATTATAAAAATTTAGATTAACTTTGTATTTAAACATTAGTAGAATGCATTTGTTTTCAAAAGCTCTTTGTTAATTCTCTTTCATGGCAGAATACGTTCTCCTTATTTTATAGGTTTATTATGGGCATTAATTAGTACATGTAAGTATTCTAAAACTCTAACTCGCTTTAATCACTGCTTTATTCTTTTAAAAGTCAAGATTTAATCTTTCCCTTGAGGATTTTTTATGTAATATGAATTTGATGAAAAGTTGTGTTTAAAAAACACAAAGATAGGTAAACAAAGTAGAGCTACCTTCATTAATTTTTATGCTATAGGTCAAATTTTGGTTGTAGACAACATGCCTCAAATGAAATTTTCTCCCAAATTCCAAAATAATTCCCAAAAGAAAAGAAGATAACTATTGATGCTTCTCATATTGCATAAGCAATCAATAGTAAAATAGAAGCTACTCAAGAGCATCATACCCATGTAATTCAATTGGAAAAATTGATATAGAGCCAATCACATCAATCATTAAAGATATTGAGACATATATAGTCCCTCAAAAAAGTTTCCCTAGATGGGATGAAATGTATAGAAAAGCTAAGAATAAAGACCAACCTAAAGTTATACTTCTTAGTGATCCAACAAGTAGAAACATAGATGATTATGCTTTATTTAGTATCAAAAGATCTCATTTGCTACTATTGTTACTAGAACCCTATGCTAGCTAGTTGATATGGATCCTCAAGCATGTAACATAGAGTAGAACCATTATAACTGATGAGGGAAAATGTATTGCATCTTTCCCACCATCAAAATTGGGAAAATAATAGAGTGCATCAACCTATGAAATATATGATCACTGCATTTGTGGAAAAATTTCACTAGGACCATGGTGTTCTGACGCAACAACGCTGAAAGTCAACCCCAAGGAGAGCTGGTCAACCGTGACGTGGCTCTGTCCTCGTTTCCCTTTGTGACCTCGTTCTTCACTCCACGTGGTCTATTTTCTTTTTATTTTATTTATCAATTTCAAAGAAATTGACAAATAAACTTATTCACAGCTCTCGAATGTTATATTATATTTCCCAACATATATATATAGTCCCCAATATCAAACTTTCGGCGATTAACTATATAATTGGACCTTATATTAAAAATCAACGCTTTCTGAATAAATGACTCATAAACAGACCTTGGCTTTGAGTCCCGCCTCCACAATCAATAGCCAATCAAATGTACGCCCGTACCTTAGGTTAAATTCCATGCATCTTTGTTGTGCGACCACCATCCGATGACGCTGCGCCAGATCGACGACTCTCGACGATATCGCTCGGCGTCCTCGTACTAACTTTAACGCGCGATGAGAATACGGAAAGACGGTTTTGCGCGGGTCCACTTTTCCACACGTCGACAGCTCTATGGAATCACTCCACAACCGGGAGAAACTGCTTGTACACCAAAAGCGGTGCGATGAGGGCAATCCGCCTCCTCAAATCCGCTCATAGTTTTTCTACAGTGATTGACTAGGGTTAATGCGGGGTTACATTATTCCTTTTGTTCATCTAACTCGCGTCTAGACCGCGGTTCCGGGTTCGAAAGAAACACCCCTATTTCTTTATATAGTGGAAAATCTACCAAATTAAACAGTGTTCATGGCCACACTTCCTCTGCACAGACCTCGCCTACGGTTGTATTGATTCAACAGGGTTGTTAAATAAATAGAAGAGAAACGACAGACAGATGGATGCAGAGTCAATACAATGACTTGACTCAGTAATTATATATATATACAGGATTCAATTGCTTCGCAATTAAACAATCCTTTCATAGACAAAGATTCGAGTCTCTCCAATGGAAAACAAGCTTAGAAATCATTTAACTGGAAACAATTGTAACACACAGAGTTTATTGCAGAAAACTCTCTTCCTCTTGCTCTCTCCTTTTTCTCCCCCCTATACATCCGAGGGATTACATTTATATACATCAACATATGTCCTTTTGGTTCCTCTGTGAGGACCGTTATGGTAACTCAAGAGCCTAATTACAATTATTCAAAAACTAAAAACATGACAGATGGACTAACTATTCGACTTCTACAACTCTAACTAATCTAATAATAATACAATCAGCTAAGGTATTGACACCTAGCTGTTACAATTCGAATGTTTTCCAACCCTACTAGCCACAACATGTGGACAAAACTCCTACATTGCTGGCTAGTGTCTAATGCTCCTGCATCAGACTCCCGAGGGAAATCTTCTTCATGGGCTCCTGTCCATGAGCTCTCCCACTAATCTGCCTATCTTCTGCAACATTTATTCAGTCATCCAAGTGGCATCTTCCTCTGGCTTATCCTTTCATTTGATCAAGTACTGAAAGTACTCTTGTCCTCTGGTCCTTCTGAATGGTCTTTTGCCCAATATCTTCTCTGGTTGCAATGGTTGCGCTGGAGGTAGCTGCTCTTTCCACTCAATCTGTTCCTTGTCTGCTGCTCTTTCTTCTGCACCATCATCTTCATACTTGTACAAATATGCAACATTAAAAATGGGAGATATTCCAACATCAAGTGGCAATTCAATATCATAAGCATTTCCAGAAAAAATTCTAAGTATCTTGCATGGCCCAATCTTTTTGAACTTCAATTTATTGTACTGCTTCTTTGGGAATATCTCCTTTCTCAAGTGTGCCAAAACCAAATCTCCTACTTCAAAGTGAACTTCTTTTCTGCTCAAGTCTGCTCTGATTTTGTATTTGATACGTTTTTAGAAGTTGTTGTTTCACTTGTTCATGTATGGCCTCGGATCTCCTCAAGCAAATTCTCACCATCCACCTTAGCTCTCGCTTCTTCCTAGATTTCTTTATCATATCCTCTGGGTACTTAAGCCCCTTAACAATATGAATGGACTCGCCTCTCGTGCCCCCGTTTTGTGAGTCATTATATGCACATTCATTTCCAGGAAAATATGACTTCCACCGCTTGGGATGTTCTCCTGGCATCAACAAATTTCCTGCACTTTACTCACTACCTCGCTTGTCCGCTTCGGGCCCCGAGGATGATGTTTTAGCCGAAACTTAGTTTGAACAAGTTTGTTCCATAGTCCCAAAAGTGCCTCACAACCGGGGTGTCTCTGTCTTCAAATGAGTACTGGCAACCCATGCAATCTAATAACTTCTTTGAAGAACAAGTTAGCAACATGGGTGGCATCACTAGTTTTATAACATGGAATAAAATGTGCCATTTTGGAGAATCTATCGACCACAACAAAGACTGCATCATTCCCTCTCTGAGTCTTGGGAAATCCTAGAAAAAAATCCATACTCACCATGTCCCAAGGCCTGTCTGGAATAGGTAAGGGAGTGTACAATCCTGCATTCTGGATCCTTCCTTTAGCGTATTGACAAATCTTGCAATTCTTCACAAACTTGTCCACTTTTTCTCTCATCTTGGGCCAGAAATAAAAGTGACTCAGCTACTCATAAGGCTTATCAGTACCGAAGTGTCCAGCAAGTCCCCCACTATGCTTCTCTTTGATTAAATTTTCTCTCATGGAACATTTTGTATTGCTACTATTTCTTCAATAGTAAAGTCCTCCCGTTAGTAATAATCCAACATCGTTTGATCTGTTAAAACAGGGTTACCACATGCCTCAAATGCTTCTTTAAAATCTGGATCTGTTTTATACAATTCTTTGAGAAAATCAAATCCTACAACTTCAAAATTTGTTTCTTGAACAAGCATGTGCCTCCTACTCAAAGCATCAACTACTTTATTGGCTTGGCCACTTATATGTTTCAAAACAAAATTAAAACCTTGGAGATACTCAACCCATTTGGCATGCTTATGTTTCAACTTGGGCTGCTATACAATATACTGCAAAGCATGATTGTCAGAATATAATACAAATTCACTGGACATTAAATAATGTCTCCACTTTTTCAATCCCTGAACAATTGCATAGAATTCCTTCTCATAAGAGGAATACTTTCTTCTGGTGTCATTCAGATTTTCACTGAAATATGCCACAGGCCTATCATCCTGACTCAACATAGCTCCAATGGCCTCTCCACTGGCATCACATTTTACTTGAAATGGTTTTGTAAAATCAGGCAGAATCAACACAGGCTTTTC
Organism: Pinus albicaulis; assembly: GCA_034641835.2. Classification (NCBI taxonomy): domain Eukaryota; kingdom Viridiplantae; phylum Streptophyta; class Pinopsida; order Pinales; family Pinaceae; genus Pinus; species Pinus albicaulis. The sequence continues at coordinate 1,260,865,434 of CM076574.1, read as the reverse complement.
AGTTATCTTTTGCTTCAAAACTTTAAAGTTTCTTTCTGCTTCAGCAGTCCACTTAAATGGTTGTTTTCTCTTCTTTATTGTCTCAATTATGGGTGCATTAATCTTACTGAAGTTTCTTATAAACTTCCTGTAAAAACTAGCAAGTCCATGGAAACTTCTTACCTCAAAAAAATTCCTGGGTGAAGGCCACTCCACAATTGCCTTAACCTTTTCTGGGTCCATCTTCAATCCTTCTGCAGAAACAACAAACCCCAAATACACCAACTCTTCCTTCATGAATGAGCATTTCTTCAAATTTATCAACAGTTTCTCTTGGTGCAGCTTCTTCAAGACATGATTAAGATGCCTTAAATGTTCTTCTTTAGTTATGCTGAAAACTAATATATCATCCAGATACACTATCACAAATTTACCAATGAATTTTTTCAATACTTCATTCATAAGTCTCATAAAAGTGCTAGGTGCATTTGACAACCCAAAAGGCATTACCATCCATTCATATAATCCTTCATTTGTTTTAAAGGCAGTTTTCCACTCATCACCCTCTCTTATTCTAATCTGATGGTATCCACTCTTCAAATCTATCTTTGAGAAATATTTAGCACCACTCAAATAGTCCATTAAGTCCTCAATTCTGGGCAAAGGGAATCTGTACCTGATTGTGATCTTATTGATTGCTCTGGAATCAGTACACATCCTCCAGCCTCCATCTTTCTTTGGGCTCAAAACTGCAGGTACTGCACATGGACTCAAACTTTCTCTGATCAGTCCTTTGTCCACCAATTCATGTACTTGTCTCCTGATTTCCTCATTTTCCTTGGGAGTCATTCTGTACGCTGCTTTGTTTGGCAGATTTGAACTAGGGATAAAATCTATCTGATGGCTGATCTTTCTCACAGGTGGCAGCTCATCAGGTAAATCATCCACAACAATGTCACAGTAATCATCTAACATCTCTTGGATTTCTATTGGCAAATCAGAAATCTTTGTAGAAGTAAGAACTACTTTTGGTTTGCAAACTAAAGCAAAGCTTACCTCTTCTTCTTCTATCTGCTGCAGATATTCCTTCCCGCTCAGCAACAAGGTCTTTGGATCAATCACTCTGCTGGATGGCTCTCCCTCTTCCATGGGAATCAATGTATGATGTACCCCATCCTTGAAGAAGTTGTAAGTGTTCTTCTTGCCATCATGCACTACTGCTCTGTCAAACTGACAAGGTCTACCCAGCAATATATGACATACATCCATGGGCATTACATCACATAGAACCTTATCTTTGTATTTTCCCATTTGCAGCTCTATCTCACACTATTCTTTTACAACCAGCTGGTGCCCCTTGTGCAGCCATGACACCCTGTAGGAAGTTGGATGCTCCCTTGTCTTCAACTTCAAATTTTCTATTACCTCAGTGGAAACCAGATTGTCTGTGCTGCCACTATCAATGACTAGCTGGCAGCATTTCCCTTGGACTTTTCATATGCTCCTAAACAAAGTCTTCCTTTGTGCAGGCTTAGTGACCTCTTTGGCTTGCTTCAACAGGACCTTATTCACCACCAAGGATTCTCCCCTCTCTGGAAGAATTTATTCTTCTATCTCTGCTTCTTCTCCAACCTGGGCAACAACAACATTCCTTGGACCAGCACCCACATTCTCTGGACATTCGTAGTGCTTATGTCCCACTTGCTGACATGTATAACACCTCAATTCTCTGCCTCTGTCTCCGCCTCCTCTTCCTTTTCCTCTATAAGAACCCCTTCTGCCCCTTACATCATCCTCTGTAGATGCATTCTGAGGTGAGCTACTGTTAGCTCCATCCCTGGGTGTAGCAGGCTTTCCTCTACCACCATGACTTCCCTTCCCACGGAAAGTACCTCTCTTCTTGGCAGACTGTTTCCTCAGGAGTTTCTCCTCTGCTTTCAAGGCCATCTGATAGGCCTCTTCCATTGTCTTAGGAGACAGGAGACCAATCTCATCTTGGATCTCCAGCTTGAGACCATTCACATATCTGGCAGTCTTCTCTGGTGTGTCTAGGAATTTCCCAGCCCTTATGCTTGTTTTGTAAAATTCCTCTGTGTATTATTTTATTGTCAGCAACCTCTATCTCAGGTTCTGCATTTGCTTATAAAATGTCAACTGGTAATCACTAGGCAAGAATTTACCTTTTAATTTAGCCATCATTCTGGTCCAGCTTTTAATAGGTTGCTTGCCAACTCTCCTCCTTTCTGCCTGCACTCCATCCCACCAAAGTGCAGCATGTCCTTTCAGCTTTGTTACTGCAAACTTGACCTTCTTATCTTCACTTATTTCTTCATAATCGAAGCACTTGTTCAATTCATTTATCCAGTCCACCAGCTCCTCTGGATTCAGTCCCCCTGCATAACTCGACACTTCAATTATGGGCTTGACTGTAGACCCTAGAACAGTTCTAAGGAGTTTCATGTCAGGAGGAATTTCAACATTTTCTTCTGCTTCTTCTGTCTCAGGTTCGCTGATGTCTTCAGGATCTCTGGGCTGTCTTCGCTCCATGGCATCTATTCTGGCCTCGACCCTCTGCAACATCCCCAACACCTCAGCGTTGGCAACAGGTCTTCTTTTGCCAGCACCTCTACCAACTCGGATTGCCATGTCAGCAAAACAACTTAGAACACGCTCTGATACCACAAATGATGCAACAACGCTGAAAGTCAACCCCAAGGAGAGCTGGTCAACCGTGATGTGGCTCTGTCCTCGTTTCCCTTTGTGACCTCGTTCTTCACTCCACGTGGTCTATTTTCTTTTTATTTTATTTATCAATTTCAAAGAAATTGACAAATAAACTTATTCATAGCTCTCGAATGTTATATTATATTTCCCGACATATATATATAGTCCCCAATATCAAACCTTCGGCGATTAACTATATAATTGGACCTTATATTAAAAATCAACGCTTTCCGAATAAATGACTCATAAACAGACCTTGGCTCTGGGTCTTGCCTCCACAATCAATAGCCAATCAAATGTACGCCCGTACCTTAGGTTAAATTCCATGCATCTTTGTTGTGTGACCACCGTCCGATGACGCTGCGCCAGATCGACGGCTCTCGACGATATCGCTCAGCGTCCTCATACTAACTTTAACGTGCGATGAGAATACGGAAAGGCGGTTTTGCGCGGGTCCACTTTGCCATGCGTCGACAGCTCTGTGGAATCGCTCCACAACCGGGAGAAACCGCTTGTACACCAAAAGCAGTGCGATGAGGGCAATCCGCCTCCTCAAATCCGCTTGTAGTTTTGCTACAGTGATTGACCAGGGTTAATGCGGGGTTACGTTATTCCTTTTGTTCATCTAACTCGCGTCTAGACCGCGGTTCTGGGTTCGAAAGAAACACCCCTATTTATTTATACAGCGGGAAATCTACCAAATTAAACAGTGTTCACGGCCACACCTCCTCTGCACAGACCTCGCCTGCGGTTGTATTGATTCAACAGGGTTGTTCAATAAATAGAAGAGAAACGACAGACAAATGGATGTGGAGTCGATATAGTGACTCGACTCAGTAATTATATATATATACAGGATTCAATTGCTTCGCAATTAAACAATCCTTTCATAGACAAAGATTCGAGTCTCTCCAATGGCAAACAAGCTTAGAAATCATTTAACTGGAAACAATTGTAACACACAGAGTTTATTGCAGAAATCTCTCTTCCTCTTGCTCTCTCCTTTTTCTTCCCCCTATACATCCGAGGGATTACATTTATATACATCAACATATGTCCTTTCGGTTCCTCTGTGAGGACCGTTATGGTAACTCAAGAGCCTAATTACAATTATTCGAAAACTAAAAACATGACAGATGGACTAACTATTCGACTTCTACAACTCTAACTAATCTAATAATAATACAATCAGCTAAGGTATTGACACCTAGCTGTTACAATTCGAATGTTTTCCAACCCTACTAGCCAGAACATGTGGACAAAACTCCTACATTGCTGGCTAGTGTCTAATGCCCCTGCATCATGTACAAAATATTTTCCCAAGTTAGTGGATTGAAGACAAAGTCGACCTCCTATTTTTGTTTCTAAAGGATGTCAGAGTCCATTTTTAGCTCCAGGGGCAGGGCCTTCTTCCTTTAGAGGAAAAGCCATTTTCTATTCCCGTAAAAGGGGCAAAGGAACTTAGTGACTCACTAGTTTATGGCATGTAGATGAATCACGATGATGATATACATTTATTATATTTTTTGTTGAAATTTTGACTCTTGAGGTTGAGTCAGGACACATGATTCAAGACTTGACTCATTGTTGATATGTGATGTACCACCACTATCTACCACTTTCCATCATACAATACAACCCTTATCTCATGTCTATTCTTCGGGTTCAACTAACCATTGGTTATTTGGGATTTGGCACCCATACATCCACATACTTGGGTAGGACTCGAAATTTTTCCTTAGACGATTGATGTAGCTAAAAGAAACAGAAAAAACATATCATGGCCACAAAACAAAATTAAAATAAAGAATATCTAAATGAAAATATGGTCAGAACATACAAATTAGCACGTGAGAAAAAACCTAGCATGAGCTCTACCTCACTCTTTATGGTCATCACCTGATTCCTGAACACATGATGCTCCATTACATCATCAAAAGGAACCCTTGCATGTCACAAACCCGATGAGCAATGAACTGACTCATCATTGAGGGGTAATACAACTACTATATCATTCAATGCAAGCTCTAAACCTTGAGGTATGAGCAGTAATACAAAGAAAAATCAAACAAAAGTAAACGACGCATAAGAGGGGTGGAAAAACAAAGGCCAAGTTGGTAACTCATAAATCCACGATTACTCCCTCTTCACATTTATACACTCAGGATGTGGATCCCCGTCGTGTTAGTCCCTTTGACCATGGCAGTTGACCATGAAGTCTTCTCCCCTCCATACCATCATTATTATTCATTAACACCTATCAATTGAAGGGTGGATTGAGGAAATATTACTTCCCCTTAGGTGCTAGAAACACCTAATAGGGTTTGTCTTTTAGTCACTCCTACCTAGGGAGAAAGAACCATTGCGAGTTCAAGGCCTTGATTTTGGAAGGGAATCCTTATTTGAAGTATTGAATAGTTCATCACATTCAAGCTTGGCTCGCTTAGATGCAATAATGATTTTTGTCCCTAATGGCTAGTTGTTTTCACTAGAATCTATGTTGTGATTGTAAGGTAGTTGAGTAGCCCATGTGTTGGACACCTTATCCACAGGTGCCCAGGCCATTAGAGAAGTATATTGGCCTCCTAGAAATAAAAACACATCACACATGATCCTAGGTGCCTCCTGCACCCAGGATATTCTGCCACAAAGCACTAGATTTGATGATTCTTCAAGATGACACACTTCGACCCAACATGCCTCCAAATTGACCTTAGCACCATATGAGGGATGGTAGCTGATTCAGGGCCCAAATGAGGATTGTATCACCTTTACAGACTTGGTAGGGCTAGTAGCACCTTGAGATCACTCAATGCTAGAGCAAATATGGAAAATATGAGCAGTTGGAGACCCGTGGAGACCACTTTCTGGTGCCCCCAGCTGGATTTTAGGACCACAGAGAGCCATTGAGGTTGATTTGAGAGCCAACCCTAAAATCATGATTTTTACATGCAAGTACATCACACTTAGCACCTTGTAGCACTAACACATGGAATTTGGAGCATAATTCATGCATGACGTCAGCCCTAGAAGGCTAGCGGCTCACACTTGTGGGATTGTTTTTCACTTTTTATCAAAGCTAGTGGGTTGGCTTGTAAACCAATGGTTTCTTTTGATTTAACTTGTTAGTAGAGGATTTTAGGCTAATATTATGACTCATCCTCATCATATAAATAGAGGAGAGGACTTTTCATTTCATTCATCATCACTAGCATTGATTTTGCCTCTCTAGAAAATTTTGGCCTCTTGTATCTTGGCAAGATGTGATCTATGCAATACTTTTCATATTGGAGCTATTTCTTGTCTTTGGATAAATGATCTTGGATCAATGATGGATTATTCATGCATCTCATCTTGTGAGTTTTGCTTTTGAAGAATTTTTCCTTTAATGTCTAATGTATGGAATTTAATGGTTATCTAGGGTTTTATTGTTGCAACATTGATTATTTAAGATAAATTGTATGGAATCTAAATTGCCCAACTTTATGCATTACTCATATATGAAATGTGAATGGTAATCCCTTTGGTGAACTCTTTTTGTAGCTCTCCCAAGTACCTTTGACCCCTCAAACATATAACAATTAGGGTTTTGTTGCTAGGGCATTAAAATATCCTTACTCCTTTGCAGGATCTAGTTGATCTTAAGTATGCATAGACTCCTTCAACCCAAGTACTAGGCATTGGCCTTGTCTAATTAATGATCAAAATAAATTTTATCCATAAATTAAACCTCGTCCTCTCTTTCTACTTAAATTTGACCCTCTTAAGGATACACAACTCAATTAGGGCTTTGAGTGAAATTACTTGGGAGAGGAATTTCCTAGTGTGGAAGGATTCAACAACAAGGATTTATCAGGTGGCCTCAAAATCAACCTCCTTCGCGGCCAATTCATCCATTTTCACTTTCATTTCTTTTGCCCTAGTTATTTTTCCCTAAGAGAAACCCTAGTTTGGTGAAGCTGCAACTTGAGGGCTTCTTGAAGATTTGATTTACCTTTGTTTGGCTGATATTCATTGTTGGAAATATTTTCGTAGCACCTTGACCTTAGGCCATTCCATTTTACACACCATCATTCAATCCCTAGGTTTAGCGCGCCCTAGATTGGCCTCTCTAAGGGATGTGAATTTCCTCTTTATCATTGTTTGAACCTTGTACTTAAGTTGAACCATCCTTTGGATGCCTAATTGTGTCACCTTAAAACTCTAAGCCTGGAATATCAATTGTAGGTGACCTATATACCAGGACTCCTCCCATTGGTGAAAATCCATAAAGAGGAGGGGGTAGTGGCCGTGTTGATAATGGGCCACACCTCATTGTTGTCACTTGGTCTAGTGCTTGCCTTGTAGAGCACCCCTTTGCAAGACCTGCTATATTTTGCATCAACAAGAACTATGAATAATATTCTAGAAGGGTTTAAGTTCTAACACATGTTCAGAGTTAAATGGATCAAATATGACCCCTAGTTGGTTATCTGGTTGTGTTATAATTGGTACAGTTGGAGGAAAATGAGTTCCATTCTATTTGCTTACGTTTTGTTTCATAGTAGAACATAGTAGCTAAGTACAGATAGAAAGAGAGCATAACAAAGGGTATTTGTGTTTTGTAGCAACCCACAAGCCACGGGTCTCAAGTAATTCCATAGAGAGTTCCTTTTATGTATTTTCTTCCATTCCAAACAAAAGAGATCAAAGCAGTCTCACCTTATAGCTTTGTTTTCTCCTGTAAAAATTTCCTAAAGCACATCTTGGTGTTCATTGTGGTTTGTGAGTGATTGCATTTACTTGACCTCTATTTTATACATTTTATATATCGCATGAAAAAACAACAAAACAATAATAAAAAATATGGAATCTAAAAGGAATAACCCTTCAAAATATAGATTTTGGTTTATTTTCACAAATTTGTTGTGATGAATTGTCCAGTGGAATATCTACTACAGTAATGCTAGAATATAAAATTTGCCTAATCCAATTAACAAAATTACATAACATTAACAAATTTAATGCGATTTCAATGTAACATGTAAAATATATAATAGAAAGAAATTATTTTCACAAACTATATGTAGAGGATATCACTACAATAATATATCTCAAAACTTAAAAATTCTAGCATGCTTGAAAATTTTAGGAATTTTTACATTTTTAACAAGTGTTATGTATAAAAATTAAATGAATATTAATTATGATTAATTAGGTAGAGTGGGCATGATCAAAAGATCATGGACCATCGATTAAAGGAACTCAAGGCTATATTTAAGTGAGGGGATTTCAAAGTAAATAACAACATTCATATATATATATATATAAAATTGTCCATGCTTCATCTAGTATTAGAGTCAGCGCCCCTCATCCGCTGCAACTGTAATATGCATTGTAATTCGCTTTGTCGCCCATAGTCTCCATCTTTTGCAGTACCGTTAATCGTCGCTTCATAACCTTTCAACCACCGCATATCGTTCGTGACCCATCACGACAATTCCTTCGACCTGTCATTTGTTCCCACGTTTTTTGTGTCACCTCCCACCATTGTCGACATCACCCTATTTTTGTCGCCACAATCTTGTACTACCGCCCCCAGTGCATCGCCATCCAGACAAACATTTTGACAACAATCATTAGCCTCCACCATCCCGACAAGCTTGTTGGTCGCTCAAGTAACACTCATAAAAATATAAAAAAAATTGATTGGAAAGGACACATAGATGATATAAATTACATATTATAATTAGTTGTATATAGTTTAATATATAAATTACATATTATAATTAGTTATAGATAGTTTAATTGATTAATAGTTATAATATACTATTAATTATAGTTCTAATTAATTATTAATTTAATCATATATGTGTGTTTGTGTGTGTGTATATATATATATATTATATAAGGAAACAAGTCAAAGTTGAAAGAAACATGCCACCAATTATTCGAACAATGGAAATGAGTGAACTTAGTAAAAAACTGGATGATTTTGAGAAGAGATTCAACCAGACTAACAAGAAAGTTACAAAACTACAAGAAAAACATGACAATTTAGAGAATCATCTTAGGAAAACTTATAGTGCCATTCAGAAGGACCAAACAAACCTACGAAACTTGGTTGATCATAATCATAATCAACTGATGTGTATGTTGGGCCAGATGCATCAATCAAATAATAACGTAGCCGCTTAACAACAAGACTCTTCGAATATGTCAAATCTATCAAGCTCACATCACATTCGCGAACCTAGGCATTCATCTACCATACTAGATCTACAAAACAATATACCAAATCTTCAAAACATGATAATTTCAAACCAAATTCCCTCGTACAATCAATTCTCACATACCACTGAAGAAAAAAGCTCGAATTGTCGAAATTTGATGGTAATGAGAAACATAGTGTATCATGGTTCATTAAGGTAGAGGAGTTCTTTAAAATTTCCAATATTGACAATGACAATGAAAAAATCAAGCATGCATCCATGCAGCGTGAAGGCGACACACATAACTGGTACATGTGGTGGAAGAAGTCAACATATGCAATCAATTGGAGTAAATTTAGAGATAATTTCTTTAAATGATTCCAGGGTATCAAGGAAGAAGAGTTCTTCACATAACTCACCAGAATATAACAGAAGGGAAGTGTGGACGAGTATACTAGAAATTGGGAAATTCTAGCTACACAAGTATCCGGATTATCAAAAAACTGTCTTATTTAAATCATAAATCACTAGACTTAAAGCATATCTCTAGGATGAACTTAAGCTTCATGGTGTTACATCTATGGAAGAAGTGATATGAAAAGAAAAAGACACAGAAAAGAAAATTCGAAAAAATAACATTGTCGAAAGTTGAAAGAGTATTATTCAAAATGAAGGATTCCCCAAACTTATGACATGGAGAACAAAAAATACCTTCCACCACATCTAAGAGGAGGAAAATATAATCTAGAGGTGCAAAGAATAAAATAAGGTAAATCCAAATGTTGTGGCGAAAAATGGGACCCCAAACACAGATGTTTTAAGGGAAATGATACTAAGAACTTATATAAATGTGAATCAACAAATAATTTGGATAGTGAAGAATCAAACATAGAAGAAGTTGATAATTCTCAACAATTTTCCCCAGAATCAGACAACGAAAATGTTCTGCAAGTATCGCTATCAGCCATGAAAAAAAAAACCCAACCCCAGGCATTAATGTTAAAAGGACATATCAAAAAGGACAATGTAATGGTTCTAATAGATACAAGAAGCACTCACAATTTTGTTGATGCAAATCTTGCAAAAAGGTTGAATATTTTCACATATCCAATGCCTAATATGAAAGTGATTATAGCAGATGGAATGAAAATCGAAGGAGTAGGAAAATTCCATAAGGTTAAACTACAAATTCAAGACTACAATTTAGAATCCCCATTTTACCTTGTACCGTTAGGAGGAGAGGATGTGCTCCTAGGTATCCAATCACTACAAACCTTAGGCACTTACTCTGCTAACCATCAAAAACAATTTATAAAGTTTATATGGGAAGGACAAAAATAAAAGTTAAATGGTTTTCAACCACCTAAAATCAGATTATATAATCTCGTCAAATGGTGAAGTTGATTAAAAAAGGAGCACCAACATATATAGTGCAATGTCATCATATGGAAATATTGACCTCAAAATTAATTAGCGAAGAGCTCCATGAGATTTAGGAGTTAACTCAAAAACACAAAAAAGTATTCCAATATTTACCACTAGTGATGCCTCCTATAAGAGAGTTTGAACACATTATCGAAGTCAAAGTAGGCTCAAATCCTAGTAACAACAAACTATATCAGTACCCTCACCATAAAGAAGAAAAAAAATAAAAAATCAAAAGGATAATCCAAGACCTACTAAAGTGTGGTATCATTACAAAAAGTAGAAGTCCTTATGCAACTCTTGCATTCCTCATTCGGAAGAAGGATAGACCTTTCAGGTTATGTATTGATTATAGAGGAGTGAACAAGATAACAATAAAAATAATAATTTATTATTCCCTTTATAGATGAAATGTTGGATGAACTACATGGAGCCTAATATTTTTCTAAATTGGATTTGAGATCAAGATACTACCAAATTAGAGTAAGATTTGAAGATATGGAAAACATTGTTTTTCAAACTCATGAAGGACATTACAAGTTCAAGGTTACATCGTTCGGATTAACTGATGCCCTAACCACCTTCCAAGTAACCATGAATGAAGTATTCCAATCATACTTAAGGAAATTTGTGTTAGTCTTCTTTAACAACATCTTGATATATAGTAAAACATGGGGTGAGTATCTTAAACACTTGGAACAAGTTCTTTCTCTTCTAGAAAATAAACAATTCTATGCAAATATTTTGAAATGCACCTTCAGAAAAGAAAAAGTAGAGTATCTAGGACATGTGATATCACACGAAGTACTGAAGGTAAATCCAAACAAACTTAAATCTATCACACAGTAGCCCAAGCCAACTAACATTTCTAAATTAAGAAATTTTTTGGGTTTAACAGGATAATATCGAAGGTTTATTCGAAGATATACTCATGTCACTACACCCCTAACAAACCTTTTAAAGAAGAACTTATTCCAATGGGATGAAAAGGCAAAAAATTGTTTCAAAACCTAAAGAAATTATGTCCACTACACCTGTAGTATCAACTCCAAACTTTTCAAAACCTTTTGTAATCAAATGTGACGCCTCCGGTTTTGGAATAGGAGCAATGTTGATGCAAGATGGCCATCCAATATCATTTGAAAGTAGGAAGCTCAATAAAAGAGAATGTTTAAAATCTACACACGACAAGGAAATACTCATCATTATGCATGCATTAGCCAAATGGACACAATATCTCTTGGGAAGTAAGTTTTTGATATGAACAAAGCATAATAGTCTTCAACACCTTTTCCAGAAAAAAAATGTTTTCTACAGAAAAACAAAAATTGATTGGAAAAATTGCCACTTTTGACATGGAGATATTGCATAAGAAAGGGAAAGACAACATAATAGCCAATGATTTATCCCGAAAAAATGAAAAGTCACCATTTCTTGCAATTTCAGTTGTAGTCCCAGAATGGCTTAATGAAATTCGAAGTGAGTATGCAAAAAATCTAGAAACATACACTATAATCAATAATCCTACTCAAAATTCAAAATTTGAATCGAAAACGATGTTCTTTGGTATAAAGGAAGGATTTACCTAAGCCCAAATTTCTCAAGGAATCCCATGATTCACTAACAGCAGGACATGTTGATTTCTTTAAAACCTACTATAATGCACACTAATCATTTTTTTTGGAAGGGGATGAATAATGATATTAAAAAACACGTAGAATAATGTGATCAATGCCAAAGAAATAAAAATGAGAACATTACGACCCTCGGATTGCTCCATCCCCTAAATATTTCAAACAAAAAGTGGGAAGAAATATCGATGCACTTGATTGAAGGCCTACCTGTGTCGGATGTAAAAGACAAAATCCTTGTAAGAGTCGACAAGCTCACCAAGTATGCACACTTCATGGGAATAAAGAAACCAAACTCCACAAAACAAAATCGTTGAGGTATTTTGCAAAAACGTCTACAAATTACACGAATTTCTAAAACTAATTGTTAGTGGTAAGAGACACCAAATTTAAAGGGAATTTCTAGAAGGAAATTTTCAAACAGATTGGAATATAGCTCAACATGAGTTCAGTGTATCATCCTCAAACAGGTAATCAAACAAAAATTGACAATAAATGTTTAGAAGCTTACCTTCATTGTTATGCAACAAACAAACAAAATAAGTGGGCTCAATGGTTACACCTTGTTGAATGGTGGTACAATTCCAACTATTACGCTTCAACCAAAATGACTTCATTTCAAACTCTTTATGGTTTTGAGACTCCTAAATGGAAGGAATTCACCATTATTGAAACAAAATTTCCAGCAGTAAAAGATTAGTTAAAAGAAACCCAAAAAGTCTTTCAAGCACTGAAATAAAATCTAAATACTGCAAGAAATCATATGAAACAACAAGCCAACCAATGCAAAACAGGAAAAGAATGAGGTTGGATAATGGGTATTTGTTAAGCTTCAACCTTACAAGCAACAATTATCCCTAAAGCAACAAGGAAAAAACAAATTAGCACCAAAGTTCTACGGACCGTATCAGATTAACAAAAAATCAACCAAGTAGCATACAGTTTGAGCATTCCTGATAAAAGCCCCATGCACAATGTTTTCCATGTATCTTGCCAAAAAAAGGCACTTGGGCAAACACTAAGCAGCATAGACGACACTTCCGATATTAGATGATGAAGGGAAGATCGTTTTAGAACCAGAAGGAATCGTCACCACCAGGGAAAATAAATTGTGATCATCATTAATTAAGGAATATCTTATTAAGTAGAAGAACCTAACTAAAGAAGAAGCCTCCTGGGAGACCGAAAAATTTCGTCAACACCACCTTTCATTGCCTATGCTTTGAGGACAAAGCATTTTTCTCGAGAGAAAGGCAATGTTATGTATAAAATTAAGTGGATATTAATTACCATTAATTAGGTAGAAGGGGCGTGATTAAAAAATCATGTTCCCTTGTGTAAACCCACCCGAGGCTATATATTGTAAACAACAACATTCATTATATATATATATATTCAATTGTCTCTACTTCAACAAGCTTTCTTTCCCATATGTAGTAATGCCTACTTCCCTGTTCCATAGTGATGTTCTCCCTAAATACATCGGGGGAGTTTTATAGAGCTAATGTTTATGTGTGCCTACTGCACCCTTTTATGTAGATGGACCTTTTCCATTTAATCCATATGGATTATATCATTTGTAATCTGCTCTCTCAACTAATATAAATAAAGACGTGATCCCAACAGTTAGTAAAACTGATTTGTGTTTGGGGTGTTTTTCAAAACCAATATGTAGATGGGACTTTTCCATTAAATCCAAATGGATTATATCATTTGTATTCTGCTCTCTCAACTAATATAAATAAAGACATGATCGCAACAGTTAGTAAAACTGATTTGTGTTTGGGGTGTTTTTCAAAACCAGTAAGGTGAGCTCTTTCAGGATACATGCTTGTACCCACTATTGCAAGGTCTCTTGTGGGGAATGCTATCTTGTGCTTTTGCTTCTATTTAAATATTTATATTTTCATGTGTTCATATCCATATCATATTTGTGACCATTGTGCATTGTGTAAGTAATATCGTGATCAAGTGCTTCAGCTTCCTTTTACATGGTATCAGAGCTATTTGGCATCTGATCCTAAATCTTTATATGTCCAAAAAAATGTAAGCAATTTGTTAGACCCTCTAGCTGATCCTAAATTCTATCATGTATATGGCTAAAAAATGTAAACAATATGTTAGACTCTCCAACCTCAATATTAAGAAAAAGCACAATTATATAGAAGGCAAATGCATTATTAATATAAAGGCCATAAAGCCCAAAGTTGCAGTCCAGAATAGCATGTAAGTTGGCCACTATTCCAACCCATCCCTATGGACAACGAAAAAATATTTTACAAGTCTTATTGATAAATTTTCTTAACTTTCATCATTTTTCTCAGATGATGTTAACAATAGACTCCAATTTTCAGTGTAACAGCCTTCAGTTACCCTGTATTAGTCTACTCTTGGTCTTCCAGAGATCGTTTCCGAGCTTTTAGATCAAGTTCAAGGCTGTCTGGCAATGGATGTGCTCTTCCTCGGCGAAAAAGGACAGCCAAAGCCTTCATTTTGCGGCACAAATCAAATACCTGCAGATAAAAAGGCACAATGAGAAATATAAAGCTCAAACTTCTTCAAGGAAATACAGCTCAGCTTGTTGCGGTAGTATGCATGTTAGTAAAAAACAACTTCTGAAGATAGTTGATATATATGCATGTTAGTAGAAAACAACTTCTGAAGATAGTTGATATATATTCCTGACAAATTATGAAAAAGTATAAAATTAATAACCATCAAATCTCCATTTGCAGGAAAGTGTAGGGTAAAACCATTATATGGAAATGAGAACTAGTGACATCAACCCATTTCTTGTAAATTGATATGCAAAGTGGAATATTGGGTTTTGCTACCAATACATAATAGATAATGATAGACAACATAAAATAAGATATTTTTATTACTGTCCTTTAATGTCCAAAATCGGTCGAGAGAGAAGAGCAGGTCACAATCGTAATGTGGGAGTGCTTAGGCAACTCCTAAGTGCCCAAAAAAAACAAATGAGAATGACAAGAGTAAGCAGGAAGGGGTAAACCAAGAGGGGAAACCTTAACATAGAGAAAGACACTAAACTATACTCCAAGTAGAAGTAGATGTAAAGGTGAAAGAGATCCCCATCATCATCAATGACTGACCAATGCAAACTGCTCTTCACTCCAAGGCATAAATTGCAGTGGCAGTCTTACACATATCGGCCAAGCAGATGGTGATCAGTATACACTATCTTCTGTCTGCCCTCAACTTCCAGGCAATACAAAGTAATTACTGATAATTACATTTCGTCTTGACAGTTGTTATTATGACTTGACTGACAATCTCAGTTCTTATTCGACTAGCCACAACACAAGTATATGAATTAATAGCATTAGTGGTTTGGGGGTAATGAATACAAGATATTCTACAACACAAACTTGACCCACATAGTACAAGAGATAAAGATGGGCCTTTTTTACCAATGACGTAAGTCCACATGCAAACAAATGATAAAGGCATTGAATTATCTAAGAACACAGGAAAACACTGCAAACACTGCAGGCTTGGATGCATCAGAACCTTTGATGAGACTAATAGAAAAACTACAAAAGATTCTCAGAACTAAAAAATCTACTGGTCAGATAAATAAATGAACCTTTTCGAGAGATCTTACTAAACATGTGCAACAGAATTTGAAGGTTATCATTGCATTTAAGTTTGCTAAAGCAAAGAAAAGCTTACCGATGATGCATCAAGTTCGGCAACACCAGCACAGCCCTGCCCATGCTGATTTTCCAACAAGTTGCAATAATTTACAGCATCATTTTCATCTTCAAATACCTGCCTTAGATAAGAAGATGGGTAAAGAATATAAATGCTATATTAGTTGGATATGGTGAAATACAAAATTTTATTCATTAAAAACTGATGCCATCATCCCTTTCATACTAAACAGAAACTGTAAACCAGAGGAAATTTTAAGAATGCGACAAAGTTAAAAAGTTAGTTATGCTCTGAAGAGTTAAAAAAGAAACCAAACAGCCCTCAAAAGAAAGTTTAAGTTTCTTCTAGGTGCTGATTAAAAACAAATATCATAGCCAATGGGTAAACAGAATCTAGAATATTTTTCAAGAGTTATACAAGAAACCAAACAGCCCTGAAAAGAAAGTTTCTTGTTGAACATGTGTTCTATCATGGACTATGCACTAAAGGTCAGGAACATTTGCGGGTGATCTTCGGTGGTTTGGATAATGATTTCATTCATATAGGCCTACAGATGTGTTAACTCCCAGTTGTGTGTTACATATAGAAAGTCTAAGCTAAATAATAATAAATACTAAATAAGATAAACATAGATATACAATAATTTTTTTCAAAAGGAATACTATATAACATTATAAGTCATATGTTAATTAAGAGAGATGACTTTTAATGAAAAGACACTCACTTAAGAATATTTATACAGGTCCTCGTTGTAAATTCATCATCTTTATTCAATCATCTTTTTATACATGAAATATTTTATTATTTTGAATATTTTCATATTTTATTGAGCAATTTGAGTGCAGTTACTCCATTGTTATCGAATCAAGGTTCTGATCAGCCATACAACTGCTGCATCTGTACCTCTATCACATCCACACAGCCATGGTGTCTGTACAACATCATCCGTCAGTCATACAGCCATCCCCATATGTACCTTCCACAGTTGTATGATTGCAGTTCATCGTATGGATTACAGTCGCCATAAGAATTTCGTACAACAGTTCATACCTGAAATTAAACATTGACATACTATTCCATAGAACAGTTCATACATGTAATTTAAACAATGCTATACAGATTCCATGCAACAGTCCATACAAAAAGTTAAACATTGCTGTACAAATTCTATATGACAGCTCATACAGGTAATGTAAACAGTGTCGTACATATTCTGCATGACATTGATGCACAATTGGAGTTTTTTTTTTTGTAAGCTCGTATACTTTATATTATATTTGCAAATACACACAATACATTCTGAAGATAGACTTCTGACTACTTGATCAAGTCTGATCTTGAATGACTCTGAGAACTCTGATCAACGCTTGACTCAAAACTTCCATGACTGGACATATAGATCTGGTAGGATGCCAAGCTCATAGTAACATTACTTACAAAATTTTGGCTGTGAAAGCCATAAAAGCCTAATGAACAGAAAGAAAACAGACTCTAAACACAGGTGATGGATACCAAAAAATATGACAGACAGACTGCTAGTGTTACCATGCCTAGAAGACCCATGAAGTTAAACATCCAGAGCAAGGTAAGCCAGTGGACCAGGAGGTTGCTGGTCTCTATTATGCAGAAGAGCAGTCTCGATTCTTTGCCTCCTTTCATCCATAATCTGGTATAACAGGTGGAGTTTTTCCATGTGAAGGAGGAGCTCATATCTAGTGTCATTGTGATTGAAAAGCACTTTTGCCAACAAATTCTTAACGTGCCAATACAAGTCCACCATGTGCATATATTGGTTGTGCCTTGCTCTGGGAGCACCCAGGTCTGAAACCCGGTGTTCCAACTCTGCCATAATTTCAGAATCTGAGAGTTCTAGCTGCTCCTCCACCAATTCTTGCTGGATCTCCAACAATGTAAGATCTAGAAATCGATCCGCCAAGGCTTGGGCTTGGGCTTATTACCACTCAAACCAGCAGGGGACCTAAAAGGGATTCCTAAGAGGGCAACTGCTAGGTCAAGGGCAACGATGGAGACTTAGCTCATTGTCACCACAGCTAGGACTCCCTGCTCTTTACGGACTTTCACCGATGGGAGGAGATACGGTAGTTAGGAATGTCACTTATAAGATATAGATCAATGAATAGGTGTGGAGTGACCTTAGAAACCCTTTCCCTAGGATAGAATGAAGAGTGGGACTTGCTTTCCTTTTAAGCAAGGGACTTGATCCTCTAGGGAGAGGGGATGAGGATCAGAGGGTTGAGGTAGAGGAATAAGACCTATAAAGGAGGTCATCAATCCCTAAAATACTTTGGGAACTTGGATTCCAGGGTAGTCCTTGATAAATCAGCTTTGATGAGGAATGGGACCACACGAGGCCAAGTGGACCCAACCCAGGTTAGCGGATGGATTTTGGCAACCAATGATGTTCTTAACCTGCCCAAGGTGAGGGGAAAGGATCAAACAAAATTTTTCTACCAAAAATGTCAAATTGATCCTTCTAGGTTCTAGCCTTGGGAACACCTAGGCAAAACTTGATCCTAAAACTAGGGCTTGGGGTATTTGGAGATTCCACTGTCGGAATTGCTCCAAATTCGGAGGAGAGTAAGGGGACCCACCAACGTAGTTGTATGTAGGAGATTGAAATTTTCTTGTGGCTAGTTTCCTTGGAAATTGATGCCCTACATGACGTAATGGGGCTAGACCTGGGAAAAAAGTGAAAAAGAGGGTTAAAATGATCACCCTTTTTGAGGGACCAGTGCCTGATTCACTTGGGGATATGGAGTCAAGGATAATACTGAAGAAAGATTTAGTTTCTTGTTCAAGGAGGCTCCAAAAGTCAACTTCATCCAATGTTTAGGAAAGAGAAGAAAAGTGACTTTCAAGCATTTATACTTCATACAAATGGTGCAAGCTTATCAAGATAACATTATCTCTAGGACATTTCATTCATCTAAAAATGGCTCATACATAGAATAAGCTAAATAGACACATAATTCCACATTTCATTCATGCAGTAATTAGCTCTAATTATAGCGAAGTTCAAACGCATGCAACAACAAGAAAAATAGCGTTAAATTTGTACTTACAATGTTAGAGAGTATATCCAACCAGCATCACATTTGCAAATAAGAAGCTCCAAGATAGAAATAGCCCAAATCCATACATCAAAATTCATCCATCATCCAAAAATAATCCTCCAAATAAAAATGCGAAGTTCTCTAAAGATAGAGAGATCACAAGTCAAGTGATGATACAAATGAATACAACTAACTCCTATTTTTAGCTAATGGGCCTACATTACCCACTAAACATAAAATAATGTGCAAATAACCTAACTTTTGGTGACAAGCCCACCAAACTAGCTCATAAATGAAATAATAAGCCTCTCAGGAGGTCTAATAATAATCCATGCATTTTGTACGGGCCTCGAAGTGGCCTGATGAGGTCCATATGTGCCATAATGATGAATAAAATCCTCAAAAGGTGTGATGGACAAGGGGGTGTCCCCTTATTCTCCAAGTAGTAGACCTGTGGTGCTCCCAATGGGTGTGGGGGCACACCAATGGCCCCATGGGTCTCCATATGAGTCGAAGATGCTTGTAGATCAACTATAATGGCTCAAATGATGGAATGAACGCTTGCCATGTCATCGTACAAGTCTTGGGACACCTGCTAATGTGTGGTGCTCCTATGGGGCCAGCTGGGCATAGTGTACCAAGTGCATCATCCTCGTCCCAAAGGTGGATCTCTAATAATCTCTGGACATTAGTGGGGATCCATGGAGTGTTGTCTACTGCTATGGATGCCCATGGCTCTCTACAAACACCCTATATGTGCCAATGTATCCCTTTGGGAGGTTTGGACCCCGTATAGGGAGACCAAACCCAAATGGACACCATCTGCAATCTTGCATAAGATCCAATGCGTCCCCTAGCCTTCCAGTACAACAAGTCATTAGAGTAATCGTGTAAAAGAGCTTACAAACCATGGACAACAAGAGGGCCCTTCATAATGGCATGCCCTTCCGTAGTAGGGCTTTGGCATGTGCTAGTGTCTCCAAGCTCCAAAGGGGGTTAGCCAAGTACCTTATTAGGTAGTTTCTACCTTTAGAAGTGATAGCATGTCCAAGGTACATCCCTCAGATGGCGGTGGCATGCGACAAAGAAGTCAAATGGAGTAGAAAATCCTGGGCCACATATTGGGGCACAAGGGTAGTTAGAGAAAGGGAAGCCCACACCTAAGTGTATAATGTATAGGAGGGAGCAATCGTGGTACATGAGGTGCCCTGACCTTGATTTTTCCACCCTTCTTTATATGCCTTTTGTCTTTTATGATTTTTCTTTGATTAACTGCTCGAGGCTCGAAGGACAAGAGCATGATGTGTAAGATATAGCAGTGATTTCCCCCTTTTTGGTAGAACGGTTTATTTCCCTCCAGGGGTTGGGACAATTATGGGTTCATGAATGATAAAGGAGGCTCATCTAGGGCCTATGGAACCAGGGTGATGACTATGGGTATGGGGTAGAGCTCATGTATTGACTTTTGCCCACGTGCTAATTACTTTTGTCCTGGCCATTCTTCGCATTTTGTGGTACAATTTCCTGTTGAATGTGGCCATTTATGCTTTTAATTTTTCTTTTAGCTGCTTCAACCTCCAGGGCATCGTTCCAGGGCCGACCCGAGGTGGGGGCAAGGGGATAAGGAGGCTGACCCTATGTGGATCCAGGTGGGAGAAATGATGAATGGGGGTATAGTGAGTGGAAAGGGAGTAATATATGCGGATAAAGGAGCGGAACCATGTAACTAAAGTCGGGGTTTCCCAAGTAGTACCACCCTAGAACCAAATGGTCAATAAAGGAGATCCCACGGGACTAAAATCCAAGGGTAACATCCAAAAGAGATCAAGGGGACAAGAGCACAAACTAAGCCCACTCTTTCTGCCAAATGCCCCCATCAATCCATGCCCAGAAGTGTCCATGATAAGTAAACCCAATACTCAATTACCAAATGACAAGACATACCTTTAGATTCGAGAGGCCCACCCTCAAACATATGATCAAAACATATGGGTGAGTGTTAATTTTTGCATATGTTCTATGCCATTTCAGATTAGGGCACAATACTGAAGAAGATAGAACATACTAACAGATCGATAGAAGACAAGCCAAAACAGAGATAGAAAATGGTGGCGTTACGGCGATCAGCAGGATGCTTCAACCAGCAAAGTCTCCAATAGGTCATTCAGCCAAGCGTGTCACACATATAACCCAGAACAACCCAAACAAAGGACAATCCATATATTTCACAGCTCCAACGCTATCCAGAGAGAGAGAATTCCTCCACACCAATGTGTGTCAAATGAACTCTAAGTCTCTCCAATATATAGGAATCTTTGGGGGTGTGTGACATGTCCTTTAAGACATTTAAGTCTATATTTTATTCCAGGCCGACCTAGCACATAAGTGGAATAAATTCAAAGTACATGTTCAGCTCATCCGATCGAGATGATCTTTAGATCAATCTTACACCTCTCCGAAAAAGGAATCCAATAAAAATATTGGGATCGTCATATGAGCAGCACAACTCAGAGTTTGGACCTAGTTGTCCAATTTTAACACTCCCTCTCAACTAGGGAGAACTCCGTCCACTAGTGTAATCCAAACATTGTGCGTCATCCCGCCGTAACTTGCTTTGCTGGCCTCTTTATTTCAGAACAAAAGTGGGTTAGTCACAAAGACATCATTCCCGGCTGATAGATTCAGCCCAGAGGTCAAAACCTCTATCGGACTCACAAAGAGTCTCCAATCAACCCGAAGTTGGTTCATCTGGCCCGAAGTCAGGCAGAGGTCTGAGACCTCATAAGACTTGATCCCAGATCAAGTGGTTGGACCGTGCCATCCTAGATAGAGAGTACGACAAATTTTGATGCGTCCATCAGTCTTTGCTACTAGTCTCTAGCTTTTCCCATCTCATTGGCCAAATGAGAGGTACTTCCCTTGAGCCCTGAACTCAATGGGTAGGATGCATACGGGGCATAGATAATGAGAGGTAAACCAACTCAATAATCATAACGGTGGGGTCGAAGCACACCAACAAGGTTCGGCAAGCCTAGCCTTGTGGTTGCTCATAGCTCCGAGAAGCTGTCCCCAAAGCCCCCCAGAGCTCCCAGAGCTCATCGTCCAACAGGACCCTCAGAATAGGATCGTTCCACGATACCAAGATTCTCACGGAAGGTTATGAACATGACCTTCCCCAAGGGCATTGTGAGAATATCCGCGACCTGCTCATCAGTTCCTATATGATCGAGCCTTACGACGCCTCGCTGTACCATATCCCAGATAAAGTGGTACCAGCCATCAACATGCTTGGATCAATCGTGAAACCTGGGATTCTATGACAAATGAATCGCCCTCTGGTTATCACAAAGGATAACGATGGCATCTAGCACATGCTCGAACAGCTCACAGAAGAGCTTTCGCAATCAAGTGACTTCACAACAGGCCATACATGTTACAATGTATTCGGCCTCAGCGGTGCTCAAGGCTACCGTCTTTAGATTCCTGCCCGAAGCAGATCTACATGTGAAGTAGCATCCAGATGTGCTCTTGCGATCCACCACACTGCCAGCCCAATCGGCATCAGTATATCCATGGAGTGTCATACTCCCGGCAGTGTATCTCAGCCAATGGTCTATCGTGCCTCAGAGATATCTCAAGAGTTTCTTGGCACCAACCCAGTGAATGTTATGATCAACCATGTGTTGACTCAAAGTGTTCACTGCACAACATACGTCCGAACAGGTGTTCATTAAGAACATCAGGGTCCCTATGAGTTGACAATACTCAGTAGGACGGGCCCAGCAACGCTGCTACTCAACTTCTTAAAGTTGAGTTCCATGGACTTACAGTCCATCATACCAGAAACTTCATAATGTATTTTCCTTGAGAAAGGAAAATCTCGCCAAGTCTCTGCTAGACCTTCAGGCCTAGATATTCGTCCTAGGTCCTTCATCTCGAACTCAGCAGCGAGCTCCCTCTTGCACTGATGAATGAGAGGGTCAGCACCTGTCAGGAAGAGGTAATCCACATACAGCACCAGAGTGAGAGGCTTCTTTCTATTAACCTTGCAGTGAAGGTTCAGATCAGCAATACTACGAGTGAAGCCCAGCTTCATCAGGTGGCTATCTATCCTCTCATACCAAGCTCAGGGTGCTTGTTTCAGCCCATAGAGGGCTTTCTTCAACTTGCAGACATGGGTGTCCCGATCCTGGACTTCCAACCCCAGAGGTTGCTCCACATATATCTCTTCCTTTATCACACCATGCAGAAAATGTGGTCTTCACATCATCTAATGAAGACTCCATCCTTGCGTAGCAGCAAGGGCTATAATGGATCGAATGGTGGTATATCGGGCCACAGGTGCAAATATGTCATCATAGTCTATACCTTCCTCACAGGCAACGAATCTTGCCTTGAACTTTTCAGCGCTTCCATCAGATCCATGCTTGATCTTGTAGAGCCATTTCGAGGTGACAACTGCTTTGTCCTATGGTCTTGGAACCACATCCCAGACATCATTCTTCATAATGGACTCATACTCTTCGTGCATAGCATCCTTCCAGACTTGATGCTTTACGACTTCCTCAAAGGATCCAAGGTCAGATTGTACAATAGTACTCATGGCTGCTAGATACCCTGTTATTTATATGGCTTCTTGGTTTTCCTTCAGAATTTCCCCCTCTGAAGCCATATGTCCCTGAGCCATGAGGATTTTCTTTCGTTCAACAAAGGTATCTGTTCAGGAGCATATAGAGTTGAATTCTCCCTCTTAATGCCAGCTTCTCTTGTGAGAGAAGACATTTATGTCAAATGAGGGCATCCCAGACACCAACTTGGAAAGGGGAACTTAATCTTCCACAGTCAAAGCCATCCAACAGGGTTTGCTAATCATGGTTCAAGATTCCAATAATGTGTCTGAAAGCTGCCAAAACACATTTTACCATTATGCTCCAGTGAGACTGCTAATGTCTCATGCTGACTGCTACATAGGTGTCTATCTATGTCACTGTCCAACAGGGAGAATATATCAACACGCCTCAGCTTGTTAGAAGTCCTGATATTCTGAGGAGGTCTGCTGTAGCTTCCTCAACCATCAGAGTCCTCAAATATGACCCATTATGCTTCCTTTTGCTGCGACTGTTTTTCATTTCAGCCCTCGAACAAACTATGCCCTTATCAAAACAAGTCTTCATTCTACCTGAGCAGATAACAACTGTCACAGTTCTCTGATTAGCAAGTCAATGCTTGCGGTCTGCCTGAGATAGGTAGCCATGGAATGCGGCTTACTTAGAAGAGGGGTCCCATGCCATAGTCTTACATCAAAAACATCCATGATGTCGGCGCTCAGCTTCAGACCTGCAACAGAAAGAGAAATAAACCCAAAATTCCTCCTAAAATGCTCGGCCTCTTGTCCAAGGGACTTGGCTCACAAAAACAGACTTTAAACAATCTTTCTTAATTCTCTGCGGCAAAATTTTGTGAGGTTTCAGAGATCTGTGGTAAAAAAATGTTATAATGAAGGCTGGGCACATTTCAGCCCCAAACATTTCCACGCTGTCATGTTTTATGTCCACAGATCTGATTTTCACCTAACAACTCCATTGAAACAGGCTTTTCTTTATCTCAAATCATCCGCTGATACTTGGCCTTGTTGCTCAACAATTTGCATATTTCTGATTTTAAATAGGGTATCATAGTGATCCCAATCCAGCTCAAGATACAGTGATTCCCGTTCAAAGTAACAACCCTTCAATGCTGCCTTCATGAACAGATCTGATACAGAATTGAAAGCGGCCTACTAGCCAATAACTGAAAGCTCGTAATATAAACCTGTACAAAGGCCTCAGTAGCAGAAGGGACCATGTAGCAGGCACAACCAAACTTCTCGGTGGCAAACAAATGACCCCAATCTCAAGGTATCCATTTGTGATGCGACTCTCATCCAATTCAACTCTTGAACTCTTCGAGCTACAATAGTTCAATAAACCGAGCTACAAGTCTAGGATTCACTATTCTGAGGTGACTGTCCTTTGTTCCAAGTCCTCCTTCAAGTATAGGGTTGTACATAAGTCTAATGTAGCAGTTGTGTGTAATTGCTTTGTCAATTTATTTTCTTCCTCTTCATGGCCATCCACTACAATATCCAATGTCGGTGCCCCTAATTCCCTATCATTCTTTTGATTGACATCTTCAGAGATAAACAGATTCATAGTTTGATCCATTACTTGACCATATGCATCTCCTGGCAACTTGGCAATTAATAACCAGTTCCACATTTTGCCATCATCAAAAATAGAGATGGAAGTTGTCTTCAGGAGTAGAATAGATTGCCTAGATAGCATGGAAGAAGCAAAATTCTCTGTATATGTAGGTAATTTACACCAGGTGCTTCTTCTGAACATGATTTGCTGACTCTCCCTATTTCGAACTCTGAAGAGTAATGAGAAACAGCAAGTATTGTCGGTGAAGGCACAGATGTTCCCATAGACGGAATTAACGCTTCCATCATGCATAACACATAAATCTGTTTCCCTCCTCTCTGAAATCTTTCACCAAGTTGTAATTCTGAACAGTCGGGAAACAACAATATACAAAACGCTTTTAAAGTTTAACATTGGGTGACTTCTCTGCCTCCCAGCACACGGAAAAAAAATAAAAATTTCTTTCGCCATGAATTATTAATATATACTTTACGTGAAATTTGTCCATTGTGGACATTTCCGATCAACCTTAGTTGCAGATTCAGTGATCTCAGCGCTTCTTTTGAATCGGCTTAACGGTTCACTGTGAATGTGGCCCGTACACAATCTTCAGATGGTGTGGTTGTCTGCGGCGTATTTGTGTGGGCTCACAACCTGATTGTGACGGCAGCTCGACTCAGAGCTTTTGTTGTGCAATGCGCGCACAGAGAAAACTTTAGAGGATGGGAGGAATATTGCAGAATGATGAGGCTCAAGTTTGGTTATGCAGACATCGACGGCTCAACTGATTAATTTTGGATTGCTTCACGGGTCCACAAGCTCGACCCTTCGCCAGCGAGATGTCTCGTCCATCAATTTATTAAATTGACTGCTCGGCTTCTTACGATGGATTTGGTAGTCGTCCAAGAAAAACTCTAAATGTTTGCGGCCCATAAAGTCCATTTTTTTTCCTTTGCGTCTCGAAAAAATTGACGTCAAGGAAAATTTGACGTTAAAGAAGAAGCCCTTCTTTTGCTTTCGACAGAATTGCTAACTGTTTGGGCTTTGTCGTTGAAGCAAAATATATAGTTCCTTACGCGCCTATAGCGAACAACGAGGCCACACCCAAGAGAGGAGCCTTATCCGTCGAAGGAGTTCTTCAATACCACCATCTTAAGCAACTTCTCTTTCCGCAACCTCCCTTCTCACCATCTTCAAGAACTCTTCTCGCAACTCCTCCTTCTCACCCATCTTCAGCAACTCTTCGCAACTCCTCCTTCTTGAGTGCATTCCCAACTCCAGTTAGGCCATCCACTTCTTGGACACTTCGATCAGATTGCGGACATGAACTTAATTTGATTGAGATTACAAAGGTTGAATTCAATGCCTTAACGTCGCATACAAATAAGTTTACGGGCCTACGGCCTAAGATAGCGCCAAGCTGTAGCAACGACCTCCTCCAAGTCAAAACTCCAAACAAGTCATCCGTCACTTCTACAACTCCTTATCTCGTCGCCGGATTTAGAACAAGATGGGCTCTGTCTTCTTCTAAGCTCTGATACCATGTTTATTTCTGCATATGTTCTATGCCATTTCAGATTAGGGCACAATACTGAAGAAGATAGAACATACTAACAGATTGATAGAAGACAAGCCAAAACAGATAGGATTTGGTGGCGTTACGTTTATCAACAGGATGCTTCAACCAGCAAAGTCTCCAATAGGTCATTCAACCAAGCTTGTCACACATAACCTCAGAACAAATCCAACAAAGGACACCACATATTTCACAACACCGCTATCCAGAGAGAGAATTCCTCCACATCGATGTGTGTCAAATGAACTCCAAGTCTTTCCAATATATAGGAATCTTTGGGGGTGTGTGACACGTCCTTTAAGACATTTAAGTCAATATTTTATTCCAGGCCGACCTAGCACATAAGTGGAATAAATTCAAAGTACATGTTCTGCTCATCCGATCGAGATGATCTTTAGATCAATCTTACACCTCTCTGAAAGAGGAATCCAATAAAAATATTTGGATCGTCATCTGAGCAGCACAACCTGGAGTTTGGACCTAGTTGTCCAATTTTAACAGTGAGGGACCACATCGTTGGCTCAGGTGGCGGAGAAATGGCACAATGAGCTAGTTGAGGGCTGCAAGGGGGTGTTTGCTGCCGGTTGAGGTCCATCATAGAGAAAAAATTCTCCTAGGGATATCACCCACGAAGTGGTGGGTAACAGGGCCCTCGCCCAGGAATTAGTATGACAACCCTCCCCCTACAATGAGCCCAGGTTCGTTCTTTGCGTATTTTAACTGCAAAGGAGAGAGAACAAATAGACTAGAGAAAGAGTGTAAAAGCACTAATAGCCCGGATAATCACAGACCAATACTGATTGTAGAGACTAGTTGTTGCGCCCTCATAGAGTGGCCAAGTGAAAATTAAGAGAAAAGACAATGCTAAACACCGATGTATCTTAAGCCTATGCCGACTGGGCTGCGCTCGAGAGGAGTTTAAGGCGATGAAGCTTCAACAATCGACAGGGATGGTTGAGAGTGAGCGCCAATAGCTAGCACAAACTCAAAGAAGTAAAGGGACCAGGCCAGGAGGGCTTGGTCCTTCATTTTGCTCTATCACGAAGATGTCATCCGCAATTTTTCCTCGCCACTACCAAGCTTTAGCAGAACGACAACTATAAATCAATGCTAACCAGAGAAATATCCCAAAAGTAGGTTATGCTTCCCACAATATCCTTCAGGAATACCACCACATTCACTTCCCATCTTTATTACAAATTAATTGTTGTGCAGGGGATAAGTCCTTTATTGAATGTTCCTCCCTCTTGAAACGAGGGACACCTTAATGCCATACATGGTTGAGATCCCAACTGGCTTCCATTTTGAACCTTGAGTTGCGTAATCTCTCTTGTATGATCTAGCGAGCAAGTGGTATCTGGAATGTTCACCCAACCACCAAAGGAGGAGAGTGCAAAGGAGCAGCAAAGAGTGAAAACCCAACCACCAGAATTTAAAAGACAATTTTGGGCAACCGTACAACAAGAAAATCAGGCAAAGGAGTAGTTGTACAAGAGCCAAATAGCATGGCCGTACAGGGGCTAAGTTGCTGAACTATACAATGGGCAAAAAGAAGGTCATACAAGCCATATCTCTGTGCAGGCTGCACTATACAGTCTGTAGGCTGCATCGTATAGCATAGTCACATGCCGTACAGTGTACAGCAGAAGCATGCAACAATAGGAATGCATGGGTAGGTCAATTTCAGATTGCAGAAACAGAGATTTCCTTAGATAGAAAATTTCTGGTTTGATATAATTGTATTTTCCTCAGTGGGCAGTTTATTTTCCTGGTTGGGAAAGCCCTTGTATGCTGAAGACTTAATTTATGAATAACAGATTTGAAGGGAAGCAAATTGTGTGCGCTTGTGATTGGTTTCAATTTGTTTCCAGTAATTTTTATTTTATGTACTGATTAAAATCCCAAGGTTGCGAAAAATGGGATGTTATCCCCTCCACCCAGTTTCAAATCCCACGGGGGACATCTTTGACCTGTTGTGATAAAGCTCAAGGAGTAGGCTCCCCCACCCTTGTGGAGTCTCGGCTCTTGCTAAGTCATAAATTCCAGGTATATCTGGCTTACGTCCTGTTGGATATACTCTTGGTGTTATAGTGGCAGCCACTAGGTTTGATCTTGGACCTCGCCCAGATTACTCCAACGAGCTACCGATTCACCATGGTATAAAAAAAATCCCCAATTGTGCATTACATTCAATAATCTACAATTTAATTTAATTGGCTAGGAATTACTAGGAAATGTTTTGTCTGTTTTCTAGGGTAAAAGAAAAATTTAACATGAAAAACCAGATTATCTGTGCTTTGGTGCCTAACAATTTGTTGGAGTCGTAATTCATCATGATAGTTTGGGGCACTACACATTGGAGTTCATGAAACTAGTGGGAAGTTTGATTTATCGTGCACCATTAGGCCAGATTAATAGTTTTGCAGCTATCTGCATATCCAGGCTTATGAAAACCCTATTGTAGAACGTTGGGCAGCAACAAAAAATGTTTCAAGATATGTTAAAGGAACAACAAATTTTGGATTATTATATGGTGAAAGTGATGCACTTCAGTTGAATGGCTATACAGAGTATGATTGGGCAGAATCAGTGGATGATCAGAAATCAACAACCAGTAATATGTTCATTCTTGGAAAAGGTGCAATTTCATTGGTTAGCAAGAAACAGCACGTCATTTAACTTTCTTCAACTGAGGCAGAGGACAGGGCAGCAGTAAAAGGAGCATGTGATGCAGTTTGGCTTAAAAGAATACTTGGAGATTTAATGTTTGAACAAACCAAGACAACTGTTCTTTTCTGGAACAGTCAAAGAACAACCAAGGTGTTCTAAAATTAGCAAAGAATCCAATATTTCATGACTGCAACAAACATATTGATGTACATTGTGATTTTACAAAAATCTTGTTCAAGATGAAGTGGGTGAAATTCAATATTGTGCCGCACAAGGGCAGACTGCAAACATCTTCAGTGTTCACCAAGCCACTCAGTCTAGGTAAGTTTGTCAAATTTAAAGATAAGCCTGTGTATTTTCCAAAATGGCCATTAAGGGAGGACGTTAGTGTAATTATCGATAATGGTCATTTATTAGTATTAGCAGTTATTTTATGTAAATACATATACGTTAGCTACTTTAGAGTTAATAATGAATAAAGAGGAAGGAGTGACACAACATCTTTCTCCTCTTCATGAGTACATATGTAAAAAGGCATTATGATTTGATGAATTCTAACTTGATGGTTCACTTCTCAAAAGCTTGATCTCCTCTCTGTTCAATCTGTGTATAATCTGATAGGCATGTTAGCATTACTCACATAGGGAGGGCTTGTCTGCAATGTGCATAATCATTTCCTAGACCATGTCTGTACACTCGTATATATAGCTTGATAAAATTTCTATGTAGTGATGTATATATAATGCACGTATTTTTTAAAGGGCATTATTTATTTAAAACAGAGTCGTTTCAAAGACAACATGTCACTAAGTCGTTATAAAATATAGAAAAAAAGATATATAAAGAAACTAATTTCCCAAATAATCTCTAAAAAGCATCCCAACCCTTTTGCCTTTTTGACAGAGATACAGAAAATTTTGATTCAACAAAATAGAAATATTATGTCTAGAAGCATGATCATCATACTTACGAGTACTCCTTCCCTTACGTCCTCCACCAGCATACGAAATCGTGTGTTAGAACCAGAATTTTTCCTTTGAGAGCCATTTTCAGTTCTCTTTTTTCCTTGTTTAGGAAACAACATCCCAAGCTCATGCTCAACTTCACTGCACACAAAGAGAAACAGTCATTCTCTCAAAGTTTCCCAATATTTTCAGATTGGGATATATTGATGTATTATAACAAAATACAATCCACTTTTAAAACATTGAACACACCTGCGAGGTCTCCGAGTTCTCATAGTCCATATCTGATTTTCCCCCTGGGCAAGCACATAGACAGCTTTTGAGTCCTCCCTTGAATCCCCCCTCCATGGATTTGCCTCCAACACTGTAAAAATATGAATAACATTAGTAACATGTCCTTTAAAAAACATTAATCCTCATTGTTTAAAGAATGGTAATGCTTCATCAAAACTGATTTTATCAAGGTTATAATAGCATTATTTCCATCACCATTAGGGCGGACATTAATAGGGACATTTTTAAGCTGCTTATCATATGTATTATGAGCAGCTGAAGCCTAAAATGACCTCTAACCAGAATTCTTTAAGCATAGCTCACCCTAACCTAACAATGCTATCTAGTACAGTGGTACATTACATTGAATAGCATCAAAAACTCAAATCTTATCACTAAAATCTTCAGAGAACTTTTTAAACACCTGCAAGATATATGTGGCAGTCTATCGTCTTTACTAGAGGTATTTCTGAGCCATCCTACTTAATCGCACTGCTACTACATTTCTTTCTCATAAGCCTCAATAGGAATATGACCCTCAACTGTTACACACTAGTTGTCAAGGGGAACTAATCAAACACTAATTGCAGAAGAATAAATAAGTTAAAATTACGCTCCCAGCATATTAATCAAGGAAAGAAAATAGTTCTGAATCAACATTTACAGAAAAGGCTTTAGTGGAATGCATATATGTACTAGCCTCATAAAGTCATATTCCAGCAAACATTAAGCAGGATAAACAAACCACTTAGCGTTGTGAATGTGACACACTGCATATGCTTGTCACATAACTGAGTTTAAAAGGAAATAGTCAAAATTAAACCAGCAACATTAGTTTGTGAGTGAAATTCCATGAGACTGCACTTTGATTCATATCTATCCTTCATATACATATTTTGACTCAGTAGAAAACAGTAGAAGAACCTAACTTTCTTCCCAGAAATTTAAGACATGTTTTACATGTATAAATTATGATCAGTTTTAGAAACACAAGTGCATATGAGGGGAATGATAAGATATAATTGTTTGGAGGATCATCCTTACAAACAAGACAGACACAATACTTCCGTCAATGATTATATTCATCTATAATAGATTCATTGAGTCAAGTAACACAGACATGATGACTATCATGCAAATGAAAAATTATTAACTTTTCCCCATGCCAACTGAAGCTAACGATACTTTCCAGTGTTTAAAGGGGCAATATATTATTCATATGTAATGTTCCGGAAATCAGCACCTTGCGTTTCTAGTTTTATTCCCAAGTTCAACTGAGATAAACTAATGGTTATTATAACATGTGTCTAAAATCCAGCTTTGTTGATAGAGAAAATCAGCAGATTTTTCATCTATACATGCAATATTTACAAGGAGCATTTCATCCTTAAAAGTAGTTCGGTATAGAGTTATTACCAGCAATTGATCTTTCCCTGGAACTTTGTTATTCATTGTGCTTCAGTATCCCTTTATCATACCTATCTTACACTCTGAGTCTGTTCAAGATAGTTTTCAAAAACCATTAGAACTGATCAATTTCACCTTCACAGAGCAATCCTATATGAATGTAGAGTAGTCATGCGTGGAAAACAAACTACAGTCCTATAAATATCCAAAAAAGGTGCCTGCCTTTTGTATTAGTAACTATGTTTATTTGCAGGTGGGGGGGATGGTATAGTTCTTGATCCCAAGGGAAAACAAGTAAGTTCTGAATGGGGCATGGGTGGAGCTACCTATCACTAATTTGATTAACTGGGTTGCCAAGGTCCTAGCAACCTCCTCGATGGACACACATAGGGCAGGGACCCACTGTCACCTCGGCCCAAGCCCCCGCCTTTTAGACCTAGCTACCTCCTAAATGGTCGAGGAAGGGTTCCCAATAATAATCCCAACTAACTACAAGTAAGACTAGTGCCTTAAATGGGGTATAGAAAAAGTGTAGGAGTTAATGTCTGGGGCTGTCCCGCTGTTCCTATGTATGATTTAGCAGCAGAAAACTAAATAGAAAATAAATGACATCAAATGACAGCACATATATCATGTACCAAGTCAAATTTGATGTACATAAAATATCCTAGCCAACAATGGTTTTACTTTTCAGTTGGGGTTGTTGGCTATGGCCTTATAGGTCAAGATTCAAAACAATTTGTTTTTCTGTTATATCAAACTGTAAAGTCTGTGTAGAACAAGGCTTATGAGACATTTCCTCAACCTGTGACAGCTGAAAAATACAATTTCTAGCAATCTAGAAATAGTTTTTTATGGAAATGGAGTTAAGCCCTCTAGGCGAAGTGCCCAAAAATTTCCAGACCTATTAATATTCTTTAAATATAGTTGGAAATTGAATAAATTGGACTCTAAATAGTAAAATAGACGAGTGTGAACAAGCTAAAGTCAATAGAAAGATTTCTGGAATGATAACTTACTTGTAGAATGCAGGAAATCTTGGTCTTCAAAGCAAATCTTGTGTGTCACAACGAATAAAAACTCAGATATGCAATGCAATTTGACCTATGTTGAACGGTACCCATCCCCCCAAGAAAAATCGCGTACCCTGCATTCTCAGGTTTAAGGGACTTAGGGACATGTTACCAACCAAAAGAGGGTGACCCCATAGGAGAATTTTTTCTCCCATCATCTCTTCCAACCGGCCAACCAGCAGCCCCTGACAACAAATACTAGTCAATGATGATGTGCCATTCATATCTCCGCCACGTACATAAGTTATATGTTTCCTCACCCATTTGGCAAGAGCACATGTTGGAAGATGGGCTTCTGATCAAAAGGTACTTTATTCATTTTGCAATCAGGTTTTGACATGGAATATTGGGTAACCTGGAAGGAATAGGTGTTTTGAACATGACCTTGTTCCCTCACCTTAAATGGGGGTTAATCTTTCATCCTAGTCCAGTGGGACCTCTCCTAATGGCACAATGGGTATAAGAGGGGCACTACTTGGGAAACCCTGATTGAGATAGTGTAGTCCCATCTCTCCCTATTCCATACTTACCACTTTCCATCTT
Source organism: Pinus albicaulis (assembly GCA_034641835.2). Taxonomy (NCBI): domain Eukaryota; kingdom Viridiplantae; phylum Streptophyta; class Pinopsida; order Pinales; family Pinaceae; genus Pinus; species Pinus albicaulis. The sequence goes on along the minus strand of CM076574.1, from coordinate 1,260,832,043 downwards.
ACATTACAAGCCCTATATTTCACCTCCCCTCTTTGGGTTGAACTGACCATTGGTTCTCTAAGATTTGGCACCATGCATCCTCATACTTGGGTAGGGACCAAAACTTGGCCCTGGGAGGTTGATGCTTCTAAAAGGACAAGAAAATACATATGATGACCACACGCAAAAAACAAAGGAAGATGAAAATGCAAAAGATGACCAGAACATACATATTAGCACGTGGGCAAAAGCCTAGCATGAGGTCTACCTCACTCATTATAGCCATTGTTGAAATTCCACGATCTTGGATCTAGGTTAGAGTCTTAAAATCATTGACGCTACCAAACCAAGAATCTCAACCAGAACTACTTTGCACAACGGAAAATATAAAGTAGTAAATCACATATTCACAAGTATACAGAATTTTTAACAAAATTGTACAATAATGTACAACCCAATCTTCATTATATTAAACCAATCTGAATAATACAACGGTCTATGGTATACAAGATACAATGACAAACTTTGTTGCAGCTTCTCGATTTCGTATCTTGTCCTGTTGGTCCTTTGCTTCCGTACTGCTCACCAACTACCCCTTAGTCCTGTTACGCCTACCGCTTACACCTACCTACAAGTCAGTGAGAAAAACCTTTAACCCTGCAAGGTGTTGGTGGTGGCAAGGAACTCGGAGAAGGGGTTGTCACACTAATCCCAACTCTCTTTGTTTAAGCTATCTCCTAGGTTAGCTATGGGGGATGGTCCCTATATGGAAAACTAAGTTAAAAGATGTGAGGTTTCTAGGAGAATGTTAAAGTGAAATGGATTACATTTTAAGATTAAAAGCAACTATGATGTGAGCAATATAAAATGAAATAGCCATTAACCATCAACACATGAGATAAACATAAGCATATGAAAGACCAGTGACTTTAAAATATTGCCCAAGAAATTAAAGATATTTGCTTAAAATAGATAAAATGCTTTCAAATGGAAAGCATAAGTAATCCTAAAAATAAACAAGAAAATGCTAGCACAATACAAGATATAAGGATGCTTTAAGGATATCTTGCAAAAGGAAAAACAATTAGTGCTCTACTTGTAAAATGTAGATAGAAACATGCTTGCCACAACAAAGTATTCAATTTCAACAATGACAAATAGAATAAGCAATTGCAAATAAAACCACGAGGTGTATTAGTATGAGATGCAATTACACTACATTTGGATGCGATTAATCTTGATTACTTTTAATATAAAATGCCTAATCTAGGTGAGAAATCCTCCTCTTGTGCTCTTACCAAGGGGTAAAAATTGGGGTGACTGTAAGAAAGAGGGGGTGAGAACACGGGGGTGTCATTAACAATACCCGTTCCCTAAGTCTTACGAGCCAGCATGTGTCTTCGTTCCTACAAGGGGACAAACCACCTTCATAACTGCAGGGTCGCACGCTTTTACCTTACTTCGTACCAAATGGAAGAACTTTCCAAGAAAGTCGTTTTCCCTATAATTTCTATTAACCAAGCTTATGCTTGGAAGTTCATTTTAAATGTGAAACTAAGTTAATGAGCCTACTATGATATGCGAGTAAATTTACAAATGTTAAATAAATGATGGAGATACTTTAGAAACAAGATTGCATAAACATGAAAGTATTTGCTTTGGCTTATGATAAATTTGTGATATACCCAAAAACAAATAAAACTTGAGAAATATGAGAGATTGACTTGCATGTAAAGTAAATGGAACTGTTTATGAAAAGTAAACTCAAGATTTGTATTTAATTAACTTTGCAAAATAAATAAACTTTATCTTTGAAATATTAGCTAGAAAGACTGCTTTGTAAAGTGAAATTGCCCGAGTACTTGATGCACTAAAACTTAAGATGTAAAATGTGATCGATGGTGAAGCTAAATGAGTGAAATGCATGGTTGTGTTAATTAGCCAATTAAAATGAGATGCATGTAAGTGGGAAAAAATTAATAACTCAAAACACAAGTCCTCTCCAAAATGTGGAGAGTTAGGGATGCCAATGGGTAAAACCCACACCCAAAATCAGAGATTTTATTAGCTTTACAAGAGGGAAATGACCATGAGGCCTCCTCTGACCCCAGAAAGTCTTTACAAATGAAAATTTGAGACCATAGACTTTTCCTCAATAAGAATTTCTGAAATAAAAGACTCAAAAGAATTCAGATTTTACAATAGAAGAAGAGAAACTAAGCCTCTTCTATGCCCACGACCAAAGGAGAGAGAGTTATCTTCCTCATTTGAAATTCAGAGCCCAAAGGTCCTGCAACAACTTGTTAGTAATTTCTTGAAAGTGAATCCCGCAAGTTGCTACAAGAAAACAAGTTAGAGAAAGAGGGCTACAAAACCAACCAAATATTAAACTGATAAAATTACAAATATTGCACAACAATTTACAAAGGGTTAAGCCAAAGAGCTCGAGTAAACTCTCCTCTTTGCTTAGTCATCTTCAAGCTCTTGGATAGCAAATGAAAGCAATGAAGTACAATTTTTTTAAAAGATATTTAAATTTTGAAGTACTTTGTTTATGTACAAGCTATGTCCCAAAATCCCTGCAAAACCACTTTGTAAGATAAGACTATGAAGGCTCAAAGAAGAAATGAGAGCTCTTTTGAGAATGTATCAAGCATGGGTTGGTCTCTCCAAACACTTCCCCCAACACTTGCTTCTTTGATCCCAACAAGATGTTCCCTCTACAAAACTTCAATCAAGAATTGGTTCCATATAGATTTAGTAATAAACAATGATAAGAAACTCTAGAGATTTATTTGAAACCAACTAGAGCATTTTATATCTAGGGCATACTTCTAAATCAAATGTCAATGTAAGATAGCTCTACATTAACAAATCTACAAGAGCATATGGAAATAAGTTAGATCAAAGCATGATTAAAAGGAATTATACCAATGATCAACAATTCATCACACTCCAAAAGGAGGAACACTTCATGAATGAAACCCCAAAGTCTATATTGATATTTCTGAAAGTGTACAAGGCAGCAGCGTTTCCGCAAGCACAATAGCTAGTAACCCCCTTTACAAATGAGAGCCTAAAGCTCACTTATATAAGAGAATGACACTCCAAAAGGAGGAACACTTCATGAATGAAACCCCAAAGTCTATATTGATATTTCTGAAAGTGTACAAGGCAGCAGCGTTTCCGCAAGCACAATAGCTAGTAACCCCCTTTACAAATGAGAGCCTAAAGCTCACTTATATAAGAGAATGAGAGCAAATCCCAATGAAGAACCAAATGCCAAGTGGTAAGAGAGAGGATATCACAAGGCAAATTCAAATTTGATAGGTAGAGCTCCAATGCCAAGTGTAAAAAATATATTTCTAGCAAGTGGACATCATTTTCTTCTTCCCTTATGTGCCAAACTCGAATTTTATGATGGAATGACAAATGTAGATGGGTGGTAACCCATGTGGGGACAATTTCCCACAAAAATCTCCAGCAAATATTCTCCCAAATCCTCCCAAATGTGCATTAACTTCACAAATTCGAATTTCCAAGTAAGCAACTTTCTCATTTAATGCCAGAAATTTGATTTTATTTGAGCACATGTTCTTTCCTTGATTTTAGGAGTCCACAACATCTTGGGACTTCACTTTAACTCCTCCATAATTTTCCACCTCATTTCCACAACATTTAGCATGTGTGGATATTTATTTTTTTCCATTTATTTAATTTTTGGCTTAATTAATTGCCAGATTTCCCACTAAACTTAGGAAAAGTGGGTTTTGAGGGTTCAAAACACATTTTTAACCCCTCAAAGTGTGTAATCGTGGAAAGTTGAGCGGGTGAGGTGTAATTTTGATTATTCATACCCCATACAACTTCTCTAGACAACACTTATTACAATTCAATTACAATTTTTGACCTGCGAGAAATCTAAAAAATTAAAAAATGACTATCTGGACCTAACCAAATTCCTCAAAAAAAAATTTGTGATATAGTATGGTAATATACATTGATTCTAGACACTAGGACTCACCCAAGGCCTCACCATCAAGTCGTAGTCCGGCTTTGGGGTAAAATTGGAGAAAAAAAACTCAGCTAATTATTAAGTCCTGGTGGGGAGATGATAATTAACCAAGTAAAAAAAAACCTCTCAGAGTAATACTCACTTGTTGGCAAGGTCCCAAGCTACCTAGGCCTGTTACAGACTCAATATTGACTCAAAACTCATCATTACTAGCATCACTTATTACAATTCCCTGTAGGGCGTGGAATCTGGGTACAAGAGAAAATGATGAGAAGTAGAAGTAAAGTTTAAAAACTCTGGTGATATGATGATATCTGATGGTACAAGTGTCCTCTGGTTCAACCTTGGGCATGGAGTCTTCATAGAATTATCAGTTGCCACTCCAGTGGTCAACAAGTTCTTTAAAGGACAACACATCTAGACTCCAGGAGGGCTGCCACCTAACACTGCTGCAAGTCACTTTTGTTGCATGTACATGGGCATATCCAATCTGCTTTCTAGGCTGGCCAATACCCGAGCTCCAACCCGCCAGGCTAGCATTCACCTTTGTCCATCAAGGTACTGCACTTCGGCATCAATCTTCACCCAATCTTCAACTCCTCTTTGTCACGCCAAGATAGCTTTTCTAGGGCTACTTTGGGCTATCAACACATTGCCCTCCACCAGATCAATGATGCCCAATACTTCACTGCAAGTTCTGCTCCTAGGATGCACTTTTGACCTCCACGAAAAGTCCTTCAAATGGCACCCACAGGCTGTTAAACAATTTATCCAAAACCGGTCACAAACTATGACCCAACACACACAAGATGCACCCAAAATAAATACTCCACTTCACTATTTGTGGTCTCTTTGACTGCTGCAATTCTGGATAGGGCACCCAAACACAGTCCCTAACAACCCTTTAATCTGCCCAGAATTGCCCTCCCTTACTACGGCATACCCTTGGAGAGGTCTCCTCAATTGTTGTTGTTGTTCTGGGAATGAAAAACCTTGTTCTGGGCATGAACAACCCTCAAATGTCCTTTCGCTTCCCTTCAAATAGCTGGTAGGGATTGCAGCCTACCCACAACAACCCTTTGAGGTTGTGACAACCTCTCACAAGGATTCTCCACCCATCAAACAACCCTTAAACTCGTCTTCCCTGCCTTGACCTTCAAGAATAGGCCTTCGACCCTCAAACCAACACCTCGACCACCTTTAGAACATGCTTCAAACTATCATCAGCCCTCCTGTCCTTGTCTTCTTGTACTGCAGCCCAAAACAAAGCTATATCTCTCCCTTTACGAGTTGTTCTCTTGTGTAATTGTTGCACAATGGATGAGGATTAGTCCTCCACTTTACCTTGTATATATACACATAAACAAGGGCTCCCAAAACGTCATCCTAGGGGTTTTCCAATTGTCACATGTCATTTTTTCACCAAGCGGACATTGACACTTCATGTGCAACCCCATTAAATAACTTAAAAAATTAATATCTCACTAAGGACAAGTCGGAATTCGACAATTCTCGAAGTGTTAGATTCTCCTTTCCACCCTCTATCATCTCATGCCATCACATGTCCAAAGTGCTCCGTGGAAATGCCCCAAAACACAATTGGTGCAAAACCCCATGCTTGGGTTCTGAGCCCACAAGTGACTCTTGTGGTGCTTTTCCCTCTAATCCCCGAACCTTAGAGCTTGGAGTACCTCCCAAGCTACTCAAAAATTAACACTCCCTCTTAGCGAGGGAGATACTTCCAAGACTAGGAAGTAACTCATCATCATCATCACTACTCGCAACACTCACCCAACTCTTGGCACTCACAATCGCAACAATTCCTGTTCTGTGAACTACGCCTCTCTCGGAAATGTCACTATCACTGTTGGAAGCACCCTACTTCTTCTCCTGTATCGCTTTCCAATCTCTCCATGATTCCTTCTTGGTAGATGTGGAAGCACCCTTGCTCCCCACTAACCACGCGCTCTTCTTGGGCTACAAGGTCTCCCTCTGAACCTGCAAGCTCCCGCTAGAACTCGACTCCCTCTGAGTCTCTAGAACTTGGACGTTCTTCTCGGGAACTTGTACCTACTCCTTTGAATCCTGCACATGCACCTGCTTCTCTGGAACCTGTACCTGCTCCACCTGCTTCTGACGATCTATAGGCTTGTCGGTCAGCCTATATAGACCATGCTCTCTAACTCCAAGCACGATACAAGCGGAGCTAGAGCCTCTAGGCCTGAGTCTTGCCTTCCCATCCTGGAACAAGACCTCAAACCCCTTCTTCTCGATCATCGAGACAAAAATCATGCTATATCTGGGTCCTGGTACAAACAGTACATTCTGGACCCACATCACTCGTCCTATCTCCATCTTGAATGGCACAACACCCGATCCTCGGATCTCCAATTGACTCTTGTCGCCCAACACCATGTGCAACTTCGAGTCCCATTCAGCTAGAGTCTCAAAAACCTCCTGTGACCCTGTCATATGCTTCATCGCACCATTGTCCACGTACCATCCATCCTCTTTGATAGTACCCTGCAAGAAATGAGAAATCATAGCAAAGTCCTCCTCTTCCAATCTCCTGGTGAGATCATTTATCTCAGCTGAAGTGGCAACACCGGCGACCTGCTTTCCTTTCCCCTTCTCATCATCTCCCTTCTTCTTCATCGAACATCTCGATGAAAAATGACCCATCTTGCCATAGTTGAAACACTTGACTTTACTCAATTCCTTCGGCTTACCCTTCATTCGTGCTACAAGTGCCACGTCCTCATCTTCACTCTTTGTTGGATGAAGATCCTCGTCTCACAACTCTTCCTAAATGAAGTCGTCCCACAACCTATTCCAGTCTGGCAATTTCTCTCTGGCAACGATCCCTTTGATGAAGGGGTTCCATTCCTCGGTGAATCCTTTCAAGGCAATCCTCACCATATCTCCATCTAAAATTTTCACACCAACGACAACAAGCTCATCTCTGACCTAAGACAACCTCGTCAGATACGAAGTCACTCCTTCACCCTTTATCATCTTGGTGGACTTCAACTTATCCTCCAATACCAATTCCTGGTTCTTGCTCTTATTCTGGAAAAAATTCTGAAGAGCCATCCACATCTCATGTGCAGTGATCTTCCCAGACAAATGGGGTATTGGGCATCCTTCACACCATCTAGGATGATCAATCTCGCCTTAGTATCCAAATCTTCATATATTTCCAGCTCCTTAGGATCGGTTGGCTTCTTGATGGCTTTCTCAGCAAAATCCCAAATCATGTTGACCTACAAGACCAACCTATCCATTCCTTCCAAGGACTATAGTTGGACAACCCCTCCAACCTATTCTCATACTGGAGACCTGCCTGCAACTTCGACATTGTCACCTACAATGTGACCAACTCCCTCACGTTATACTTCATTGTGCACAACTCTAATTCACTGACTTCCAAAGTAGCTCAAACACACTTTGATACCATGTTGAAATTCCACGATCTTGGATCTAGGTTAGAGTCTTAAAATCACTGACACTACCAAACCAAGAATCTCAACCAGAACTACTTTGCACAACAGAAATATAAAGCAGTAAATCACATATGCACAAGTATACAATTTTTAACAAAATTGTATAATAATGTACAACCCAATCTTCGTTATATTAAACCAATCTGAATAATACCACTGTCTATGGTATACAAGATACAATGACAAACTTTGTTGCAGCTTCTCGATGTTGTATCTTATCCTGCCGGTCCTTCACTTCCATACTACTCACTAGCTGCCCTTTAGTCCTTCAAACTACAACAAATCGGGACTCCGAGAGGGCTGCCACCTAAAACTGCTGCTAAGTCACTTTTGCTGTATGTACATGGGCTAATCCAATCTGCTTTCTAGGTTGCCCAATACTCGAGCTCCAATCTATCAGGCTAGCAGTCACCTTTGTCCATCAAGGTACTGCACTTTGACACCAATCTTCACCCAACCTTCAACTCCTCTTTGTCACGTCAAGATAGCTTGTCTAGGGCTACTTTGGGCTATCAACAAGCTGCCCTCCACCAAACCAATGATGCTCAATACTTCACTGCAAGTTCTACTCCTAGGATGGACTTTTGACCTCCACGAAAATTCCTCCAAATGGAACCCATAGGCTGCTAAACAATCTGATCCAAAACCGGTCACAAACTATGACCCAACACACACAAGATTCACCCAAACTGCATACTCCAACTCACCGTTTGTGGTCTCTTTGATTGCAACAGTTCTAGACTGGTTAGGGCACCCAAACACAGTCCCTAACAACCCTTTAATTAGCCCAGAATTAACCTCCCTTACTGCGGCATACCTTTGGAGAGGTCTCCTCAATCGTTGTTGTTGTTTTGGGCATGAACAACCCTCAAATGTCCCTACGCTGCCCTTCAAACAACTGGTAGCACTTGCGGCCTACCCACAATAGCCCTTTGAGGCTGCAGCTGCCTCTCACAAGGATCCTCCACCCATCAAACAACCCTTAAACTCGTCTTCCCTGCCTCAGCCTTCAAGAACAGGCCTTCAGCCCTCAAACCAGCACCTCGGCCCTCCTGTCCATGTCTTCTTGTTTTGCGGCCAAAAACAGAGTTATATCTCTCACTTTATGAGTTGTTCTTTTGTGTAATTGTTGCACAATGGATGAGTATTAGTCTTCCACTTCACCTTATATATATACACATAAACAAGGGCTCCCAAAACGTCATCCTAGGGGTTGTTGTAAATTTTCGTAGATGATCTATGCTTGATGCAACTTTACTTTTTATCTCCAATATCAAACAACAATCACATAAACAAGAAAGTAAAATGTTGATAGAACATACCAATAGATCGACAGAAGACAAGCCAATAATTACACTTAACTTTATCAGCAAAATATGTGTTGCGGTGCGTTACGGCAGTCAACAGGATGCTTCAACTAGCAAGTCTCAATACGGTCAGCCAACCAGAAGTGTCACACAACCCTCTCGAACAACAATATCGGTCAACGCTATCCGAGTCAACAATCAACCCAAAACAGCAGCAGTAAAAAGTCAACACAACACGGTCAAAGTTAATGGTCAACCTCGATTTTAGTGCCAAAAAATGCAGACTAGGGAAATCGGAATTTCGACCAAGTTTGGGGTCAGTTTGACCAAGAATTGACCAAAGTCAACGCTAGTCAAATCTGCACTGAAACCCTAGGTCAGAAATAGAAATTTCCTTCGCTGAAATTTCCCACATGTGAGAGAAGAAGAGCCTCCAAGGTGATCGAACCAATCAGATGATGAGAGAGAATGTGTTATGATGGATGAGTGAAAATGACCTCCAACGTTGACATATATATATCCATCAGTGCGGGTGTGTGACACATCTGCTGGGTCTTCAACCCTACATTTCAATTCAGGCTGACCTGCACATATTTTGAATAAATTCAAAACAAATGTTCTGCTCATCGGATTAAGATGATCTTTATATCGATCTTGCACCTCTCCAAAAGAGGAATCCAATAAAAATATTGGCATATCTTCATCTAAGCATCACAACATGGACTTTAGACCTAGTTGTCCAAAATTAACACTCCCTCTCAACTAGGGAGAACTCCATCCACCTGTGCCATCCAAACATCGTGTGTCATCCCGCCGTAACTTGCTTTGCTGGCTTCTTTATTTCAGAACAAAAGTGGGTCAGTCACAAAGACATCATTCCCCGCTGACAGATTCAGCCCAGAGGTCCGAAACCTCTATAGGACTCAAAAAAGTCTAATACCAACCCGAAGTCAGTTGGAGGTCCGAAACCTCTCTAGACTTGATCCCAGATCAAGTGGTTGGACAAGTGCCATCCTAGACATAGAGAGTATGGAAATCTCCGATGCATCCATCGGTCTTTGCTACTGGTCTCTAGCTTTTCCCACCTCACTAGCCAACTGAGGTACTTCCCATGAGTCCGGGACTCAATGGGTAGGATGCATACGGGGCACAGATTATGAGAGGTGAACAAACTCAACATCAAAACGGTGGGGCAGAAGCACCACAAGGTTCAGCAAGCCTAGCCCCGCGAGTGCTTATAGCTCCGAGAAGCTATCCCCAAAGCCCCCCAGAGCTCCCAGAGCTCATCATCCAACAGGACCCTCAACATAGGGTCGTTCCACGATACCAAGATTCTCACGGAAGGTTAGGAACTTGACCTTCCCCAAGGGCTTTGTGAGAATGTCCGCGACCTGCTCATCAGTTCCTATATGATTGAGCCTTACGGCGCCTCGCTGTACCATATCCCAAATAAAGTGGTACCTGATATCAATATGCTTGGATCGATTGTGGAACACGGGATTCTCGGACAACCGAATCCCACTCTGGTTACCACAGAGTATCACGATGGTATCTAGAACATGCTCGAACAACTCACTGAAGAGCTTTCGCAACCAAACTGCTTCACAATAGGCCATACTCGTTGCAATGTATTCGGCCTCAGCGGTGCTCAAAGCCACCGACTTTTGCTTCCTGCTCATCCAAGATATCGAAGCAGACCCAAGTGAGAAGCAGCATCCCGATGTGCTCTTGCGATCCACCACACTGCCAGCCCAATCGGCATCAGTATATCCATGGAGTGTCACGCTCCTGGCAGTGTAACTCAGCCCATGGTTTATCGTGCCTCGAACATATCTCAACAGATTCTTGGCACTAACCCAGTGAATAAGATGAGGTTCAACCATATGTTGACTCAAAGTGTTCACTGCAAAACATACGTTCGAACGGGTGTTCGATAAGAACATCAGGACCCCTACGAGTTGATGATACTCAGTAGGATTTGCTAGCATGAGCCCAGCAGCGCTGCCACTCAACTTCTTAAAGTTGAGCTCCATCGGTGTCAACACGGACTTACAGTCTGCCATTCCAAATCTTTCCAGCAGCTTCACAATATATTTTCCTTGAGAAAGGAAAATCTCGCCAGGTCTCTGCCAGACCTCCAGGCCTAGGAAGTAATGCATCAGTCCTAGGTCCTTCATCTCGAACTCAGCAGCGAACTCCCTCTTTCACTAATGAATGAGAGGGTCAACACCTGTCAGGAAGAGGTCGTCCACATATCAACCTTGAAGTAAAGGTTCAGATCAACATTACTACGAGTGAAGCCCAGCTTCATCAGGTAGCTATCTATCCTCTCATACCATGCTCTGGGTGTTTGCTTCAACCCATAAAGGGCTTTCTTCAACCCACAAACATGGGTGTCCCGATCCTGGACTTCAAACCCCAAAGGTTGCTCCACATACACCTCTTCCTTTATTGCACCATGTAGAAATGTGGTCTTCACATCCATCTGATAAAGATTCCATCCTTGCGTAGCAGCAAGGGCTATGATAGATCGGATGATGGTATATCGAGCCATAGGTGCAAATATATCATCATAGTCTGCCCCTTCCTTTTGAGAGAAGCCACGGGCAACGAATCTTGCCTTGAACTTTTCAGCACTACCATCAGATCCATGTTTGATCTTATAGAGCCATTTCGAGGTGACAACTTCTTTGTCCTCCGGTCTTGGAACCACATCCCAGACATCATTCTTCATAATGGACTCATATTCTTCATGCATAGCATCCTTCCACACTTGATGCTTTACGACTTCTTCAAAAGATCCAGGCTCAGATTGTACGATTGTACTCATGGCTGCTAGATACCCTTGGTATATATTCGGCGTCTTGCTTTCACGGAATGTCCCCCTTGGGGCCATATGTCTCTCGGCATCCTCGAGAGTGTCCATGAGCCATGATGGTTTTCTCTTCATTGAAGGAGGTGGATCAATAAGCTCCATTGGTCCTTCAACATTGGGCATCGTCTCATCCTTCGGTTCTTCTTGATTTCCAGGCCTTGCTTCATGATATTCCTTAGATCTCAGAAGATTGATTACTTTCCGCAGGGAAGCATCTTCATTAAAGGTAACATCGTGGCATATCTCCACTTCCCTTTCACCAGGCACATAAACTCTATAAGCTTTCGAAGTTTCACTGTAGCCCACAAATATTCCCTTTGTCCCAGAAGCATCTAGCTTGCTCCTCTTCTCCTTCGGTACATGAAAATAAACAGGACATCCAAAAACTCTAAAATGTGAGACATCAGGTTTCTTACCAGAGAAAACCTCTTCGGGAGTTTTGGAGTCCAGAGCGGAATGCAGGCATCGGTTTTGTATGTACACTATAGTGTTCGCAGCTTCTCCCCACAGAAACTTCGGAAGACCTTGGTCACATAGCATGGCACGGGCAGCTTCCACAATGGTCCTGTTCTTTCTTTCAACAACGCCATTTTGCTCAGGAGTATAGACAGTTGTGGTCTCCCTCTTGATGCCAGCTTCTCTGCAAAAGTTCTTGAACTCGTTCGTTTTATATTCAGTGCCATTATCGGTCCTCAATATCTGGATCTTCTTCCCTGTTGAATCTTCCACCAAGGCTTTGAAGGTACGGAACCACATGAAAGCCTCGTCCTTCTTCTTCAAGAAGTATATCCAGGTTTTGCGAGAGAAGTCATCTTGAACGTCATATAATAAGAACATCCTCCCAAGGATGTCACGGGAAGCATACCAGACAGATCAAAATGTACCAATTGCAAGACATCAGATGTCTTTGTGACGCTTGAGGGGAAAGGTCCCCTTGTATGATTTCCTTCGGCATAACCCTGACATACACCTTCATGATCATTCGTGAATTAAGGCATCCCCGTCACCACCTTCCTTGCTTCGAGAAGGGCTTTGTAGTGAAGGTGTCCAAACCTCTGGTGCCATAGTACAGTCTGTCGGATAGTATCACATGTCATCGCTCCCAGTGGACTTCCTCCAACCTGGTAGAGTGTATCAACTCTAATTGTGATATCTTCCTTGAAACTCTTCTTCCAGATGTGCACCTTCCCATCAATGAATGCCACATTGAAACCTTTGTCTTGCATGGCCGAAATAGACACAAGGTTCTTCTTCAAATCAAGTACATAATGTACATCTTGCAAGCAGAGGACTTGACCTTGAGATAAGTGGAGGGTCACGGTCCCTGTCCCTTTCACGGGATATGTGGCATTATTTCCAAGGATAATTTTTAGATTAACATCCTTCTCAACCATATCAGAAAGTGCTTCCTTGAACCCAGTGATATTCCTTGACGCACCACTATCTATCAACCAAACATCCATAATGTCGAGTGGAGATGCAGAAGAGAGGGCAAATACAAGAATGAATTCATTTCTTTTATCATCAACAACATTAGATTCCTCATACCTGGAATTTCTCGACCTTTTGTAAGGTTGCCCATTTCCACCAGAGGGAGCCTTCCTCTTTCCTTTGAACCTGTTGTTCCTTTGATTTCCATTCCTCCGGTTGTTGTTGTCATCATCATCAGGAGAATCCTTCTTGAAAGGGAATTCTCTAGCATAGTGGTTGGTCTTGTGACATGTGTAACATTTGCCTTTCTTTCCTTAGGCTCCTGCTCTTCCTTTGTTCCTTGGACCACCATTGTTCTTATTCTTAGCACGAGCAGTGAAGGCAGCATTTCCTTCATTTTCATATTCCTTCATCCCTGTCTCTTCTTGTACGCATCTCGATAGCACTTCGTCAAAATCAGGTATCACATTATTATTGAGAATGGTACTATTGAATACATGCCATTCGGATGAGAGACCTCCAAGTGTGGTGAGAACCATTTCTCGATCAGCTATTGTCTCCCCAATAGCCAGAAGATTATTTATGATTTCAATCAACTTTAGAAAATATGATTGAACGGATTCATCCCTGCCTTTCTTCAGATTCTTCAGTTGGTTCTTGAAGAAAAGGACTTGATTTGCATTGTTGGCCTTGAACATGTTGAGCAACTTATCATACATCTCCTTGGATGTGCCCAGCTTAGAGATGTAGGCAACTAGACTCTTATGAATTGAGTCCCTGATCATCAGCTAGATTGTGTGGCAACAAAATCCTCATCTTGTGTGACCACACAAAAGGGGCCAAAAATTTTGGAGAGAAAAGAGAAGAAAAGGAGGGGTGACAATTTTGCTCGGACCAATGCCTACTTCCCTTGGCTATGGAGTCAATGATGGTTCAAAATTTGCTAATTCGTCCTCAAGGAGGGTTAAAAGTGATGCCCTCGCACCTACTTTTCAACAATTACCCACCCAAGATCTATGGACTTTCATGGAAGAAAAACAAGTTTCAATACAATAGGAACATTCATCTACTTGTTATTCAATGAGTAACATGTGCAATTTCACAATCTAACAATCTTTACAATGATATTCAATAAAATTATGGCACACAAGATCTAGCTAGTTGTAAGAATTCCACAAATTAGACATTGTTTCATGAAAAATCTTCAACAAAAATCACTTACAAGATAATAGGAGATATATCCAATCCTAGACCAAGAGGCAATTCCAAGAGAAAGTGAAATTAGTTCCCAAAAATATCGAAATGCATCAAAGACATCCAATTTCTTCCAAGAGAAAAAAGTGTTAAATTCTTTTACAAAGAGATCCAAGTGTGATGATGATGCTCTCACAAATGAGAGCCTCATCTATTTATATGATCCTCTAATAGTTCGAATTAGCCTAAAATGCCCCTAACATTATTTTAATGTGAAAAATAACATGTCCTTGATGACAAGCCCACCAAGTAGCCCATAAAGTGAAGAATAAGCCATCCAAAAATGAGCCGAAATGATGAAATCGGGGTGTGGAAGGGTTGTTGGAGGGCCTCGTTGAGTCCTCAAGGTGCCATATTAAGAGTGAGGGCTCCATTAATGATAAACAAGGGGGTGGCCCCTTGATCTCTAAGTAAAACATCATGTGGTGCTCTATTTGGCTCTAGGGTACAAGTAGTGGTCTCATGGGTCTCCAGAGGAAAAATAAGCTTGTAGACTGCTACAAGTGAGGGCACAGAAGATGGTGCTTACCCTCCCATGTTTCAAGGATGAGACATACCTCCTTTGGGCCTCGGATCAGCTACCAATCCCTGTATATACTGTTAAGCCGATTGGGGGCATTGTTAGTCCAAGTGCATCATCTCACATATAATGTGGGGAAATGAACAAGCCACTGAAGGTGTTGAGGGCGCCCATGGCATGAGGTAATGCTATGTCATATGATGGAAACCCATGGCTCTCAATGCATCCCCTACAAGTGTCAATATGATCCTTTGGTGGGCTTCGGCCCTAGTTAAGTTGCCCATCCCATGATGAAACCCCCTACCAATCCTGTATAAGATCCAATGTGTCTCCTCACCTTCAGGTACAATAATTTATTAATGCATCTAAGTGAATCAAGCTTGTTAGTCAAGGGCACAAATGAGACTTCATAACGGGCTTCCCTTCCAAATTGGGGGCTTTGAGCATGTAATGGTGTTACCTCCCTAGGTAAGAGTGGCTAATAAGCAACCCTATTAGGTGTTCCCAACCCCTAAAGGGAAGGACATGTCCAAGGTACATCCTTCAAGTGGTAGGTGTCATGTGGATAATGATGAAGTGGATAGTGACACTGGGGTCTCAAGGTCAAATGCCATGGGCTCAAAGGTGGTAATGATTAGGGATGTCCACATATTTGGGTGTATGAATGTAGGAGGGAGCAATCATGGTACATGAGTCACCCCGACCTTTGTTTGTATACCCTTCTTCATTTCTCTTTTTTCCTTTATTGATTTTTTCTCTTATTTTATTGCTCGGGGCTCGAGGGGATGAGAGCATGTTGTGTATGATACAACGGTGATTACCCCCCTAACGTGGGGCAGTTCATCACCCACCAGGGGTTGGGACATGCATGGGTTCCTTAATGATGCAGGGGACACTCAAGGGGGGCCCAAGGAACCAGGGTGATGGTGTAATATTCCAAACGGGAAATAGATAGCAATACAAAGCAACATAAACAAAAACTACAGCAAATAGAAACATACACAGAAAACGATGCAAATAAACCAGAACAGCTGAGCCATTTTATTATATTTCTGAAATAAGGGATAAGTACAATGAGTGCTCAAAATGATAGCACCTTGGCCTGCTCTAGGCAGGCTGAAATGATCTCTCTCTCCATGCTCATAAAGGTTGCTCCAAATATGCTCTGTGTGGCTCCTCCTCTGCGCTGCCCTGTTGGAAATGCTATTGTTGGCTGGAAAGGGGCTGCAAGATAAGGTTGTTCCACTGCTCAGAAAAATTTGAAACTCGGACCACGAACTCTCCTCCAAAAACCTAGAATAACCCGCGAAGGAATTCCATAATGGCTGATCGCGAAAAATCACCCTCTTGGGATGACTACGCACTTCTGTTGGGTACACTGGCCTCTGTGATGAAATGCTGGAAAGAAAGGCCTCCAACTATCCAAGGAACTCAACTATGGAAGTTTTGATCCCCTCACAAGCGTCCAGACTGAAATCTCACAAATTTCCTCCTCTCCCGGAGTTGCTCTCCTCTATGACTACGTAATCCTCTTAGTGACTGCGCTGCCCTGGAGATGACTGCGTAATCATGGTGGCTGACACAATGAAGCTACTCTCAAAAACTGAAGGTATGGCTCCTCTCCTGAGCGGGCACTCGAAGTCCCCCGAGGACGAGGTTGGGATCTCCGCTCGGAGATACTCGTGTGCTAAACAACACTGTAGACTCAGCTAAACAGCTTAAGTGTGATGTAGTCTTGACAGACAGAAAATTAGAAGATGTATGAATGAATGAGAAAGTCTGTCTTCATCCCCTTTTTATGCTAGTGAGCCTCTAACATTCCCTTGGGCCCACTAATGCTGCATTGTCCCTTTGCACGCTTTCCCCACGCTACCCTAAGCTATCTGTCCCACGCTGCCACTGCGCTGCCTGGCCCCACGCTGCCTCTACGCTACCCCAACTGCCTCCTCTCCTGCGTTGTCACTTGGCCTCATGGGTCTCGCTTTGTCTTTTAATTATTCTACCTAGTGACTTTAGGAAAGTGCTTTTATTTTAATGTTGAGTTATGGGTCCCTTCACCCCTTTATTTCCCGCTGAACTTTAGAAAGGCAAAAATTAATCAAAAATGAATATTCCAATTAGTTGTCTGCTAATTGGGAATATTACAGTCCTTCCTGCCAAAATGTTGCTTGTCCTCAAGCAACTGCAAGGGTGGATGTTGCAGGATCTCCCCCTCCCAAGTGGCATCCTCATCTAGAAGGTTCCTCCACTTGATCAGATATTCTTTGACTGTCCTGCTCCTTAGTTGTCTCTCTCGAGTGTCTATAATGGCCTCTGGTTGTAGCACCAAATGCCCCTCATCATCTATAGGTGGGAGCTCCATAGTGGTAGTTACCTGCTGCCCCAGAGCTTTCTTCAAGCATGAGACATGGAAGATGTTATGGATCCGACTCCCAGTTGGTAGCTCTAGCTCATATGCTACCTCCCCAACTCGTTTGATCACCCTGTATGGTCCATAGAAGCGGGGTTTGAGCTTCTCTGCTCCCTTCTGCTTCAGCGTGGAATGTTTGTATGGCTAAAGACGAAGGCAAACTAGATCATCTACCTCAAACTGTCTCTCTATGCGGCCTCTCTCTGCATACAACTTCTGTTGGTTCTGCAATGTGGCCAGGTTGTCCTTGAGAGGCCGGAGTATGTCTTGGCACTCTTGGATCCAATCTTTGGCCCTTGGGGCCTTGCTTTCCCCAAACATGACATCAACAAAAGTTAGAGCATGATATCCATACAAAGCATAAAATGGAGACATACCGATCGACATATGAAATGTCGTGTTGTAGCAGTACTTTTCCAGGTGAAGCCAATGTAGCTAAGCCTTCTGCTGCCCCAAGACATAGTTTATCAAGTAGCCCTCCAGCCACTTGTTCACTATCTCTGTCTGCCCATTCCTCTGTGGGTGATAACTGGTACTGGGTGTCAATTCGGTACCCACCAAACAGAACAGCTCCTGCCAAAAACCGCCCATAAACCAGTTGTCTTGATCACTGACTATGGTCTTTGGGAGACCATGGAGCCTAAAAATATCCCTGAAGAACAACTCGACTCCCTGTGAAGCAGTGTATAGTGCGGAGATGGCGAAAAAGTGTGCATACTTTGTCAGTCGATCAACAACTACAAAGATGCAATCCTTGCCCTGTACCACGAGCAATCCTATAATAAAATCCATGGAGATGCTCTACCATTTCCCCTCCAGAATGGGAAGCGCCTGTAGCAAACCCACAAGGTGACTCAACTCTCCTTTGTTCCTCTGACAAACTTTGCACTCCCTAACATGTCGGAGTACGTCCTCCTTGAGGCCCCTCCATGAGAACCTCTCCCATATGGCCCTATAAGTCTTGGTGAACCCCTGATGTCCTGAAAGCGGTGAGTCATGGGCTGCACGCAAAATCTTCTCCCTGAGCTCGGAGTTACCTGTCAAGAAAATCCTATCCCAGTAATAGATGACTTCATCCATCACCTGATACCTGTCATCTGTCACCTACCCATCCAGCACCTCACAAGAAAAACGGTCCTTGGAATACTCCACCAACGGCTGGGCCCTCCAGTCTGCGTCAAAGCTCATCAAGGACAGCACTGCTGGTCTCCATGACAAGGCATCTGCCACCACATTGTTCTTCTCTTTGACATACTCAATGTCAAAATCATAGGCCTGGATTTTGCTGACCCATTTCTGTTGTCTCTCCTGCAATTGTTTTTGCTCATGGAAAAACCGAAGACTGTTGTGGTCAGTCCTCACCCGAAATCTGTTACCTACTAGGTACTGCCGGAACTTGGCCAACGCATGCATGATGGCCCGCATCTCTTTGTCGTATATCGGGTACAATGTCTCATGCAGCAGTAGCTTTCGACTCTTGAAAGCAATAGGATGGCCCCCCTACATCAAAACTACTCCTACCCCCTCTCCTGAAGCATCACACTCCAGCATAAAGGGCTGTGTGAAATTTGGCAATGGCAACACTAGGCAACTGCTCATCACCTCCTTGAGCCTGTCAAAGGCCCTCTGCGCAGCATCAATCTATCCAAAAGCCCCCTTCCTGGTGAGATCTGTGAGGGGTGCTGCAAGTTGTGAAAATCCTTTCACAAACTTTTGGTAGTAGGTGCAGATGCCTACAAACCCCCAAAGTTTTGTCACATTCTTCGGTGCCAGCCAATCCCGGATGGCCCAGATCTTCTCCTCATGGACTGTTACCCTATCCACTCCAATGATATGCCCCAAGTAGAGCATCTCTGTAAACCCAAACTCGCATTTGGATAGCTGTAATATTCCTAAATTAGCTTGTAGCTAATTGGAATATTAAAGTTTTGTTTTGTCACTTAGAAAGATGAATAAATGGTAGGAAGACCCATAAATCTCTTTATGAAGAATAAAACCACTTTTCATATGAAAGTGGATCATCTTTTCAGCTTAATAAATCACCCTAAGGTGTGAACAGGGGCTAAAACATGTGCACTGGGTCAACTTTGACCAAATCAACAGCGTTGTCATGGAGGAGTGGACATTAATGGAGGGATAGCGTAGTTTTAGATGGAGACACATTGCAAGGAAGTAGTTTCATTAATGGATGGGGCTTAGGGTTTGGAAGCTCATATCTTATAAAGGGAAGAGGATGGCAACCATATTATTTATCTTGGTATATTTGATATTTTGATATATGGTATGTTTAGACATATAGCTTTCTTCAATTGTTTAGCTAAGATTGCATGTGTTGTTTAGCACAGGGTGTTCCTGATCAGGAATCCCACCTCTTCCATTGAGAAGCTCTTGGAGGAGTTTGCACTACACTTCCACATTCAGGCATTTGGCCAAGCTTCAGTCTTATGTACAACGCAATTTTGTTTAGAGTTGGGTTGTGTTGCAGGGGTGTAGCAGTGGAGGAAAGAAATCTCCATTTTCTGAGCTAGTTTTCCATTGGAGGGATCACCCTTTCATTTAGAGGCTTGTGAGGAAATTCTCAGGGCTTCATTATACATTTTGGCACCATGCCAAGTAGCAGTCATCAACTACAGCGCAGTTTCCTGCAAAGAATGCGTTATTTTGGAGAGCAGTGGCAGTAATGGGTTTATTGCCCTATTTGGAGTGTTTGGGTTTCCTGTGTGGGGATCAGCCCTTCATTTAGGAGATCTGTTGGAGGAGGATCAGCCATCTTGTATATCAGATCAGCCATCTCCCATCAGTGACTTATTTGCAGAGATTATTCAGCCCTAGGGCCAAATCTGCTATATTTTGTATAGTGTGTATTTCCGGAAACCTTTCCTGGGTTGTCCTAGAATTCTGTTTTGGAGCATGCATCCCTAGCCTTAGCATTTTTGGAGCATTATATCAGCAGCATTATATTTTTATATCTTTCAGCTGCTATTCTCTCTTAGAGAGTGCAATTTTCTGCATTCCTGTACTTCATGTATTAACATCATCTTAGATCTAAGTGTATGCTTTCATGAGAGGCTTGCTTGCCCAACTTGAGTGATCTTTTCCTCAAGATCTTGTACCTATTTTGCTGTTATATTCATAATGGAATGGATCTATTGTTGTATCATGCTTTGATCTATTATATTTTTGCATATTTCCAGTTTTATGCACTCTATTCCTACTTTCCCCATTTGAGAATATTACAGTGGTATCAGAGCATAATCTTGGCTCAGCCTGTGTACTTCAGCGATTATGTCATCTAAGGAGGTTTCTCATAGGAAGGAGAAGATCTGCAGAAGAGATGAAGGCAAACCCTCATTTATAGGAGGGAAGGAGTTCTCAAAACTTCTTCCTCAAACCATGCAGTGCATTAGCAGAGACATCAAAGAGATGAGATGGGAGAGACGTAGAGATTCTCCAAGAGGGCTTGTACATGAAGAAAGCTCTAGATTTTTACATTATGGATGTGAGCATTCAGCTACACCATCAGACCTACAACGTGGCACCATGACTAGGGTCATAGCAAGAGAGATGGAGGAAGGAGATGTACCAAAGGAGGAGACTCTTGGTGACTATCTTCAAGAGTATGAATCTCAAACTCAGAGATTTAGAGATCATCTAAACTTCCAAGGGTTTTGCAAGATCAAGGAGGATAGAAGACCTAGCAACCATGATAGAAGCACAAGGTGCAAGCAGCATGATGATGTGGGTAGATTCTTTCTATCTACTTTTGATGGATCACCTAAATGTTCAGCTAGGGCTTGGATGGAGGAGCTAGACACCTATTTGCAGCAACACCAAATTTCAGAAGATGAAGCCATTAGAGTAGCAGCGCTGCACCTTGAAGGTAAGGCTTATGCCTGGTGGTTTTATGAATCTTCTTCATTAAAAGATGCAAATATGTCTACTTATGCAAGGTTCACTAGGAGGTTAGTAAAGAAATTTAATGAAAAACACTCTGAAACTTCCTTGGTTGAGCTAGCCAAGCATAAACAAACAAAACCTTTGCATGAGTTGGAAGGATCTATAAATCCAACTCCATTTCAGGAAACTATTGAGGGGATTAAAAACTTGCATAATACCTTGCTAGAGGCAAGATCCCCATTGCAGAAAGAGCTCTCTTCTCAAAAGGAATACATGGAGATCTCTTTTTCAAAAGAGACAACCTCTATTCATGATGAAAGGGAAGAGGAGATAAGATGTAACAGCGTTGTCACAACAATAGCAGATCTAGTACCTCATGAAGAGGAAGATGGAACATTTGTTCCAAAGAGAGAAACTCTTGCACCCTTGCAAGAAGTTCCAAAGAATCTCACATGTGGAGATCAAGGCACAATCCATGTGCAGTGTGTGCCATCATTGACAGATTGTGAGGTCTTGAAGATAGAAGAAGGTAAAGGGGAGGACAAGCATCATATGATTAGGAGCATACACCCCTCTCTATTTCAGAAGATTGATGCTCAGAAGAGGCAGGATGATTTGCACAATGAGGACAGGGACAAATCATTCCACTCACATATATAGCCTGCACTAAGCCTTGATGTTTCATTACATGGAGGCATTCCACCAGGGAGACCCCTTGATGGGAAGATGAACAAAGAGTTCTCTCAACATGGTGCAGCATTGATATATTTGGCTAAGGAAGGAGCCTTGGGAGGAGTTGGCACAGCACAAAAAACCTTTGGTGGGTTCCAAGGAGAGGTGAGCAATTTTCTGATATGGACATTGCCATCTCCCACTCAGCTATTTGCGCTAAAAAATGATGATTCAAAAATCTATGATGGCATGAGCATGGTGTCAAATGGCTACTCCATAGCCTTGGAGTAGCAAATGATACTTCCACACATGAGGAAGATTTCTGAAAATGACAAGAGGTTATTGACACTCTTGTATGCATGGGCCAAACAATGGAAGTTTTGGACGGGAAGTGCCTTTCAAGAGGAGAATGACCTCCATATACTTCAATCTTGTCTTGGGCAAGATCAGCTGCAAGGGAGGCAACAAAGGTGGGGTAGCAATACTCCAACATGCGGCTTTGGCATTGAACATGTCAAAGAGGAGAGTTATGATGTGACAGGAGCTCCATTTCAGATTTCTACACTACTGTCATTGTTGGGAAGCCTAGATCCATATTGGGAGTCCCAACTATTGGTAGAATATTCCAAGAACCTCTTCACATGTAAGGTTCTTGATGGGCAAGTGATAGATGGGAGGTATAGAGTGGTTAATGGAGTCATTTATTTCCATGATCAGATCTACTTGACTAGAGACTCCAAGCTCAAGAAGGAGATTCTACATGCAACATATGAGGCACTCTCTTCAGGACATGTAGATTTCATTGAGTCTTATCACACCATCACGGAGGGATTCTATTGGGAGGATCTCAAAGAAGATGTGCACCAACATATCAGGAGATATGTAGCTTGTTTGATGTATGAGGAGGAGAGCAACCACCTTGCAAGGTTGTTTCAATCACTTCCCCTTTCGATGGAGAGATGGGAAGGTTCATCTATGGACCTCTTCACCAACTTGTCTACAACATATGGTAAAGATTATGTTTTGATGCTTATTTATCAACTAACAATGTATGTACATTCCTTTACCATGCATTTGCAGCACATTGCTCCACAAGAGAGCAAACCTCTTTGTGGATTTCATGGTCCTTTTGGGACTACATTCAGTGATGGGGATGACCACTTTATGGAGGACTTTGGGCAAGATGTGTTTTGCTTGGATCATATTCAGCCAACACCTAATGTCCTCTACTATTGTCAAGCTTTTGAGAAGCTTATAACAACAAGAAGGTGGTTGGATGGCCACTTATCATATCATGTTTTGAGACAGCAAGAAGAAGAACAACGCTGGTCTCAATTGAGGGACTATTGTCACCATCCAAGATGTCATATGACACTTAGTCCATGCTTCTTTTGGAGCCCATATGGTGATGACACTCTATTCACTAAATGCATGAAGGAGTGGGCAAGAAGGCTTCCTAGAACCAGTGAGTGGGATCATGAGATTCCAAGTATCTTTTGGCTTCATGAGGACTATATTATTGCAGCCCAAGATCAGCAGGTCCAAATTTATCATAAATGGAGAGAGAGACAGCGTAAGTTGAACAATCTTATCTCTCACTTTCAGCCATGCAGCCCCTACACATTGCATAAGCAGGGGATTAGTGATTGTTTCTATGAGCTACCAAGGATGGCTCACTTTGTTTGGATGATAGCATGGAGAATGGAGTTTCTCATGGGAACTGAGACACACAACTTTTACCATCTCCCATGCCTTAATGAGGCCAATGGACAGCATATAACTATTTCCATAGATCTCCCACTTTTTCATGATGAAAGCTATTTGGTTTATCCACCAACAGCAAACTTGTATTCTTGGGAGGAGACATATCCATTGGAGATTTTGCAGTATCCTTGTAGTTGCTCGAGGACAAGCAACATTTTGGAGGGGACTATAATATTAATAAATTTGCTTGCACCTAATTGGAATATTAAAGTTTTGTTTTGTCACTTAGGTGAATAAATGGGTAGGGAGACCCATAAATCTCTTTATGAAGAATAAAACCATTTCTCATGTGAAAGTGGATCATCTTTTCAGCTTAATAAAGCACCCTAAGGTGTGAACAGGGTCTAAAACATGTGGATTGGGTCAACTTTGACCAAATCAACAGTGTTGTCATGGAGGAGTGGACATTAATGGAGGGACAACGCAGTTTTAGATGGAGACACATTGCAAGAAAGTAGTGTCATTAATGGATGGGGCTTAGGGTTTGAAGCTCATATCTTATAAAAGGAGGAGGATGGTAGCCATATTATTTATCTTGGTATATTTGATATTTTGATATATGGTCTGTTTAGACATATAGCTTTCTTCAGCTGTTTAGCTAAGATTGCATGTGTTGTTTAGCACAGGGTGTTCCTGATCAGGAATCCCACCTTTTCCATTGAGAAGCACTTGGAGGAGTTTGCACTACACTTCCACATTCATGCATTTGGCCAAGCTTCAGTCTCATGTACAACGCAGTTCTGTTTAGAGTTGGGTTGTGTTGCAAGGGTGTAGCAGTGGACGAGAGAAATCTCCATTTTCTGAGCTAGTTTTCCATTGGAGGGATCACCCTTTCATCCACAGGCTTGTGAGGAAATTCTCAGGGCTTCATTATACATTTTGGCACCAGGCCAAGTAGCAGTCATCAGCTACAATGCAGTTTCCTGCAAGGACTGTGTTATTTTGGAAAGCAGCTGCAATAGTGGGTTTATTGCCCTATTTGGAGTGTTTGGGACTCCTATGTGGGGATCAACCCTTCATTTAGGAGATCTGTTGGAGGAGGCTCAGCCATCTTGTATATCAGATCAGCCATCTCCCATCAGTGACTTATTTGCAGAGATTATTCAGCCTTAGGGCCAAATCTGCTATATTTTGTATAGTGTGTATTTTCGGAAACCTTTCCTGGGTTGTCCTGGAATTCTGTTTTGGAGCATGCATCCCTAGCCTTAGCATTTTTGGAGCATTATATCAGCAGCAATATATTTTTATATCTTTCAACTACTATTCTCTCTTAGACAGCGTAGTTTTCTGCATTCCTATACTTCATGTATTAACAACATCTTAGATCTAGGTGTATGCTTTCATGAGAGGCTTGTTTGCCCAACTTGAGTGATCTTTTCCTCAAGATATTGTACCTATTTTGTTGTTATATTCATAATGGAATGGATCTACTATTGTATCATGCTTTGATCTATTATATTTCTGCATATTTCCAGTTTTATGCACTCTATTCCTGCTTTCCCCATTTGGGAATATTACAATAGCTTAGCATATAAATGCTGCTCCTCCAAGATAAGAAGTACAGCCTCAACGTGCTGTAAGTGCTCCTCCCATGTGCCGCTATAGATGAGGATATAATCGAAAAATACTAGCACAAACTTCCTCAACTGACCACGGAAGATGTGGTTCATACAAGACTGGAAGGTAGCCAGAGCATTAGTCAGCCCGAAGGGCATCACCAAGAACTCAAAGTGGCCATAGTGGCATCTAAACACAGTCTTGCGGACATCCTGGTCCCTTACCTTGATCTGATGGTACCCCAACCTCATATTGATCTTCGAGAAGAACTTCGCTCCCCTCAACTCATCCATCGGCTCATCCTTCTTCTTCACCAAGACTACGGAAGAAGTAAAGGGACTAATGTTGGGCCTGATGTGTCCCAACGCCAAGAGCTCATGTATGGCTCGCTCAATCTCATCCCTATAGGCTTTGGGGTGCCTACAGGGGGTGGTGATCACTGCCTGGATCCCCTGCTCCAACTCAATAGTATGCTCAAACCCCTGGTCTCGTGGCTGCCCCACTGGTATGTCCCCAAAAACTATGGAGTAACGATCCAATATAGACTGCACATCGGGACGCACTGGCTGCCCTGTAACTCCTACCTCTGAAATCCGCAGCTCCACTGCCCACTCTATGTCTCCCTTCCGGAAATCTGCCTCCATCTGATGTGTCGAGACTGTCTGGGGAGGATATGTGTGCATGCCTTAGATCATCACATGCTTTCCACTCTTCTTATCCGTCCACTCCATCTCTAATGTCTCCCAATCTGTAGTGGCCTTCCCAAGCGTAATAAGCCATTGTACACCCAATACCACATTGGTATCTGGAATGTCGACCATAAAAAAATGATCCGTCACTATGTATGTCCCCATGGTCACTGCTAATGCCGAAACATACCACATGCACTGAATGGTCCTGGCACCTGGAACCAACACAAAGAAACCATCAAAACTCTTTGTCGATATACCCCTCCTCTACACTAGTTGGGCATCAGTGAAGTTATGTGTGGCCCCGCTGTCCACCAATACTGAAACACGTTGTCCCTGGACCGCGCCTCAGACTCGCAATGTCAAATACTTGGGAACTCCCCGCAAAGATGCAAGGACTCCTCCTGTAGGTGCAAATATTGCTCCTGCTGCTGCTAGGGGAGGTGGTGGTGGATGATCTCCTCCTGGTGCACCAGTGCTGGCATCTCCCTCCAACTCCTCATATGCCTCTTCTTCTCCCTCACTGTCGGAGAAGACCTCAATGTAGTGTGCCTTTCCCGCGGCACAACGATAACCCGGTGCCCATGGCTCCTGGCAAGTGAAGCATAGCTTCCTCCGTCTCAAATATCTCCGAGTATCAACATCCAACGACCCTCTGCCCTGGTTCCCCCTCGGGGGTGGAGCTCTCGTGTCTTTCCCCTTCTGCTAAAACACTGGTTTGTGGGGAAAAGGAGCTCTCGTCCTTGGCAGGGCATCCTGCAAGTCCCTAGTCCTCCCTACTGCGTCCTGCAACGCCGTAGGCCTAGTGGATCTGACTTGCCCATGCAACGGTTCTGCCAATCTGTCAATAAACATATACCCTCCTCGCCACTGACAAGTCTGGCACCATCACTGAAAGTTTCAGGAACTCGGAAATGTAAGTCTCCGAGCTTCCTGACTATTTGAGCTTAGTCAGCTCAACGAAGTGTTCCTCCGGGTACCTCCGGTCAAATCTCTCCACTAGCCTCCGAGTGAACTTCGCATACACTGTCATCCCTACGTGACCCAATGTAGACATCCTGTGGAACCACCAGTCGTGGGCTTCTCCCTCAAGGTGTAGAGCTGCCACCTTGATAGCCTCCACCTTTGCCATTTGGTTCAGCTGGAAATAGATGTCCATTTTCTCCACCCAAGCCTTAGCCGAACACTTGGATGATCCATCATAGGTAGGCAAGAAGAATCTGCCCACGACACATTGCAGGTCATTCCCCTGCGTGTACCCTCCTCTATTCTGGATGCGTGGTCTACTATTGTTCTTCAACTAGCAGAACTCATTGAAGGTGAGGGCATCTCCAAAATCTGACCCATATGACTGATATTCTGCAAAATACTCCCCGTAATGAGCCACCTCTGGCTCTTGGGGTCCTCCCGTTCCCGCTCCCGAAGTCAAGAATGTGGGCATGGTGGAACGTGGGGCAGTACGTGGCACTACTTGTTGCACAACGTTCTGCTCCAAAACATGGTGAGAAGTACCGGACCCTTCT
Source organism: Pinus albicaulis (assembly GCA_034641835.2). Taxonomy (NCBI): domain Eukaryota; kingdom Viridiplantae; phylum Streptophyta; class Pinopsida; order Pinales; family Pinaceae; genus Pinus; species Pinus albicaulis. Next base: position 1,260,804,647 of record CM076574.1, on the reverse strand, counting down.
CCGTTGTGAAACTCCCTTGGGATCTCATGTTGTATGTTTTGTCCAGCAATCTTCCGCCCCATTTCCTCTATCTTTTTGGAAAGCTCCTGTACTGATTTCAAGAGGAGGTTACCAAACTCCTTCCCCTCATCTATCTCATCTACCATTGGTGCCTTCCCTTTGTCTTCCTCAATCGGAACGATGTCCTCTTCTGGATGTGTGATTTCGAGCCTACGCTCTCTGTCACTGTACCTTGCTTCCGGTATGTGATCAACTCTCTAGACTGATTGCTTTACAGGCTGAGCCAAGTCTATGAGCTTTGATACCATTGTAATATTCCAAACGGGAAATAGACAGCAATACAAAGCAACATAAACAAAAACCACAACAAATAGAAGCATACACAGAAAACATTGCAAATAAACCAAAACATCTGAGCCATTTTATTATATTCATGAAATAAAGGATAAGTACAATGAGTGCCCATAATGATAGCACCTTGGCTTGCTCTAGGCAGGCTGAAATGATCTCTCTCCCTGCTCAGAAAGGCTGCTCCAAATCTGCTCTACGTGGCTCCTCCTCTGCGCTGCCTTGCTAGAAATGTTACTGCTGGCTGGAAAGGGACTGCAAGATAAGGTTGTTCCACTGCTCAAAAAAATCTAAAACTCAGATCCCGGACTCTCCTCCAAAAACCAAGAATAACCCGCGAAGGAATTCTAGAATGACTGACCCCGGAAAATCACCCTCTTGGGATGACTATGCACTTCTGCTGGGTACGCTGGCCTCTATGATGAAATGTTGGAAATAAAGGCCTCCAACTATCCAAGGAACTCAGCTATGGAAGGGCTAATCCCCTTACAAAACTCCGAACTAATTTCGCACAAAGTTCCTCCTCTCCCGTAGTTGCTCTCCTTTATGACTGAGTAATCCTCTTAGTGATTGCGCTGCCCTGGAGATGACTGCGTAATCCTGGTGGCTGATACAATCAAGCTGCTCTAAAAAACTGAATGTATGGTTCCTCTCCTGAGCGGGCACTCGAAGTCCCCCAAGGACGAGGTTGGGATCTCCGCTCAGAGACACCCGTGTGCTAAACAGCACCACAGACTCAGCTAAACAACTTATGCATGCTCTAGCCTTGACAGACTGGAAATCAGAAGATGTATGAATGAATGAGAAAGGCTACCTTCATCCCCTTTTTATGCTAGTGAGCCTCCAACATTACCTTGGGCCCACTAATGATGCGCTGTCCCTCTGCCATGTTGTCCCCACGATGCCCTGTGTTGCTTGTCCCACGCTGCCACTGCGCTGCCTGGCCCCACGTTGCCTCTGCGTTGTCCCAGCTGCCTCCTCTCCTGCACTGTCACTTGGCCTCATGGGTCCCGCTTTGTCTTTTAATTATTCTGCCTACTGACTTTAGGAAAGTGCTTTTATTCTAGTGTTGAGTTGTGGGTCCCTTCACCCCTTTATTTCTCAGTGAACTTTAGAAAGGCAAAAATTAATAAAAAACAAATATTCCAATTAGGTGTCTGCTAATTGAGAATATTACAAATGGCCATAATGATAAGGGGTAAAGCTCATGTGGGCAAAAAATTTATTGTCCTGACCATATTTTGCATTTTGTCGTATTATGTCCTTTTGTATGTGGCCATGATATGCTTTTATCTTATTTTCAGCAGCATCAACCTCTGGGGCATGATTACAGGCCTGGCCCAAACATGTGGACAATGGGAGGGGAAGTACCAAAGCCTTGTGGACACATAGATGGAAGATGATAAGATAGGGCATGCAATGTGCAGAGGGGAGTAAAAAATGTGGAACGGTAAAACGAGACTGCACTACCAAAATCAGGGTTTCCCAAGTAGTGCCCATCCTAAAGTTGTTAGCCAGTAGGGGAGATCCCACTAGACTAGGATTGAGGATTAACCCCTCATTTAAGATGAGGGAACAAGACTACAGTCAAAACCATTCCTCCTTCCATGACACCCAATAATCCACACCCAAGTGTGCCCATGAAAAACAAGCATAAGCACCTGATTGCACCATGAAAGACATACCTTTAGGATTGGATGGCTCACCTTCAAACATACGCTCTCAACAGATGGGCGAGGGGACATATGATGGCTCAGGGAGTGGAGACATCTAGCACAATATCAGCTACACTGGTCACTGTCAAGGGTTGTTGGTTTCCGGATGAAGACAAACCTAGGAGAAAACTTCTCCTATGGGGCCACCCACTGGTGGTGGGTAACAAATCCCATCCTTGTGGGTCCCTTTAATCATGGAACTTGGGCATGAAGTCTTCCCCCCTTCATTCCATCATTATTCACATGACACCTATCGACTGTAGGGTGGACCAAGCACATGCCACCTCCCATTATGGGCTGGAAACACTTAATAGGGTGTGTTACCCACCACCAGTGGGTGATCCAACAGGAGAACTTTTCTTCTGGATTTGTCTTCAACCAACAACCCCTGACAGCCACTAGTGTATCCGATATTGTGCTAGTTGATCTCCACTCCTTGAGTCAGTCATAAGTCCCCTCGTCCATTTGTCGAGAACATATGTTTGAAGGTGGGCCATCCAATCCTAAAGGTATGTCTTTCATTATGCAATCGGGTGCTTATGCTTGTTTTTCTTGGGCACAATTGGTATGGATTATTGGGTGACTTGGAAGGAGGAAGGGTTTCAACTATAGTCTTGTTCCCTCACCTTAAATGGAGGGTTAATCCTCAACCCCAGTCACGTGGGATCTCGCCTACTAGCTTGTAGCTTTAGGGTGGGCACTACTTGGGAAACCCTGATTTTGGTAGTGCGGTTCCATTTTTCTATTCCACATTTTTCACTCCCCTCTGCACATTACATGCCCTATTTCACCATCTTCCCTCTCTAGGTCCATGTGACCACTAAGTCCACAAGGCTTTGGTACTCCCTCCCCTTGTCCACATGTCTAAGTCAGCCCTGGGCCACATACCAAAGGAAATAACACCACAAAATGCAAAAGATGGTCGGGACAATAAAATTTAGCACGTGGGCAAAAGTTAAACATGAGCTCTACCCCTTATCATTATGGCCATCACCCTGGTTCCTAGTGCTCCCCGCATCATTAAGGAACCCATGCATGTCCCAACCCCTGGTGGGCAATGAACTTCCCTACTGTATAGGTAATCACTGCTATATTATATGTTTGGGTATTCTGACACATAGGAAATAGTTAAGTATAACTTGCTCTAGTGTAGAGTTAGATAAAGTGTGTTTCTTTACTATGTACATTTGTAACTTATAATCCAACGGTCACGATATGTAGTGATCCGACGATTCACTCTCTCCTCGGTATTACCGACACTTGATCCATGGCTTAACACTCAATTGGTCCATGATCTCTATTTAAAGAGCATGGAGGGTCATTGGTCTAGTAATCGTTTATGAGAAAAACTTATGTAAATTTTCTATTTATATTAATAAATTGCCTAAAGTGGCCGCGTTGGCTCAAGCCGTGGACTGTTTCCCTCTTCGAGGGTTTTAACCACGTCAAATATTGGTGTACTAATTTGTGATCTGTTTGTGAGCAGTGACCTTTGGTGTTTGATCTAAGGAACTTACACTGTAAATTCCTACATGGTATCAGAGCTATTTTGAGGGTCGCTTCCGTTGTTGATCCAAATCTGAAGCCGGTTTGACTGCATGCGACTGTCGTTTTCCAGATCTACTATTTCTGACCACTTTCGGGCCGGGAGAACAGCTATGTTGTGTCTGGAGCGTCTATTACAGTGAGGAACCCCTTCCGTTTCATGCGAAAAGGTTTCTGGTTGCCCCAGTTATGTCATTTTAGATCGGGAGGTATAAAGTATCTCTTTTGCAGTTATATTTATTAATCGTTCTGTTTATTTCAGCTCTCTCTGTTTATTTCGGTTTATAGTTTTTTTTATTTGTTGGATCTATACCCTCTTCTCTTTGTATGCTCTTTGCTCTGTGTTGTGTGTGATCTCGGCAAATCAGAAACAGGAAGACAGAATTTTTTTTGCTACGTATGCTCTTTCCCCACGTCTTTGTGTGATCTCGGGAAATCAGAAATAGCAAAAAAAATGATAGTTGGCGGTAAGGCTAACCGAAAAATCTAATGTTTTGCCGTAAGGCTTGCATTTCGTTTTTTTTTTGTGTTTTTCTGCAGGAAAAAACACACACATCGAAGAGCAAAAAAAAAAAAAAAAAAACCCTTCCTCCTTTCAAACAATTACAGAATCCTTTTACTAGCTCACTTGGTGTAAAGTTAGTTTATGAGAATAGAGGTCTTGGGTTCAAGTCTCTCTCTCAAAACTTCTTTTTGTAAAAAAATTTTTGTTAAGTTACTTTTTCTTATAAAGCCCTTTGGCAAGTTGTCGGTTTTAAAAAGAGAGTTTCATTTCAAAAGCACATGTAAAAGTGACTCTCACTTACTTATAAAAGTGGGTCACATAAAGTAGTTTTTTTTAAAAGTGAGCTTATTGTATTAAGTTTGAAAAGGGGGGGAGCTTTTTTTTTAAAGTAGGACTTCATCATCAACTTTCAACCTTTCACGTAACTATTCGACATCTACAACACATTTTTTTTCAAGAAGGCATGACTTCTTCATCCAGAAGTCGTTTTCCGAGTCGGTTTTTTTGAACTAACCTAATTTTTTGAGATCTTTCCACTGGAGCAGTTAGTTTCAACTTTTTTCAGCTTCAGTTTAGGAAAAAAAAAACAATGGAAAGTGCATGCCTGGTTATTCTTAACAACACCAATTATTTCCAATGGCTATCCTATATGATAGACTTACTTAGAAGTAAAGGGATTTATATAATAGCCTCAGGACAAGAAACTAAACCTACCGATGGAGATAAAGCCGCTACATGGAAAAATAAACAAGATCAAGCATGAGGGTTGATAAGAATGTCCATTGCTCAAGATCTTCGATTTCATATCCAAGAAATTGACACCCTTGATGCAGCTATGAAAAAGCTAAATACTTTTTTTGGCATTCAAAATGAAATCAGGGCCCACCAGCTTGAAAATGAGTTGCTTACTTTGGAACCCAATAATTTGTCCTCTATTGAAGATTTTTTGTCCAAATTCAAGACCCTTAAACTTCTTTTAGAAGATTGTAAGGTCAAAAAGGAAGATGGTAGCCTTATCTATTCCATTCTTGCTAAGCTTGGACCTGCATACTCTGTATTTGTTTCCACCTTCCATTCCACTAGAGAAGCACTCATTTCTCAAGGAATAGCCTACAAGTCCCCCTCTTGTGATGCCTTTTGCGATTCTTTGATAAGAGAACAAGAAAAACTCTTACACCTTGGTCTTATCAATACTGGCGACTCTTCTAAGAAAGCCTTAGCAGCCTAACAACAACCATATCAAACGAATCCCAAGAAGCAGTATCCTAAAAAGAATGGTCCTAAACCAAACAAGGGTCTTAAGCAATTTCAGCCGCAAACTGAAAAAGCAAAGCACCAAACTGATAAGGCAAATAAAAGCAAAGGGAAGAAAACAGATAGACATTGCAACTTTTGTAATCGTGATGGCCATGTAGAGTCCAAATGTTTTAAGAAGATGGAAGCCTTGGAAGCAACAATGAAGAAGCACCACATCAATTTGGAGAACTCTTCAACTTCATCTTCAGGAATGACACTTTCTGCTTGTGGTTGTCAAGCATCAAGATCTGGCTATGCATTAAATGTATCTTCTTCTTCTCATTCTCATGAGTGGCTCATTGATTCTGGAGCTTCTTACCACATGGCCAAAAATAAAGCCATGTTTTCTTCTTTAAATGATTGTAACACCAAACATATTTATCTTGGTGATGATAGATCTCTTAGTGTTGTAGGATCTGGAACCATTCATCTAGATAATAGTCAGTTTAATGATGTATTATGTGTTCCTACCTTGTCCTGCAACCTTCTATCTATTTATCAGAATTCTCACCTCATGATGTTGGAATCAAGGACCTCAAAGATCCTAGACATATTTTAGCTACTGGCATTGCTAATGATTCTACAAGGTTGTATAAGTTTGACAACTTTGGGTCATCATGTCTTCCCTCCATTTTTGTTGCTCATAATGATGAAGTGAGCAAACTTTGGCATGAGCGATTTCGTCACTTAAACTATTGCTCTCTTCAAACTCTATGTAAAGAAAATATGGTGACAAGTATTCCTATGGTATCTTGTCGAGATGGTGTTTGCTCCGGATGTGTACTCAGAAAACATCATCAGGATAGTTTTAACAAACGTGCCTCTTGGCACGCTTCAACCCCTTTGCAGCTTGTGCACAGTGATTTATGTGGTCCACTTCCTGTTGTTTCTTTCTCTGGTTGCAAGTACTTCTTAACTTTCATTGATGATTTTTCCAGACGCACTTGGGTATACTTCTTAAAACTCAAGAGTGAAGTTTTTAACATGTTCTTGGCCTTTAAAGCCTTTGTTGAGAAACAATCTGGACATCAAATTCTTAAGTTAAGATTAGACAATGGAGGAGAATATGTTTACAACAAATTCATCAACTTTTGCACTGAACATGGCATTCAATTGCAACATATTGTTCCATATACTCCACAACAAAATGGTGTAGCTGAAAGGAAGAATCGCACCTTAAAAGAAATGGCTAATTGTATGCTTCAATCTAAGATTCTAAAGGTCTTAGTCTCAATTCTTGGGCAGAAGCAATTAACTGTGAAAATTACATAGTAAATCGCACTCCTACTAAGGTTTTAAGGAATATAACACCAGAAGAAGCCTGGAGCTCAATCAAACCAGATGTAAGTCACTTTCGTGTTTTTGGAAGTGATGCTTGGGCCCATATTCCAGATAAGAAACATAAAGCCTTAGAACTTAAGAGTGAAAAATGCATTTTTGTTGGATATTCTGAAGATGTCAAAGGATGTAGACTTCTTCAACCAAAATCCAAAAATATAATCATTAGAAGAGATGTAAAATTTGATGAAAATATATCGGCCTGCGAACCTAGTTCTGTGGGTTTTTGAAGCATTTCTTCTAGTTAAGATGATGACAGCGAGGATGGCAATCCTCCTCCACCTCTTGAAGATGTTCCTTCAGCTCCACAACTTCCAAGATGGGTCTGCTCTACTCGAGATGCAACAGGTTCTCTTGCAGGTGACCCTACAAATCAATGTTGTACACATTCTCAATTCGAAAGAGCCTCTTCCTTATTGGCTCAAGTTCCAGAAAATCCTGATCTAGACACCTTTGAAGAAGCTTCAGGTCATCCAGATTGGGATGAATCTATGAATGAAGAATAGCGTTCCTTATTGGCAAACGATACTTGGGATCTTGTTCCTCTTCCAAAGGGAAAAAACTTGTCAGATGCAAATGGGTTTACAAAACAAAGCTTGGACTAGATGGAAAAGTGGATAGACATAAAGCTCGTCTTGTTGCTAAAGGATTTTCACAAGTTGAAGGCATTGACCATACTGAAACCTTCTCCCCTGTTGCCAAAATGAATTTTATCCGCCTTGTTCTTTCCCTTGCTGCCTCCTTTAAATGGGAAGTCCATCAGATAGATGTTAAATCCGCCTTCTTACATGGAGATTTGCATGAATAAATCTACATGGAACAACCCCCTGGCTTTATCCAAAACAACTCTAGCCTTGTTTGTTGCCTTAGGAAGTCTCTCTATGGTCTCAAACAAGCTCCTCGGGCTTGGTAAGCCAAAATGGATAAATTTCGCTTAGATAATGACTTTTCTAGGTGTCATTTTGACAACACTGTCTACACCAAGAGAGTGGGTAAGTCCTTCATCATCTTTATTCTTTATGTTGATGATCTTTTTCCTTACTGGTAGTGATCCCAACCATATAAACCATGTGAAGTCTAGCCTCAAAAAGAAGTTTGAAATGGCAGACTTAGGACACTTGCATTATTTCCTTGGTCTTCAAGTCTTGCAATCCAAAGAAGGTATTACCCTTTCTCAATCCAAGTATGCTTGTGATCTTCTACGCCACTTTCACATGGAAGACTGTAAGCCGACCCCTTCTCCCTTTTAGTCTGGAGTCAAGCTTTCAGTCACTTGTACTAACCCTGAAGTTGATGCTACCTTATACGGTCGACTTGTTGGTAAACTTATGTATCTAACCCATACTCGTCTTGACCTTTCCTTTGTCATTGATCTTGTTGCTCGGTTTATGCACCTACCTCATGAAAGTCACTGGAAAGCAGCTAAAAGAATACTTCGATATATTCGAGGTACAATTCCGTTCGGGATTCATTACAGTGCGGGAGCATCTCCATTGTTGATTGGTTTCACTGATTCTGATTGGGTTGGTGACCTTGATGATCGAAAGTCTACTACATGCTATGTATTCACTCTTGGTTCAGGACCTATTACATGGTCTTGTAAGAAACAAAGTGCCATCTCTCTTTCTTCGGTAGAAGCAAAGTATCATGGTGTAGTTGAAGCCAGCAAGGAAGCCATGTGGCTTCGTCAGATCCTGTCTGAATTTGGTCTTCATCAGCAGCATCCGACTACACTTTGGTGTGATAATCAGAGTACCATTCAGCTATGCAAAGATCCAGTTCAGCATCAGCGTATGAAACACATTGAGCTTCATATGCACTTCATCAGAAAGCTCATTCATGATCGTGTTCATGAAGTGCAGTATTGTTCAACCAATGATCAAGTTGTCGATATCTTTACAAAGGCTCTCACAGGAGCAAAGTTTACGAAACTTCAATCTATGCTTGGAGTTCACGAAAGTTGTCATTAAGGGGGGATAGGCTCTAATGCCTCCTTCCTTCTCCTATTGTGTCACCTTTGTAAATCCTTCAATCCTATCCCAAGTTGTTCTTAAAGGGGGATGTTAGGATATTTCGACACATAGGAAATAGTCTCCTTTTGTGTCACCTTTGTAAATCCTTCAATCCTATCCCAAGTTGTTCTTAAGGGGGGATGTTAGGATATTCTGACACATAGGAAATAGTTAAGTATAACTTGGTCTAGTGTAGAGTTAGGTAAAGTGTGTTTCTTTACTATCTACATTTGTAACTTATAATACGACGGTCACGATATGTAGTGTACTAACGGTTCACTCTCTCCTCATTATTACCAACACTTGATCCGTGGCTTAACACCCAATGGAAAAAAAAAGGTCGTGGTAACTCATGTACGATGATTGCTCCCTCCTACATTCATACACCCAAATATGTGGGCATCCCTCATCATTACCACCCTTGAGCCCATGTCATTTGGCCTTGAGACTTTTGCCCTTTAGGGGCTAGGAACAACTAATAGAGTTGTTTATTAGCCACTCCTACCCAGGGAGGTAACGCCATTACATGCTCAAAGCCCCAAATTTGGAAGGGAAACCCATTATGAAGTCACATTTGTACCCTTGACTAACAAGCTTGTTTCACTTAGATGCACTAATGAATTATTGTACCTAAAGGTGAGGAAACACATTGGATCTTATGTGTAATTGGCAGGTGGTTTCATCATGGGTTGGGCAACTTAACTAGGGCCCGAGCCCACCAAAGGATCATATTGACACTTGTAGGGGATGTGTTGAGACTCGAGAGACATAGTACTCTGTCATGTGATATAGCATTGTCTTTATGGGCGCCCTAGGCACCTTCAACATCTTGTTCATTGCCCCACATTATATGCGAGATAATGCACTTGGACCAACAGTGTCCCCAGCCAGCCCAGCAGTATATACGGTTTGGCAATTGATCTATAAGTCCCAAAGGAGGTTTGTCTCATCCTTGAAACAAGGGAGGGAAAGCACCATCTTTTGTGCCTTCATTTGGAGCAATCTACAGGCTTATTTTTCATCAGGAGACCCATGAGACCATTACTTGTGGCCCAAAGCCACTTGAGAGCACCACATGATCATTTGCACAAAGATTAAAGGGCCAACCCCTTGTTCGTCATTCCTAGAGCCCTCACCCTCATTATGGCACCTTGAGGACTCATCTTGGTCTTCCAATGACCCTTCTACACCATGATTTCATCATTTTGGCTCACTTATGGATGGCCTCTTCATCACTTTATCAGCTACTTGGTGGGCTTGTCAGCAAGGACTTGTTATTTGCACATTATTTTGTAATTGCAGGGGCGATTAGACTAATTCGAATTAGGAAAGGGATTGTATAAATAGAGATGACTCTCATTGTAAGAGATCATCATCATCATAGTTGGAACTTCTCTCTTGTAAGAATTTCACACTTTTTCTTGGATGCTACTTAGAGATTCTATTGATGCATTTCAATATCTTTGGAGGCTGAAACTTTGATCTTCCTTGGAGACACTTATTTTTCTATGGTTGGATATATCTCTTATCATCTTGTAAGTGTTATTTTGTTGAAAATTATTCTTGGAAATATGTTTAATATGTGGAATTATTGCAACTAGTTAAATCTCTTGTGCCCTAATTTATTGAATATCGTTATGAAGGATTGTTTGGTTGAAAATTGCACATGTTACTCATAGAATGACAATAGATGAATGTTCATAGTGGATGGGATTTTGTTTTTCTTCCATGAAAAACCATAGATATTGAGTAGGTAATTGTTAAGAGTGTTTGTTAGGGCATCATTCTTTGACCTCCTTGAAGATGAATTTGGCAAATATTTAATCATCATAGACTCCATAACCCAAGAATTAGGCACTAGTCCAAGCAAAATTGGTGGTCAACCTTCCCTCCTCTCTCTTTTCTTCTCTCCAAATTTTTCGGCCCCTTTCCTAGATGACCTAGCTAGGGCACCCTACGAAATTCCTTAGAGGGGGTATTTTTCAAATCCATTTGGACAAGAACCTGCGTTGGTGTCTATTCTAGGGAACCTCAAAAAAGTATGGTTGAATTCCCACAGTTAGTTTGTGAAACAACTTGTGCCCTAGTGTGTCTCTGGAAACCTACCATGAGCATCTTGGAGAAGGTGGCCTTTTTGAGGGTCATTTCCACATAGTGTTCAAAGGAATTGATCATTCTAGACCCTTTCCCTATCCTATCTTGACCTAGTGAGCACATTGGAGGAGCTCCTCCCATGATTACTCATAAACCCTAGCTCTTGTATAAGCTCCTTCTGGGTCTCTCTGGTAAAGCGAAAACCCTTTTCAAGTGACAAATCACCTTGCAAAGCTTCTAGAGAGGTCCTATATCACATTGGAAGTCTTGACCTTAGGCATACTCATCAACATTGAATATCTCTAACCCTAGGTCTCGATCTTCCTCCTATGTCTTTCTTGAAGAGCCTTTTAGCTTCTTTTGAAGCGTTGAGCCCTAATTGAGTCTCTCCTTGAATGGGCCTTAGGAATCACTTCATACCTTATCATTGATCCTATCATTACAAGTGATTTCCTTCATACCAGGACTCCTCCCATCGATGAAAGTTCTTAAAGAGCAGGGGACACTTACTGAGGTGACAGTGGGTCTGTATACCATTGTTGTCATTTGTTCTAGTGGTTGTCCCATATCTCTTAGGACCCCTGCTAGATTTTGGGGCAACAAGGTGGTCTATTAACCACTCCTACCTAGGGAGGTAACACCATTGCGAGTTTGAAGCCTTAATTTTGGAAGGGAATCCTTATTTGAAGTGTCAAATTTCCCATTACTTTCAATCTCGGTTCACGTAGATGCAAAAATGATTAAATGTACCTAATGATGTAGTTGCTAGCACTAGCTATTCTGTGTAATTGTCAATTAGGTTCCACAACCCTGGCTTGGGCAACTTAACTGGGGCCCAAGTCCTTCAAAGAAGCATATTAACACCCACACGTGGAGCATTGAGATCCATGGGACTCCAAGCAACAGTAGAGCATAATACATATATCTGTGGGAACCTCCAGCACTCACGGCGTTCCAACACTTTTCCCTTCAATGATGACTTTTATGGGATGATGCACCTGGACCCGGCATGCCCCCAATCGGCTTAGCACTCTTAGAGGGAGAGCAGTTGATCCAAGGCCCAAAGGAGGATGGTCTCACACCTTGAGACATGGGAGGGCTAGCACCACCTTAAGAGCCCCCAACGTTGGAACAGAGACAAGCATTTTGATCACCTGGAGACCCATGACACCCCACTTTTGTGCCCCTAAATGAAAATTGGGGTCCACAAAGGAGCATTGACATATACCTAAGGGCCAACCCTTAGGAAGTGACTTTAGAGGGCTTCTACTCACATCTTGGCAACAAGAAGCCTCAACACTAGCCCTAGAAGGGCTCACGCATGCATGATGTCATCATTTTCTGTTAGTTTATGTAGCTCAGACACGTGTTCTAGTCTCAGATGTGGTGTCTATGAGGCTAAGGAACACATTTTCTCCAATACCCAAAAAACAATTATAAGGAAAATGCCTTGATTAGAAGTAATTAGCCAGTATATTAATTTTCCTAAGTCTAACTTAGGGAAATGGCTTAATTAATCATAATTAATTGAGGTAAATCAATTTTCCTCCAGTGGCTTCTAGAAAAGTCACGAGAAAGGGTCAAGATGATCTTAGCCAATGATTGAGATTAGATCATGGTTGTTAATTCGTCAACGAGAGATTATAAGAGGATATCAATGGGCATTGGAGAAGACATTGAGACACTGATTTGCAATGATAGCAAGGGTGCAGAGGTAGCGCACGGGCATCAACAAATCTAGATCAACAATGTTTGGAGACAAGATTGCAAAAGGAGAATCATCACAAAGATTCCAAAGATTATTGGAGATCAGTTTTTTCTGCAAAGAGGCCGATTTTTCCCAGTGGTGTGAGTTGCTCCAGAGAGGAGTGTGAATTGCTCCATAGAGGTCAAATTGTCGGAGCAAGGAGATAATTTCTCAGAGAGATCAATCTGCACAGGGAGGTCAATTTTTCTAGTTGGAGGCAAGTTCCAGGGAAGCCGAGTTAATTTTCCCAGCAATGCGAGTTTGCCAGAGGGGTCGAGTGCCAAGGACGCACGTGTGACCAATTTAGTGAGCCAAAGGGAGGCCGAATTGATCAGAGGAGGCCGACTTGCTTCTAGGAGGGTAGATTTACTTGCAAAAGTGACAAGATTAATTTTTCGGAGGTTTGCTAATTTACGACAAACGATTGTTATTTATCCTTCACAGATTTTGATGAAGAATTAATAAAATTACTCATCTGTAGAATTGGTTTTCCCCACACTAGGGTTTTTTTAGAGACATTTGTCCAACAATATTGGTGTCCATTATTTTGTGTGTGTGCAATAATTTTCTTAGTTCCTGTTGTTGGAAATACTTAGAAGGGGGGGGGGGGGTTGAATCAGTATTTCTTTCAATTGTTATATTATGTCAGTTAAGATTTATATCACAAGATAAACCAAAACTCAAGAATTTGAACAAAAATAATTTTATTAAAAAGATAATGAGGACTCTAATCCTTTTTACAATAAGTCAGGTTTCAACCTATACAAAAAAATCTCTGACCTTTTCAAAGCTCCAACCTTGAACAAATCCAAGCTCCAACTTGGATAAATTGAGGACTCCAATCCTCTCAACAATTCCAAGCTCCAACTTGGTCTACTTGAGAACTCCAATACTCTCAATAACTCTAAGCTCTAACCTGATCAACTTAGAATCTTTACAAGAAACAAAACTTACTTCAACAAGGTCTTCAACAATGTTTCAACAAAATGCTCCAAGTATAGGCAAGGATGTCTACTCCAACAAGAGGCCTATATCATCTCAACAAGTCTTCAATAAGGTTGTTTCAATTCTCATCATCACTTGTGGAGTATTTCGGCCATCTTAGAGATTTCGGCCTAGCTGACGTGACCTGTATTCTTGGAGATGTGAATTATGGATAATTTTTTTTTCGGAGATAAGCTCTTGTTGTGGAGACATCACTTTGGGATAAAAAAGGATTTGTTCATGATTTGTTCATGCACATCTTGTAAGTACCTTTATTGATGATTATCTTTTGAATGGTTATTGCATGGAATGGTTGTTGTTATGTGCTTGTTAAATTGAATATTTTTCTATGGAATCTTGGCAAAGTAGTGCATGCATTAACTAGAGAATGTATGACATCCCTTGAAAGATCTTCATGAAAGCTCTCTTCATGACTTTATCCCCTCATAAAGGGGTAGCTAGGGTTTTGAAAACTAAGGCTTTTCTTGCCCTTACTCCATACTAGGGTTTGGTATTTCCATTAGTAGGTTTTCGTTAGACTCCATTACCCAAGGATTAAGCACTGAGATCCCCATAGGTGATCACAAATCATTGAAAAACATTCTAAATAGTAAAAACTATTCCACATTTTTTACCCTTCAAGGCAAGTTGTTAGGATAGGGCATAGGGTCGAATTCAACTAGGAGTGTGTTTCCATGTTATGAGGCCATACACGTGGACTGAGTCTCGTTGCATCAAAATTTAGCTTTTCCCACGGTAAATTTTGCCTCCTTAGGGCTGACATCGCAAGCCCTATGCAGTTTTTCCTAGGTAAACCGTAACCTAAGCCTAGGCTTCAACTTAGGGCTTTTTGAAGGCTTGTTACTCCAATTGTTGATCAAATCAATCTTTAACAAGCCTTTTCTTGGTCTTATGCACCTTGGTAAGCCTTTATCCTTGCTTATTCATTAAACACTAGGTCATAAGTGCCCTTGATTGGTCTCTTAAGGGTCATGCTATTCATTGTCATTGATGGATTGAGCCTTGTGCTTAAGTCGAGTGCCCTCTTAAGCCTATCCATTTGTCATCTTTGAGCCTTCAACTTAGAATACCTATTAGGTGACTAATATCTGGAAGCCTCTATTAGTTTTTGTAACATCGGACAGGTATTCTAGTCTTGGTTTGCATCTAAGAGACTAAGGAACATGAGATCTTCAAAACCCACAAAAGGTTTTGCGAGATAAGCTTATGAAACGCCTTATAAAATTAATTAACCATCATTTAAATTTTTCCTAAGTCTAACTTAGGAAAACTGGTTAATTAATAAGAATTAATTAAGGAAAGTTGAGAAAGCTCTGGAAACTCACACAGATCGAGTTTGAGATTATCTTAGTTGTTGATATTGATTTAATCATGGCCATTGGTGATCCAATGAGAGATAATAAGAGCAGGTCGATGGGTTGGAGAGGAAATAGTTGTGAGACACAGGGAAGCGAGTCCTTTGGCAAATCGAGTTATCCAGTTGCAGAGATCAAGCAGGAAGAACAGTTCGAGCCAGAAGGAGAGCAAAAGCAAGAGGAAGCGACCACAGAGAAATTCTGGAGGAATCTCCTAATGATTTCCAGTTCCGAAGAGCCAGCAGAGAGGAGGCCAAAATATTATCCAGAGAAGTCATTCAGGTGGTGTGAGTTAGTCAAATTAGCAAAGCAAGTTGTCAGGAAGAGGTTTGATCAGCTGTTAGAGGCCGCAAAATAATTCTAAAAGGCAGAGCGAAATTTTCCAATGGCAAGATAAGGATAGACAGTCAGTTTGGAGCAGTTCCAAGAGGTCATACGAACTGCACAGGCCAACAGTGCGAACATCCAATCAGGAAATCCATCTGGATTATTGTACTCAGATTTTGTTCTCGAATCTTGCATAATAATAAAAAGAAACCCTCATCTGCTGCACCAGTTTTCCCTTGGGGGTTTTTCCGAGGACTATTTTCCAGAAATATTAGTGTCATTTTTATTGTGTGTGTGCATCTATTTTCTTAGTTCTAGTTTATTTTCCGCCGCATAATTTTATTGTGAAGAATTGCAGTGTGATTTATTCATTATTTGTCGTAACAAATAAACTACTACTTAATCAATTAGAAGAATAAATTGCTAGTTGCTACAATTCAAGGAAATTTCAAATGGTATACGAGCAACATTGAAGATCAGATCAGGGGCGCAGCAGCGAGAAAGAGAAATTGTGCAGGTTCATAGGGAGCACGAATTTCTCGTATCTGCGTAGGCCACCAGGACGTGCGAATTTACAGAGGAAGGGAGTTTGATTTCTAGTTCCAGGTAGGAGGAAAATTTGATCAGCCTTAGAAGCAAAGATTTGTGAGTTAATGATTTGTTGGATAAAGGGTTCCTGTGAGCAGATTAGTCAATGTGTTGAACAGATCTGGGCGCAGTTGGTTTGCAGCAACGAATCAGTGTTGGATGGAAGAGAAAAGCACACCAAAAATTATACTTAGGATGTCTTCAATAGATTTCTCAGATTTCTCCAGTATGGCAGCGGAAAGATTTGAAATTCAGGAGGCTACAAATTTTTCTTCTAGATTGGAAGACGAATTTGCTCGGACAGCTTGCCTCTCTTGCTCAACTTCACACGGAGTCTGGTATATAAACAGTGTAGCATCAACTCATATGACGGGAGTTAGAGAATACTTCTCTAACTACAAGGAGGAGCAGATGGACTTCCAAATTCAAATGGGAAACAAGAGTAAATGTACTCTAGTTGGAGTAGGTACCATCGAGATCCATAGGCAGTTATGAGAAAGCACCAGTGTTACATATGTGTTGCATGTGCTCGACTTAGGTATGAACCTTGTTTCAGTATCCCGGTACAAGATAAGGGATATGATGTTCACTTTGTAAGGAATAATGTTCATTAAACACCAAAACTAGAAGAAGGTGAGGCAGATTGGAGTTCATAGCAACAGATTGTACAAGTTGTAGCTCAATTCTCCAAAGGCACTAGTTAGCAGCAACAACAGTGATTGCAGTAGCAATGGGAGAGATCTGAATGAGCTATGGCACAGGAGAATGGAACATTTACATCATGGAGCACTTAAGATGCTCAAGGAGAGTAACAAGTGTTCCAAAATTAGGCACGGAACAACATTTACATCATGGAGCACTTAGGATGCTCAAGGAGACAGTAACAAGTGTTCCAAAATTAGGCACGAAACACAATGATGTGTGCAAGGGATGCGTACAACATTCCCAAGAAGTGACAGAAGATCAAATGGTGTGTTACAACTTATACACTCAGATATTTGTTGTCCTATGTCCATTAGATCTCGCAGAGGGTACGAGTACTTTGTCACCTTCATCGATGACCATTCCACGAAAACTTGGATCTATTTCTTGAAGACCAAGGATGAAGTCTTCAGTCACTTTAGGAGTTTAAGGCTCTAGTAGAGAATGTGACAAGAAATAAGATCAAGTTATTTCACTCAAACAACGGAGGAGAGTACACAGAGAGTGACTTCATAAGCTTTTGTGTGAAGGAAGGCATCAGGAGGGAGTGGACAGCTCCATACAATCCACAACAGAATGGGGTAGCGGAGTGGAAAAACAGGTCAATAGTTGGGGCTGCAAAGGAAATTTTATATGACCAGGATTTGCCCAAGATTCTATGGGAAAAGGCACATAACACGGTTGTGTATATCCAGAACAAGGTTTCTCACAGAGCATTGGGGAAGATAACACCAGAAGAAGTCTTCACAAGGAAGAATCCAGAAGTAGGTCACTTCGGAATCTTTGGCAATATAGCTTACTGCCATGTCCCAGATGAAAAACACACTAAGTTGGATCAGACTGCAAAAAAGGGATTTTTTGTTGGGTATAGCAAAACCTCAAAGGCATACAGGATCTACATTCCTAATAGTCCGAAGATTATCGTGAGACGGGACATGAAGTTCATGGAGGACAGAGCCTTCAAGAGATCTTGCAAATTGCTAGCAGATTATCAAAATGAGCCAGCAAGAGCTCCATTGGTCCAACATCAGGGGCAAATGCAGGGACAGTTGCACGAACAGCCATAAGGATCTAGTACAGTCACCAGTACCAGCACAACCTCAGGTAGGATGAGGAGTTGGTCGATACTCATACCATTGGTGGACATACCAACAGAGAAGTTCGTCAAACATTAAGGGATGCAGAGAAGTTCATAGGAGCTCCTAGGACAAAAAGAGAGAATGCAGACAACCAAACAAGTACCAAGCATTGGTGGCACAGGATGTAGAACCTTCCAGCTATTGAGATGTCGCACAATATATAGATGCCATGGTGGAAGAGTATAGCTCCATCATGACAAATGATGTTTGGGAGGTAGTGTCGAGGCCTATGGACAAGTCAGTTGTGGGCTCTCAGTGGATCTATAAGATCAAGTACATTACAGATGGCAGCGTGGAGAAGTACAAGGCTAGGTTCGTGGTAAAGAGGTATGCGCAAAAGGAAGGCATAGATTATGAGGAGACCTTCGCCCCAATTGCCAAATATACTTCTATCCAGTCGGTTATATCTTTAGCAACACAGATGGGATGGCAAATTCACCAGATGGACGTCAAGACAACATTCTTGAATGGGGTGATAGAGGAGGAAGTATATATAGAACGGTCAGAGGGCTTCGAGACACATGAGAGGGGCACGCATGTGTGCAAACTAAAGAAAGCTCTATACGGGCTCAAGTAGGCTCCCAGGGCATGGTATGGTCGGATTGACAGCTACTTGCAGCAAATGGCATTTGTCAAGAGCAATGCAGATCCCAACCTCTACTATTTGATGGTAGAGGATGAGCCACTCATTCTAGTGTTGTATGTGGATGACCTCTTCTTGACTGGGTCATCAGGACTCATAGAAGACTACAAGAGAAACCTGGCAGCAGAGTTTGACATGAAGTATTTGGGACTGATGCATTATTTCCTAGGGTTTAGAAGTATGGCAGAAGGACGGGGAGATCTTCCTTGTTCAAGGGAGATATGCTACAGAGATTCTGAAGAGGTTCAGGATGAAGGATTGTAGACCTATGTCTACACCTTTGATTACGAACTGGAGGAAGATACATGCATTAGAGGACGAGGACGTTGACCCCACCTTGTATAGATAGCTTATTGGTTCCCTCATGTATCTGGTCAACACTAGGCCAGATATCTGCTTCACAATCAATACTCTCAATCAGTTTATGGTGGGACCTACGAGAGTGCATTGGACAATAGCAAGGCACATTCTGAGGTATTTGCGCAGCACGGTCGACTATGGGATGAGGTATACTCGAGGTGATGGTATCAGGTTATGTGGTTTCATAGATGCAGATTGGGCAGTGTCAAACATAGGCATCGTAAGCACACAAGACACGAAAGATAAACATTGGATGTTCTATTACTCACAATGATACATATTTATCATACAATGGAGTGACCATTGGATTCCATATTCCAGGGTCTCTTGGACTCCTTTTGACTCTTTTCCTTCCACACCAACCCTTAGAGGATTAGGTGTCCAACATTCATCTGAAGGGGTATGTATGAGTCCAAGAAGAGAGTTGTATAGATGGCAACACTAGGCTGAATGAACTCTCTGGAATGTTGGCATAAGGAGGTGGTTTAAGGATGACCACCAACACTGGAATGCTTAGTGCAGTTCCTGGAACTCTTTTAAATCTAGCAAGAAGTTGAGATCTTGTTAAATTTCGATAACCATGGTATGTTCTATGCTTAATGTAGTTTTACTTCAATCTTTCTTATAGGCCCAATTCAATTTAGAAATCACATAAACATGAAAGTAAAACGTTGATAGAACATAAAAATAGATCAACAGAAGACAAGCCAAATAATGTATCAGAATTCTTCTTATCCAGCAAATGTATAAATAAACATTTGTTACAGCAGTCAACAGGATGCCCTAGCCAGCAAAGCCTTGAGTTGGTCAAACCAACTTCTCTAACAACCAAATCAGCCTTCCTCCAAGTGTCACACACAACCCTCAAAGACAGCTCCAAAAAGTCAACATAAGTCAACCCAAACTGGTCAATGTAAAAGTCAACGCTGCAGTCGACAGACAACAATCAAAGTCAACGCTTTTCCTCTATATTTGCTCCAAAAAGTCAACACAAGTCAACCCAAACTGGTCAATGTAAAAGTCAATGTTGCAGTCGACAGACAACAATCAAAGTCAACGCTTTTCCTCGATATTTGTGCCCTCCAATGCGGCCTCAAGAAATCGGATTTTTGTGCAAAAATTGAAGTCAAAATCCAAGAGTTGACCCAAAGTTAACGCTAGTCAACGTTGTCCAGAAACACTAAAAACAATATGAAAATTACAGCAACTTCTTCAGGTTCAAATTCACACCTGTGAGGAAAGGAAGCCTCTTCTAGGCTGTACGAACCAATCAGATCACAAGTAGAATATGTGTGATGAGATGATGATGAAATGAGCATCATCTCTCTTCGATTTATATCCATCAATGAGGGTGTTTAACACATTTGTTGGTCTTGTGAGCCTACATTACAAATCTGACCGACCTTACACGTGGAAAATAAAATTAAAATAAATGTTCTGCTCATCCAAATGATCTTTAGATCAATCTTGCACCTCTCCAAAAGAGGAATCCAACAAAAATATAATCATCAGCATATGAGCAGTGCAACATGGAGTTTGGACCTAGTTGCCCAAAATGAACACTCCCTCTCAACTAGGGAGAACTCCATCTGTCCACCTGTGCCATCCTGTCATCAATACCATCATGTACTATCATCATCATCATCCTGCAATCCTACGTCATCTTGCTGTAACATGCTTTGTCGGCTCTAAGGGCAAACAAACGAGAGTGAGTCACAAATACATCACACTCTGCTGACCCAAAGTCAGTCTAGAGGGTAAAACCTCAATAGACTCAAAAGAGTCACATACTGACCCAAAGTTAGTTTACTGCCCTGACGTCAGTTTAGAGGTAAGAACCTCATCAAACTTGATCCCAAATCAAGGTGTTGGACACAACCCATCCTAGACATGGAGAGTACGGCAATCTCCGATTCGTCCATCGGTCTTGCTGTGGTCTCTATCCACATTTCCCACCTCATTGGCCAAATGAGAGGTACTTCCCATGAGTCTGAAACTCCATGGGTAGGATGCATGCAGGGCATAGATAAAAGAGATCATAACGGTGGGGCAGAAGCACAACAAGGCTCGGTAAGCCTAGCCTCGTGTGTGCTTATAGCTCCAATAAGCTATCCCTATGCCCCCTGGAGCTCCTAGAGCTCATTGTCCAACTCAGGCAGGACCCTCACAATAGGGTCTTTCCACGATTCCAAGCTTCTCACGTAAGGTTAGAAACTTGACCTTCCTAGTGGCTTCGTGAGAATATCTGCAACATGCTCATCAATTCCAATGTGATTGAGCCTCACGGCGCCTCGTTGTACCATATCCCGGATAAAGGGGTACCTAATATCAATGAGCTTGGATCGATCGTGGAACACGGGATTCTCAGAAAGACGAATCCCACTCTGGTTATCACAAAGGATAACAGTGGTATCTAGCACAAGTCCAAACAGCTCACTTAAGAGCTTTCTCAACCAAACGGCGTCACAATAGGCCATACTCGCTGCAATGTATTCGGCCTTAGCGGTTCTCAAAGCCACCGATTTCTGCTTCCTACTCATCCAAGATATATAAGCAGAACCCAAGGTGAAGAAACATCCACATGTGCTCTTACGATCCACCACACTGCCAGCCCAATCGACATCAATATATCCATGGAGTCTCAAACTCTCAGCAGTGTATCTCAACCCATGGTTGATTGTGCCCCAAAGATGTCTCAATAGATTCTTGGCACCAATCCAGTGAATGTGATGAGGCTCAACCATATGTTGACTCAAAGTGTTCACTGCAAAAACATACGTCCAAACGGGAGTTCACTAAGAACATCAAGGCCCCTACGAGTTGTCGATACTCGGTGGGATTTCCCAGCTCGGGCCCAATAGTGCTTCCACACAACTTCTACAAGTTGAGTTCCATCGGTGTCGACACAGACTTACAGTGCACCATACCAAATCTCTCCAGTAGCTTCACGACATATTTTCCTTGAGAACGAAAAATCTCTCCTGGCCTTCGCCAGACCTCCAAGCCTAGGAAATAGTGCATCAGTCCTAGGTCTTTCATCTCAAACTCGAAAGCTATCTCCCTCTTACATTGATGAATGAGAGGATCAGCACCTGTTCGGAAGAGATCGTCCACACAGAGAACTAGAATGAGAGGTCTTTTCTTTATCAACCTTAAAATAAAGGTTTGGACCAGCATCACTTCGAGTGAAGCCCATCTTCATCAAGTAGCTATTGATGCTCTCATACCAAGCCCTAGGGGCTTGCTTCAACCCATAGAGGGATTTCTTCAACCTGCATACATATGTGTCTCTATCTTGAACTTTGAACCCAAGAGGTTGCTCCACATAAACCTCTTCCTTTATTGAACCATGTAGAAAAGGAGTCTTCACATCCATCTAATGGAGACTCCATCCTTGCGTTGTAGCAAGGGCAATGATAGATCAAATGGTGGTATAGCGAGCGATAGGTGCAAATATATCCTCATAATCTATGCCTTCTTTTTGAGAGAAGCCTCAGCAAAAAATCTTGCCTTGTACTTTTCAGCACTACCATCAACTCCATGCTTGATCTTGAAGCGCCATTTCGAGGTGACAATAGATTTATCCTTCGGTCTCGGGACCACATCCCAGACATCATTTTTCATAATGGACTCATATTCTTTGTGCATAGCGTCCTTCCAAACTTGATACTTTACGGCTTCTTCAAATGATCCATGCTCAGATTGTACAATTGTACACATGGCTGCTAGGTACCCTTGTTACCTATTCGGCTTCTTGCTTTCACAGAATGTCCCCCTTGGGGCAATATGTCTCTCGACATCTTCGAGAGTGTCCCTGAACCATGAGGATCTCCTTTTATTAGAAGGAGGTGGATCAATAGGATCCATCGGTCCTTCAACATCGGGTATAGGTTCATCCTTCAACTCTTCTTGCCTTCCAGCTTCTTCTTCTTCTTCTTTGTCTTCCTTTGAACTAGGAAGATTTCTTACTTTCTTGAGGGAAGCATTTTCATCGAAGGTGACATCGTGGCATATATCCACTTCTCTTTGACCAGGCACATAGATTCTATATGCCTTTGAAGTTTCACTATAGCCCACAAACACTCCCTTCATTCCAGAAGCATCTAGCTTGCTTCTCTTTTCCTTCGGCACATGAAAATAAACAGGACTTCCAAAAACTCTAAAGTGGGAAACATCGGGCTTCTTACCAAATAAGACTTCTTCGGGAGTTTTGGAGTCCAATGCGGAATGTGGGCATCTATTTTGAACATACACGGCACTGTTCGCAACTTCTCCCCATAGAAACTTCAGAAGACCTTGGTCATATAGCATGGCACGAGCAACTTCCACAATGGTCTTGTTCTTTCTTTCAGCAACACCATTTTGCTCAGGAGTATACACAGTTGTGGTCTCCCTCTTAATGCTAGCTTCCCTGCGAAAGTCATTGAATTCATTTGACTCATACTCGGTCCCATTATCGGTCCTCAAAATTTTGATTTTCTTCCCGATTTGATTTTCCACCAAGGCCTTGAAGGTACAAAACCATTTGAATGCTTCGTCCTTCTTCTTCAAGAAATATATCCAAGTCTTGCGGGAGAAGTCATCTATAAAATTCATGTAATAGGAACATCCTCCCAAGGATGTTATGCGCAGCATACCAGATAAATCAGAATGTGTCAATTGCAAGATATCAAATGTCTTTGTGACACTTGAGGGGAATGGTCCCCTTGTATGCTTCCCTTACGCACAACCCTGACATATACCTTCATGATCATCTTTAAACTCAAGCATCCCTGTCACCATCTTCCTTGCTTTGGGAACGGCTTTGTAATGAAGGCGTGCAAACCTCCAGTGCCATAGCTCAGTTTGAAGAGTTGAATCACATGACATGGCCCCCAACGGACTTCCTCCAACCTGATAGAGTGTATCAACTCTAAAACCAATAGTAAGAGCTTCTTTGAAGTTCTTCTTCCAAATGCGTACCTTTCCATCAATGAATGCTTCCTTGAATACTTTGTCTTCCATTGCCGAAATGGACACAAGGTTCTTCTTCAAATCAGGTATGTACAACACATCTTGTAAGCAGAGGACTTGACCTTGAGATAGATGAAGGGTCACAGTCCTTGTCCCTTTCACGAGATAGGTTGCATTATCTCCAAGGATGATTTTTAAATTAGTATTCTTCTCAGTCAAATCAGAGAGGGCTTCTTTATAACCAATGAGGTGCCTTGGAGCACCACTATCAATCAACCAGACATCCAAGGTGTCGAGAGGAGATGCAGCAGAGAGGGTAGATACAAGAATGTATTCATTTTTCTTATTATCAACAACATTGGACTCATTGTACCTGGAATTCCTTGACCTCTTGAAAGGTTGGCCATTTCCACTTTGATCAGAGGGAGCCTTCCTCTTTCCTTTGAACCTGTTGTTCCTTTGATTCATTCCCACTGAAGTTGTTGTTGTCATCATCCCTGGGAGAGTCCCTTCTATTGGGGCACTCTCTTGCATAGTGACTAATCTTGTTACAAGTGTAACATCTTCCCTTTCTTCCTTTGGTCCCGCTCTTCCATGGTTTTGATTTCTTGGACCACCATGGTTCTTCTTCTTTGCATGAGCGGTGAAGGCAGTAGGGTCACATCTATTTCCATTAGAGGGATGGTCTCTCTCCATCATTCTTGTCTCCACTTGAGAGCATCTCGTCAGCAATTCATCAAAATCAGGAATCACATTATTATTAAGAATCGTAGTATTAAATACATACCAGTCTCGGGGAAGTCCTCCAAGAGCAATGAGGAAAAGCTCTCGATCAGCTACTTCTTCTCCTATGGCAAGGAGATCATTCCTGATTCTATGAGCCTCATAAAATATGATTGGATGGATTCATCTTTTCCCTTCCTGATATTCTTCAACTTGTTCTTGAAGAAAAGAACTTGATTAGCATTGCTAGCCCTGAACATGCTAACCAACTTATTATACATCTCTTTAGATGTGCCCAGCTCGGAGATGTAAGCAACCAAGTGTTTATGTATTGAATCCCTGATAATCATCTTTGCTTTGATTTCCCCTTTTCTATACTTCGTCTTTGTGGCAGCCAGTGCATTTGATGGAGACTCATGGATCTCCCCCTGTACATAATCCATGACATCTTGATCTTCCAAAACCAAATCCAAAGACATCTTCCATGCATGATAATCAGACTTGTCAGTCAACTTATCATCAGACTTGAAATCCTTGTATGTGGATGCCATTGATCCTTGATAAGACTTCTTCGGTGATTGCTTTTCACACTATCTTGGGCTTTGTCTTCACCTCAACTCTGATACCATGTTAAATTTAGATAACCATGGGTTGTTCTATGCTTAATGCAGTTTTACTTCAATCTTTCTTATGGCCCAATTCAATTTAGCAATCACATAAACATGAAAGTAAAATGTTGATAGAACATAAAAATAGATCAACAGAAGACAAGCCAAATAATGTATCAGAATTCTTCTTGTCCAGCAAATGGATAGATAAATGTTTGTTACAACAGCCAACAGGATACCCTAGCCAGCAAAGCCTTGAGTTGGCCAAACCAACTTCTCCAACAGCGAAATCATCCTTCCTCCAAGTGTCACACACACCACTCAAAGAGGGCTCCAAAAAGTCAATGCAAGTCAACCCAAACTGGTCAACGCAAAAGTCAACATTGCAATCAACAGACAACAGTCAAAGTCAATGCTTTTCCTCGATTTTTGTGCCCTCCAATGCAGCCTCAAGAAATCAGATTTTTTGTGCAAAAATCAAAGTCAAAATCCAAGAGTTGACCCAAAGTCAACGTTGTCCAGAAACCCTAAAAACAGTTAGAAAATTACAGCAACTTCTTCAAGTTCAGATCACACGTGTGAGGGAAAGGAAGCCTCTTCTAGGTTGTACGAACCAATCAAATCACAAGTAGACTGTATGTGATGAGATGATGATGAAATGAGCATCATCTCTCTCCAATTTATATCCATCAATGAGGGTGTGTGACACATCTGTTGAGCTTGTGAGCCTACATTACAAACCTGACCGACCTTGCACATGTGTGGAAAATAAAATCAAAATATATGTTCTGCTCATCCAAACAAGATGATCTTAAGATCAATCTTGCACCTCTCCGAAAGAGGAATCAAACAAAAATATAATCATCATCATATGAGCAGTGCAACATGGAGTTTGGACCTATTTGATCAAAATTAACAGATCTTCTGCTAGAGGAAGAGCTCCTAATGCTTTAAAGAGGGAGACCTTCAACCTGGAAGAAGGGAGGTCTACAACCTGTGATGGTTTAAGGATGACCACCAACTCTGGAATGCTTAATGCAATTCCTGAAACTCTTCCAAAACTAGCAAGAAGCTGAAGTCTTCTGCTAGAAGAAGTGTCCCCAATTCTTTGAAGAGGAAGAAGCTCAACCTCACATAGATGGTTTAAGGTTGACCACCAACCAAAGGCATGCTCGTGGGAAAATGTGTCTCTGGCTACAACTCTCGATCTGGAATGGCAGGTCGTGGCTCAGGCTCGCTTGAACTGTTGTGTCTCTGCCTACAACTCTGAATTTGGTATGGTAGGTTGTGGCTCAGGCTCGGTTGATGTGGCTTTGAAGCTTGTAGATGACCATCATTTCCCCCCCTGTCAAATACAAGATGATATGATGGTGAAAACTCAACTGCAAGACTGTTCAATACTCTAGAACAAGTTCTGACATATTACTGAAACATCTTCTTGGTTGTTGATGCCCATTGCCAAGAAGCGATCCATCCAAGAAGAATCTTTGTTCTTGTAGGAGGCTTGTTTATGAAGCATCTGTGTGAAGAATGAGTGGTTTTATGACAGTGCTCACATGGATGAAGATCAAAACAGTGATCTTTCATATGACCAACTCAATCACAGTGTTGGAATTCCACAATCTGTTGTTGTGGAGAAGGAGCAGAAACTGGAACAGCTGAAGGTGAACTGTCATAAAGAAATCCTGCACTATGGAACTGGATGGGCTTTGAGTAATCTGGAATATGAAAGGACACCTCCTTGTCATATCCAAGACCTGTTCCGTGCTTGTTATGGACAAGCTCTTCCCAAGGTTTGATGATGGGTTTGGGAAGTGCAGGCTGGATTTTTGCTTCTGCATGCAAATCTGCTCTTGAACTAGGCGTTGAATCTGAATCACCTGCAACATTATTGACTTGTTGTTTATGGAAGTATATTTTAATGTTCTGAACAAAAACAGGTTCATAATGATACTCACGCTATTGTAGCTCTTCTCGTTGTAGCCTTGTTTCAAGCTGCAAAAACTCAATTTTTATCTTGTGCATTTTGCAGGCAAGTCTGCATTTCTGAGAGAGAGCCTTTGCTGATTTTCACTATACCTTCAGCAGTAGACATGATTAGAGCTCTCAATAACTCTAATAAAGTGTCAATTTTATCCATAGTCAAAAAATAATGACAACTATGAACTTGTAGAAAAGATACAACGCCCACTAATAATACAATGTCACTGCAAAATATTTTTGTAAATGTGCAGTAAACAACTAGTGTGCAATAGCCCTTTAAGGCAAACAATACTAATGATTTCTCTCCTTCAAAAAGAACTGTTTTACACCAACAACAACTCTATTTTATCCATAAAGACAACAACACTGGTGCAGCCATATAGTTCAAAGTTTGCCCATAAAATTCAGCTCATATATGAACTAGTGATAGAGTCATGTGAATGGATCGGAGGACATATGATGAACCAAGCACTGTAATCAACGAATTTTAAAGCACCACCTTAAATGACACTTTCAGCATTGCCACGAGGTTGTGGGTAAACACACAAGAAGATAAGATAAACGTGAGATTCAACTGCTCCAAAATGTGATTCCTCAATGGCCAGACGTGTGAGACAGACTCTCATCACGAATTCTGGAATGCCACAAGTAGATGAGAATTAGTTGAATATGCACTCAGTGATGGCTTTGTCTCGCACGATACTCCATACCTCTATACTATTCCTCTTCCGCCAAAGTTGCCTCCCCGATCCATAGCCATAGAAACGAAAACGAACTATCATGATCTAAAATGAAATGAAATCAATCTCAATTCTTATCAAACTACTGGAATCTGACCCGCTTTGCAATCTTCCATGCTGATACAGAGGGAAAACTCCGCGTTTAATTTATGATAAATGCAATGAAATTAAAACGGGAGTGGAGGGAATATTTCAACTTCCACTACAAGAAACCTAGAAACCCAAGCGCAGAGAAGAGTGGAGGAGTGGCGCTTGAACGTGGACCTATAGGCGGCGTTCTCTATCTCTCTCACAATAGTCTATCAGGGAGCCTTCCACCGGAATTATCAGAGATTTTTGGTTTGCAAACGTTAGATATTTCATTCAACGATTTCAAGTTGGTGAATGTACTCACTGTGTTATCGAAGCTTCCTGGATTGTATGAGCTTTCCCTTGCTTGGTTGTGGCATAAAGGAAAGTATTCCAGAGTGGTTGTCCACGAGGTCGAGGCATATTTATTTGTCCACCAGCGTGGGAGCAGCCGCGGGAGGGAGGTGAAGCAGTGGAGTGTCGGCGGTGGTGGCGCAATTGGTGGGAGGTCGTATGGTGTGTCGATTGTGCCAAGAGTCTGTTGGAGTGGTGAACTTGTTTATGTTACAGGCAGCCCGAATGCAGAGGGCAAGGGCCATGGTGCGTATGGAGGATTGCGTAGAGGAGTTGGGAGGGCGTAGTGTTATGGAGGAGAGCGAAGGCGGAGTGCGAGGGTCAAGCACCAACAGGTTGAGGCCTGGCGCAGAGGAGGCAGCGTGCAATGGTGAAATGAAGGTGTGGGCAGCTAAGAGGTGCCTGCAACTAAGAGGTGCCTGAATATTTTTTTATATATATATCACCAAAATCAAAAAGACCCCATAGGCTTGTGACAAAAATAGGCATTTCGATCTGTAAATCGCATGATGATAATAATTAGTGTACCCACCTAGATTCAAAAGAAAAAATCCTCACTTCTTGGCTTTCTTCGCGGCCTTGGGAGCTGCGTGCTTGGCAGTCGTTCTTGTAGAAAACCTTTTTCAGAGCAGCAAAAGTGGCAGGCTTCTCGTATACCACAGGCTTCTCGACCTTTAATCTTCTGTTGATTTTATAGCTTCGAAAAGTGTTCCGAGTCTCAAATTTTGAGGAGAGGCTTGGACAACAGTATTCCAGAGAACCCATAAATCGTTTGTGGAAATTCCACTCAGATTTTGCTTTATTAAAATAATTAATTATTTTAATGTGATCCCTAAGTCTAAACTTAGGGAAATTAAATAATTAAAGGGTATTAATAAAGAAGAGTGTGAATCTTCTAGAAAACGAAGATCAAGTCATCTTTTAATCTGAGTCATTGACTAAGGATATAATCTGGGTCGTTGATTCATCAACAAGAAGACTATAAGAGAAGGCTTGAGTGTCATTTGGAAAGCAAGCCGGGCACATTCTCAGTACCCAAAGAAAATCGATTCTGAAGCAAGAGAATTCCATTTCAGTGGGTGAATTTGTAGAGGAAGGGTTGCAGAGACAGAAGGAGGAGGGAGAAGTCTGAAGACGGAGAAGAAGAAAGGCAGAAGGGCGTAGGGAAGGCACCGCCAAGCAGCAGCACTAGCCCTCCACGCAGTTTTATGCAGTCCAGGCAGGGACTGCGCAAAGAGGCTACACAGATTGACACAGAGAGTGCAGGAGATCATCCCGTGTGTTAGGAATTCTTCCGGATTGTCCAGAAAATTGACATCAGGTGTATGCTATTTTATTTTGCTCGTCGGGACTTTTGTAAATGATTTTTTCACTGCTGAAGATAAATACAAATCCTCATTTGCTGCACCGATTTTCCCACATTGGGTTTTTCTAGGGACAATTGTCCAAAAATAACTGTGTTCATGTGGTTGTTTCTATTGTGCTATATGTGTTACATTTGTTCTTCTACTTTTGATTAAAGTGAAGTACTGCAACTGTAATTATTTAAAAATTTACTGAAGCATTTGTAAATAACTTATCAAATAAGTAGGCGAAATAAATCAATTACTGCAGTAATAATTTTCATAGTGAAAATTTCACATGGTATCAGAGCAAAAGGCAAAAGACAGAAAAGGAGGTTCTGCAATGGAAAGACTATCCAGCAGTGACACAGCTCGGAAGGACTTACGCAGTTCCTCAGAGCACATGGAGAAACAAAGGGAGCATGACATATCTGTTCTGGCATCCAGACTAGAGGAGGATTTCGCTTGTGTGTCAAGCACGAACTCTCTAGGAGTTTGGTACATTGACAGTGGAGCATATGCTCATATGACAGGAGTTCGAGAATGCTTTTCGAGCTACCAAGAAGAGCAGATGAATTTTCAGATCACAATGGGAAACAAGGCCAAGTGTACCCCCGTTGGAAGAGGTACCATAATATTTCAGACAGAAGCTGGCAACAAGATTCGGGCCACAAACGTTATGCATGTACCGAGTTTGGGGATGAATTTACTCGCAATGTCTCAACTCCAGAATAAAGGTTATGATGTATACTTTATTGGAAATAAAATTTATGTCAAACACCCTAGCTGGAAAAGAAAGGTACAAATCGGAGTAAGGAGCCACAAGCTATATAAGCTCCAGTTTGAGTCCCCAATGGCACTAATCGACAATACAGACAAAAGGGATCTGAATGAATTATGGCACAGAAGGATGGGGTATTTACATCATGAAGCCTTGAAGATTCTCAAGAAGATTGTCATAGGAGCTCCAGAACTCAGCACAAGGAAAGATGAGGTCTACAGGGGGTGCGTACTAGGGAAGTATGCCAAGGTAGCATTTCCAAGAAGCAGCAGCAAGGCCAAGAGTGTATTGGAGTTGATACACTCAAATATTTGCAGTCCAATGTTCACGACTGCTCTCAGTGATGCAAAGTATTTTGCTACCTTCATTGATGACCATTCTAGGAAAACTTGGATCTACTTTTTCAAAACCAAAGATGAAGTCTTTGAGCGTTTCAAAGACTTCAAGGCGCTGGTAGAAAATTCAACTAGAAAGAGGACCAAGAAGTTGCGATCAGATAATGGTGGAGAGTATATCGATAAAGACTTCACCACTTTCTGCGCAAAGGAAGGCATCAAGAGAGAATGGACAGCTCCATACAATCCATAGCAGAATGGAGTTGCAGAAAGGAGGAACAAGACCATTATAGAAGTTGCAAGGGCAATGCTATATGACCAAGACATGCCCAAATTTTTGTGGGCAGAAGCCTGCAATACAGTTGTGTATGTGCAGAACAGGGTGCCCCATAGAGCATTGGGGAAGGTAACTCCTGAGAGTGTGTTCACAGGCAACAAGCCTGAGGTGAGCCATATCAGGATATTTGGCAGTATGGTGTATTGCCACGTACCAGATGAGAAGAGGAAGAAGTTAGATCAAACTGCGGAGAAGGGTTATCTTGTGGGCTATAGTGAAAATGCAAAGGCAGATCGCATCTATATTCCGGAAAACATGAAGATCGTAGTAAGGCGAGATGTCAAATTCATTTAGGAGAGAGCCTTCAGAATATCCCGGGAAATGGCTACAGATACACAGATTGAGGATACACTGGTACAGACTCTACGACCTACAGAGGATGGGTCGAGTGCCTCTCCACGGCACAAGGTTTCTGAGGAGAGTTCCTTTGAAGAAGAGGAGGCAGGAGAGCAAGTAAGACCACCCACCACCAGTAGAAGACAGAGCAGAGAACTCCAACAAATTCTGAGGGATGCAGAGGAATTTGTTGGAGCCCCGAGACACAGGAAGAGGGTACGGAGGCAACCTGACAGATACCAGGCACTATAGCACAGGTCGGAGAACCCTCTAGCTTTCGGGAGGCAGCTCAGCATCAGGTCTGGGTAGATGCCATGGTGGAGGAGTAGAGCTCCATCATGGCAAACGATGTATGGGAAGTAATCCCTAGACCACAGGACATATCAGTTGTAGGATCGAGGTGGATCTACAAGATCAAGTATGCTGCAAATGGCAGCATAGAGAAGTTCAAGGCCAGATTTGTGGCTAAGGGGTATGCATAGAAAGAGGTGATCGACTATGAGGAAACCTTCGCCCCTGTAGCTCGGTACACTTCCATCAGATCCGTCATCTCTCTAGCAGCACAGATGGGATGGGAAATTCACCAAATGGATGTCAAGACATCGTTCTTGAATGGGGTGATAGAAGAGGAAGTGTACATAGAAAAGCCAGAGGGCTTTCAGACACATGAGCAGAAGACTCATGTTTGCAGGCTTAAGAAAGCCTTATACGGTCTAAAACAAGCCCCCAGAGCATGGTATGGGCAAATTGATAGCTGTTTACAGAAGATGGGATTCGTCAAGAGTGACACAGATCCCAACCTCTACTACTTGAGACTAGGGGATGAGTCGTTAATCTTGGTATTATATGTAGATGATCTGTTCCTTACTGGATCGTCTAACCTCATCAAAGACTGCAAGGAAAATCTGGCTACCGAATTCGACATGAAGGATCTGGGGCAGATGCAGTATTTTCTTGGTTTGGAGGTCTGCCAGCAGAAGGGAGAAATCTTCCTTGGGCAAGGGAGATACACTACAAAGATCCTGAAGAGATATCAAATGGAAGACTATAGACCCATGGCTACACCAATGATTACAAACTGGAAGAAGATAGACACGACAGAGGATGATGAGGTTGATCCCACCTTATATAGGCAGCTCATCGAATCACTGATGTATTTGGTCAACACTAGACCAGACATCTGTTATGCAGTGAATACCCTCAGTCAGTTCATGGTGGAACCAAGGAGGGCTCACTGGGCAGCAGCCAAACATGTTCTCAGATATTTGAAGGGGGCAGTCCAGTATGGGTTGAAGTACACCAAGGGAAATGAAGTCCAATTGAGTGGGTTTATAGACGTAGATTGGGATGGAAGCACAATGGATTGGAAATGAACCAGTGGGTATTGTTTCAGTCTCGAATCAAGAATGACTTCCTGGTGCAGTAGGAAACAGAAGTCCGTCACACTAAGCTCAGCCGAGGCAGAGTATATGGCAGCAAGCACAGCTTCGTGCGAGGCCATATGGCTTCGTTAATTGCTCTTGAACTTACTCAAGAAGAGGATGGAACCGACAGGAATTATGTGTGATAATCAGAGTTGCATCAAGCTCTCTGAGAATCCTGTGTTTCATGACCGGTCGAAGCACATTGAAATTCGATGCCACTTCATCAGGGACTACACCCAATAGGGAGTTGTGCAGTTGAGGTACACTCCTACAAGAGAACAGGTGGCTGATATCCTCACCAAGGCTCTAAGTAAGATTAACTTTACTTACTTCAGAGAAAAGATGGGGATAGTCAAGAACCCTTTCCTGTAAAGGAATGGGTGGTCTGCAGAGACAGATGGAGCTGCAGTGCGGATGAGGCAGTGGCAGAGACAATGTCACCGATAGCAGTATAGAGGGCAGCAGCGCAGAGTTGAGAGGCAACAGTTAGGACATCAACAGTGCAACAGATGCTTTAGAATCAGAGCAGTACAGTTGGTACCTTGCTTGAACACTTTCCTCGCTAAGAGGGAGTGTTGATTTTTATAGCATCGGAAAGTGTTCTAGGTCTCAAATTCCAACCAATATTTAGAGAACCCAGAAATCGTTTGTGGAAATTCCACTTGGATTTTGCTTTATTAAAATAATTAATTATTTTAATGTGATCCCTAAGTCTAAACTTAGGGAAATTAAATAATTAAAGTGTATTAATAAAGCAGAGTGTGAATCTTCTAGAAAACGAAGATCAAGTCACCTTTAAATCTGAGCCATTGATTAAGGATATAACCTGGGTTGTTGATTCATCAATGAGAAGACTTTAAGAGAAGGCTTGAGGGTTATTTGGAAAGCAAGCCGGGCACATTCTCAGTAATCAAAGGAAATTGATTCTAAAGCAAGAGAATTCGATTTCAGTGGGTGAGTTTGTAGAGGCAGGGTTGTAGAGAAAAAAGGAGGAGGGAGAAGTCAACAGACGGAGAAGAAGAAAGACAGAAGGACGCAGGGAAGGCAGCGCTGAGCAGCAGCACTAGCCGTCCAAGCAGGATTACGCAGTCCAGGCAGGGACTGCACAGAGAGGCTACGCAGATTGACGTAGAGGGTGCAGGAGGTCATCTTGTGTTTCGGGAATTCTTCCAGATTGTCCAGAAAATTCACATCAGGTGTATGCTATTTTATTTTGCTCGTCAAGACTTTTGTAAACGATCTTTTCACTGCTGAAGATAAATACAAACCCTCATCTACTGCACCGGTTTTCCCACATTGGGTTTTTCCAGGAACAATTGTCCAAAAATTAACTATGTTCATGTGGTTGTTTCTATTGTGCTATATGTGTTATATCTATTCTTCTGCTTTTGATTAGAGTGAAGTACTGCAACTGTATTTATTTCAAAATTTACTGAAGCATCTGTAACTAACTTATCAAATAAGTAGGTGAAATAAATCAATTACTGCAGTGATAATTTTCATAGTGAAAATTTCACAACTTCCACAGTCACTAGCACCATGACAGGGTCGAACTCTTCAGCCAGGAGCAGGCTCAAGTGTCTAAATATGCAACTTGAGTAGTCAAAGAGTGGCGCAATGGCGTTTTTGGCAAAGGGACAGAGATGACAGTTCTGCAGAAATATGCGGAACATGGGCAGGTGAAACGGATCAAAGTTGCAAACGTGTAATTGCATGAGAGTGGTGCAACAAGGGAACACGCAGTGCAGATCGAGAGAAATGCCATTTTTTTTTTTTTTTTTTGCTATTTCCGGATTATGGGCAGAGAATTCAGAGGTGTTGGACTGACATGTACAGAAAGGTCACAAAAACAAGTGGATCACACTTGAGCAGGGCAGGAGATCGTCCGCTCTAATACCATGTGAAACACAGGCATGGTAAGCACACAAGACACGAAAGATAAACATTGGATGCTCTATTAATCACAATTTTACATATTTATCATACAACGAAGTGACTCTTGGATTCCATATTCCAAGGTCTCTTGGACTCCTTTTGACTCTTCGCCTTCCACACCAACCCTTAGAGGATTAGGTGTCCAACAGGCGGGAAGTTCAATGAATCGGAAGAGCACACTTGGGTGTGCTTTAGTGTTTGATCAGGAGTTGTATCTTGGTGTAGCAGGAAGCAAAAGTATGTGGCACCAATATTTGCAGAAGCAGAGTACATGGCAACAAGCATGGCCACATGCGAAGCTATATGGCTTCGAAAGCTGCTAGTAAGCTTTTTCAGTCATAAGTTGGAGGCGACCAATATCTACTGCGATAATCAGAGTTGCTTCAGGCTCTCTGAAAATCCAGTGTTTCATGATAGGTCAAAACACATAGACATCCAATACCACTTCATCAAAGATTGTATGCAGCATGGAGCAGTCCAGCTACAACATGTTCCCACATAATAGAAAGTTGCAGATATACTTGTGAAAGCTCTAGGGAGAGCTAAGTTCATATATTTTAGAGAACATATGGGTATGATGGAGAAAGCTTTTTAGTAGTAGGAGGATCAGTGTCAGTACGCTCAGTCAGATCTTGAGGGGCAGTTGCAGAGACTAGTTGTCATTAGAGACTCAGGACACAATTGCAGAGCCAGTATAGGGACACAGTGGATCAATAGATCTTTCTCAGTTGCAGTAGTTGCAGCAGCAACAACATGAAATCAAATGCAGCGTAGGCAGTGCTGGCAGCAGTGCAAGGTGGCACAGTGCAGTGTCAACAACAACGCAGATGCCAGATGGTTTAGCTACAGGATTAGCAGATGAATCAAAGTATGCGCAGTAGCTTGATGGATAGTGATAGGTTGTTACAGGTGTCAAACAACAACAACATGAGGGAAGATGTTATGCGAGAGAACACCTTCCTCGCTAAGAGGGAGTGTTAGTTTTTGTAGCATCTGGCAGGTGCTCTAGTCTCGGTTTGTGTCTAAGAGACTAAGGAACACGAGATCTTCAAAACGCATAAAAGGTTTCACAAGATGAGCTTGCGAAACACCTTAATTAATTTAATTAACCATCATTTAAATTTTTTCTTCAATTAATAGGAATTAATTGAGGAAAATTGAGAAAGCTCTGGAAACTCACACGGATCGAGTTTGAGATGATCTTAGCTGTTGATAACGATGTAATCATGGCCTTTGGTGATCCAACGAGAGATTATAAGAGCAGATCGATGGGGTTGGAGAGGAAACAGTTGTGAGACACAGGGAGAGCGAGTTCCTTGGCAGATCAAGCTATCCAGTCGCAGAGATTGAGCAGGGAAGAAGAGTTTGAACCAAAAGGAGAGCAGAAGCAAGAGCAACAACAGAGAAATTCTGGAGGAATTTCCTAGTGATTTCCAGCTCCAGAGAGGAGGCTGAAATATTCTCCAGAGAAGTCATCCAGGTGGTGCAAGTTAGTCAAATTAGCAAAGCGAGTTGCCAACAAGAGGTTTGATCGGCAGTCAAAGGCCGGAAAGTCATTCCGGAAGGCAAAGCAAAATCTTTAAATGGCAAGAGAAAGCTAGACGACCAGTTTGGAGCAGTGCTAGGAGGTCATACGAATTGCACAGGCCAACAGTGCGAGCAGGCCAGAAGGTGGCAGAGTTGTTTGGCAAAGGGAGAAACTTTCTCCTAATTATTTTGGTGAGATTTTTGCTAGAAGATAGCCAGTAAGTCATCCAGATTATTGTACTAAGATTTTGTTGTTGCGTAATAATAAAAATAAACCCTCATCTGCAGCAACAGTTTTCCCTTCGAGGTTTTTTCAAACACTGTTGTACAAATATTATTGGTGTCATTTTTATTGTGTGTGTCCATCTATTTTCTCAGTTCTAGTTTATTTTCCGTAGCATAATTTTATTGTGAAGAATTGCAGTGTGATTTATTCATTATTTGTCGTAACAAATAAACTGTTAATTAATTAATTAGAAGAATAAATTTCCAGTTGTTACAATTTAGGGAAATTTCAAAACCTCCCTTATCGTGAAAGTCCACTAAAGCGCAAGAGGTGGTGAGCTATGGTGATGGTGGGCCTTTACTTCATTGTTGTCCCTTGGTCTAGTTCTTGTCCCATGATCTCTCTCACAAGACCTGCTAGATTTTGAGGAAACGGGCCCATAGAGATTAATTTAGTGGACTATCCCGTCTCTTCTTGTTTTCATCGACCATCTTTTTAATGATATTGATTAAGTTCTTATTACTAGAATAGGCTAATCCATTACCTTAGGGATAGTAATTCAAAGAATGAGACAAGATGATGCCATAGTCAAAGAAAAATGATGATAACCTGGCAGAGTTGAATGCCTTGGAATTATCCATCATGATTTTAGAAGGGACTTCAAATCCAGTGATAATCTTATCTTCGAGGAAATTAATGAACACCTCATCAATCGCATTCTTGGTGGGTATGGCTTTTTTTGAGAAATCTATAGGGCAACGATTAGAATTATTTCTCTTTACTTGATAACTCCTTGTGATGTCTTTTTACTTATTAGCTTTGTTCCTTATTATTATATGTGTGAATCATAAAACAGATACCAAAATAAGAAGAACAATAACACAGAATATAGGCTACAAGCCATGGCCAAAACCTCTCCTCTTGAGAGGAAAACCCACAAATCTCTTCTCTTCCTTATAGATTCTTCAATTGACGAATTCCAAGACCTTAAGACTGAGACCAATACCCTCCAAGACCAAGAACAACCTCTTCGAACGATGTGCTAACCTTGATCCAATCAAACCCAGTCAAATCTCTTCCAATAGCACTTCTTCAACCTCCTGCTACAAGATTTTCGGCTTCCTACTGCAAATCTGAAATTTCGGCCCCCTTGCAATTGCAACTGCCACACGTGTGAACTTTGATCTTCCTTCAGAGCCTTCCTTTGACCTTCGCTTTCCTTTCTTTGACTTTTGGAGCTTGAGGATGACCCTTGGTGACCTTCGCTTGACCTCCTTGCCTTCTTTTCTCCAAGATCGAATTTGCAGATAGAAGCCCTAGATCTGCTGTAGAAACCCTAGTCCTTAGCACGTGTGAGAGAAAAATAGCCCAAACAAAAGTCTCCTTCATCCTCTTCCTTCTTCCCTGCCTTCTTCTTCCTCTTCCTTTGCTAGAATGAGTGGTGAATGTATGTGTCTCAAGGAGGACGAGTTTTTTTCTATGTATAGGCTCTTCAAGGTGGATGTGGCTCTTCCTTTTAGGCCAACTTGCCAACTACTAGGCCGGCCTGGTCGTGGAGGGTATTCTGACACTTATAAAGACAATAAAAAAAATCTTTACAAGTTACAATGTGCCCAATTGGGTCTTCAACTTATGACAATGACTCTTTTGATTTCTTGACCAAGGAAAAACCCTAGAAGCACTCAATGGGTTCTTGACCTATAAAATAAAAGACCTTGAGCATGAAACCCATGCTCCAAAATAACAATAATAATAATTTTTCTTTCATTTTACAATTTACAAGAATCAAAAGTACATTTCATACTTATGAAGATCGAACCTAGTTACCCATTTTTCAACAACTTCCACCCATTTGGTGAAGCAATCAGTGGCAATCAAAATCCACTTGTGACTATTATTGGAGTTATCTTTGAACTCACCGATGAAGCCTAGCCCCGTTGTTGAAATGGTGCCTCCACTACTACCGGTTACAGAGGTAAATCATCCAAATTTTATTTTCCAATGAAGAATTGGCATAGATGACAGTCCTAGAAATTTATGAAATCCATGAAAAACGATGGCCAATAGTAGCCACCCCTAAGGATTTTGTGTGCGGTTGTTCTTGCTGCGTGATGGCCACCGCACAATGCTCATAAATGCTAAAGGTTGCTCCTAATACCATGCTAACCTGCTTAATACATTATTCATTCATCCAATAAAACATGAAACCAAGATGAAAGAAGTAAACCTACTTACTTTACCATGCATTCATCCAAGATCAACTATAACCATCCATGAATAGATCAATCCACATAACAAAAGTCCCCAAGAGAAGTCGCTCAACTAGTGCTCCATAGTGACCTAGTCAAAATATGCTAATACAAGAGATGAATGATCTCCAAGTGTGACAATGATCAAATGAAGTGAATCGTTCCCCTATTTATATGAGGGTAGCCAAGAGATTTACTCCAAATTAGGCTAAAATCCCTTAAAAACATATTATCCATGATATGGCATGGATAGGTCATCAAGTCGGCCCCCAAAATAGCCTCATCAATGCTAAAACATTAAAAAGTAGCCTCAAATTAACCCACACGTGTGAGTTAAAATGCCTCCGAGGGCAGCTAAAATTCCCCCTATGATGCATCTTACCAGCCAACTACCCTTATCGTGATCCACATATAGCCATCCTCAAATGTCTCTCACCCATTCATTTGTCTAGTCCATTCATCTAATGAAGGTGGGCTCATCTACTGTGAGGTACATTAATCTTTTTTGCATTAAAGTGCTTTCATTTAATGTTTTTGGCACTCTAGTATGGATCACACGTTGAAATTGGACTATAGACCATGATGCTTGGGTTGTAAATTTGTTTCCTTATTTCACCTTGGTGGTTATCATTTGCTCCTAGTCTAATGTGACCATCCTTAGGGTTTTTATTTCACTGTCTAGGAGGAGCACAAAAAGGAGGCACCGATGGTGATAGCGTGTCCATGCTATCCATACTTAACACTCACTATTTTTCGCTTGTTTCATTATCACATCTTTTGATTGGTTGTTTTCTGTCACTCGTATCGGTTCCTTATATGCCTCATCTTATGAGAAGGGGCTGAAGTGCCTGAGGTTGATGTAGTTGTAAAAGAAGAAAAGGAATGAGCCAAATGTTAAAATGCAAAAGAATGGCAAGGGATGTACACCAAATCAAAAGCCAATTTAGCTTGAGCTCTACACCCTCTTTTATAGCCACTCGTCCCTAGAGCTCCAAGCATATTCCACGCCAATCAAAGTAAAAGGAACTCTCAAAGAACATCTCGCCCCAATGAAGTAATAAACTACCCATCATTAAAGGAGTATTATATTATCTTTACATGATAATCAATAAAGCTTGTTAAACACCACAATTAAAGGAAAGAAAAAGACAAATCGACGACTTGGAAAAACAAAGGACAGGAAAGGTAACTCAAGCAACTAACCACTCTCTCTACAAAGATGCTCATAGATGACAGTTTTACAATATCTAGTATAAAACTATAACATCTTTCATCCAAGTGTGTAAGGTTAGAGGACGAATGCAAGGGGAAGCAAAGGAAGGATCCAGATCAGCGAGTAGATTAAAGGACATATCAAAGATTTGATTAGCTGGATAAATTTCAGGGTTTTGTTGTATTGGTAATTTTCCTCGGAGGTCCATTATCCCAGGAAAGGAGTCCTTCTTTGCTTTAGACTTTAATTAATGAAACAACAAATTTTGAAGGGGAAAAATAATGTGTGCATGTGTATGAGATTGGTGTTTTAATTTTCTTCCTTTGTTATATTTTGTTTGCGTGTTAAAATCTGAGTCGTATTTTTTATTCAGTAGATATGCATCAGTTAGAAAATAACAATTAACCAAGTTGTTGAGGTTAGAAAATTAAAATGGTATCAAAAAAATACCTTTGAAGACCAACCTCTTAAGTATTGCACAAGCCAGAAGTCGCAAGGACAGAGCAGTGCAGGTTCAGGTATGGAGCAGGTTGTATAGGGAATATAGCAATCTTACAGTAAACTGCAAGAGGTGTATGAGGTTGTACAAATGGGTGACTCTAGGACACAGGCATCATGATCGTACATCGTCCGACAACAGAGACCAAGAGAAATTAAATAAGTCTGATGACAAGGAAACGTCTCGAACCATATCAGTGTCTAACATAAAAAGTAAGACAACGAAAGGACCACAATAGGAACCACAAGAGTCAAAACACATATTCAACCACAAAAAGGAGATCCAATAGTTGTAAGGTATAGCAAGCGCAGTTCAGGGTTGTATCTAGCTGCAAAGAAGCCAAAAGTATAGCACAGTGTGGCAGTAGCGCGGAGCGACGTACAATTGGAAAATTTGGAATATGAAGGATAATGCCAACAAAGTTAGCCAACATTGATTGGCAGAGGTCACTCTTCAAGGGAGAAAGGGAGACCGTATTGATCAGAAAATAACTTCTTTTGGGCTTTTCACAGGACAAAACACAGATCCACAAGAGATCTTAGCAGATCTATAAAACAACAACCTTTATTTTTCTTGTATGTGATAGAACCGTAGAAGGACCTTAGCACAAGAAGAGATTCTCATATCTAAAGATGGCAGCAACCATTTGAGATTTCAGGATAAGTTGGATGGAGTATCAAACTTCCTACGCTATAAGGATAGGGTTACCTTGCTGCTAAAAAGAAAATAACCTTCGGGAGATTATTGAAAAGGAGATTCAATCGCCAACAGATCCAACACAGCTGGCAACCCATGAAAAGAAGGACATTAAAGCTCAGTTGGCCATCATGGATGCCCTGAAGGATCACGTGTTCCCTCACGTGGCAAATAAGATAGAAAGGGAGATGTTCAAAGCTCTAGTGGACCTGTTCCAGAGTGACAACACGAATAGGAAGATGAACTTGAGAAACCTATTGAAAAATATTAAGGGCAATGATTAGATTGATTTCTTGTTACTTCATAACTACTTGTGATGTCTTTTTACTTATTAACTTTATTACTTGTTATTATGTTTGTATATCATCAAACAGCTACCAAAACAAGAAGAACACGAACACAGAATATAGGTTGCAAGCGAGGGCCAAAACCTCTCCTCTTGAGACGAAAACCCGCAAATCCCTTCTCTTCCTTATAGATTCTTCAATTGACGAATTCCAAGACCTTTAGACTCTAGCCAATACCCTCCAAGACCAAGACCAACCTTTCCAGATGATGTGTTATCCTTGATCCAGTCAAATCTCTTCCAACAGCACACCTTCAACCTCCTGCAATAGAATTTTGGCCTCTACTACAGACCTGAAATTTTCGACCCTCCTGCAACTGCAGTTGCCACACATGTGAGCTTCGATTTGCCTTCCAAGGCTTCATTAGACCTTCGCTTGCCTTTCTCTCACTTCTGGAACTTGAGGATGAGCTCTAGTGACCTTCTTGTCTTCTTTTCTCCAAGATCGAACTTGCAGATGAAAACCCTAGATCTGCTGTAGAAACCTTAGTCCTCCTTTGCATGTGTGAGAGAGAAATAGCCCAAACAGAAAGCTTCTTCGTCCTCTTCCTTCTTCGCTACCTTCTTCTTCCTCCTTCGCTAGAATGAGTGATGGACGAATGTCTCTCAAGGAGCTCATGTTTCATCCTTTACATAGGCTCTTCAAGGTGGACCTGGCTCTTCCTTCTAGGCTGACTTGCTAGCTACCAGGCCGAATTGGTCTTGGAGGGTATTATGACACTTTTAAAGACAAAAATAATTTTCTTTACAAGTTACAATGTGCCCGATCGGATCTTTAACTTATGACAATGACTCTTTTGACTTCTTGACCTAAGACAAACCTTAGAAGCACTCAATGGGTGCTTGACCTATAAAATAAAAGACCTTGAGCATGAAACCCATGCTCCAAAAGCAATAATAATAATTTTCTTTCATTTTATAATTTATAGGAATCAAAAGTACATTTCATATTTATGATGACCGAACCTAGTTACACATTCTTCAACACTCCCTCTTAACTAGGGAGGTATTCATTTTTAGTACATGGACATTCTCAATCTGAAGAGATATCATAAGAAGAGTCGGATTGGTAACCCATCTATTTAGCATCATATAATCCAATGTTGTCACATAGCAAGGCCTTGACTAACAACTCTATCTCTCCACAAGATCAAAGCACACTGCTGGCGAGACCAATGATTTATAGACACTGTTGACTACACTTTGTCAACGACCCCACAGCGGTACACCTCCATTTTTTAAAATGGGACTTATCATGTTCGAGGTTCACGTCATCCAGATTTCATCGGCAGACGACAGTTTTTATAAATGATGTAAACCCATTCTGCATGTATGATGTAAATGATCTAAGTAAGACCGTCAATGTATGTAACAACCTAGGTAAGCCTAGTATGTTGTTGATGATTTCTATCCTAAGAGGTTTTTTGTCTCACTGATTTACTTGTGTTTTTCGACACAAGTTATCGGCAGAGTTTTTCCCTCCAGCGTCACCCCAAAGCTAAAGTGGATTTTGTCATCAGCATGCTAAGTGAGTCCTAGTGTTTTCTATTGAGTCCTTGTAAAAATAGTTTGGGAATAATCCTAGCTATTTGGCTAGATTATTTTATTACAAGCTACTTGGTCTACTAGATCATGTTTTGAGTCGCAGAATTGGGTATTTATTTGAGGGTCTATACGAATGGGTATTCCCCCTTCATGTGTCTAAATGTATTATCTTATGTAAAGAGGGTTGGAAAAAATAATTAAAATCCCTTCTCAATCAATAAATTAAATTTTCTGGTCAATTAATTAAAAAAATCTTGAGCCAGAAATTTAATTAATTTTAGGTCCTAGGTGAGAATAAAACTCGTCAAAGGCAAAATTCGTTGGTCCTTAAAAAATGAATTTTTAAAGGCCCAGGCCAAGGGAAAATTGAGA
This sequence comes from Pinus albicaulis, assembly GCA_034641835.2. Taxonomy (NCBI): domain Eukaryota; kingdom Viridiplantae; phylum Streptophyta; class Pinopsida; order Pinales; family Pinaceae; genus Pinus; species Pinus albicaulis. The sequence continues at coordinate 1,260,761,334 of CM076574.1, read as the reverse complement.
ATTTTAAGAAATTTTGGACCCTTGGGCCTAGATGGTTAAGTCAAAGTCAAAAATTTGAGGTAATTAACTCAAAAATAGTATTTTTGAGTTAATTAAAATGAATTTAAATGATAAATTCGTTTTTTCCCCAAATTTATAATTTCGACGGTCCAGATTAAAAGATGATCAAATCTTATCGACGGTCAAGATTATTTTGACATGGATCAACCGAACTAGCTGTTGGAGATTTTGTCCTATAAATTAAGAGGTCTTTGTCAGTCTTGAGTCATCCGATCTTAGAATCGTGCACTTGTCTTGGAAGCTCTTGTAAATGTTCTTTGATGAATAAAGCATATAGACTTTGGGGTTACAAACTTTGGTGTTCCTTTTCCAGATCTATGTGGTGATTCATTTCTAAACTCTGCTACTTTATTTTTGCATTTTTATGGTTGATGGCCTTCATGGATTAATTTGCATACAGGTATCTTGTGCAGTTTTCTGGGTTCATAAAATGACATTTTGATTTTTCTGAAGGATCTCATGTTATTTTCTTAAATCTCTATCAGTCTAAATTTCAGATCTAAGTCTGCAGAGAAATTTTTTTTTAAAGATTTGAGCATCTGGGGAAGTCTTCAGTTGGATGAGCCGACTCTTAAATTTGTAAATCTGAAAAAGCCCATTGTTTCTAATTTCCTGAATCTATCTTACGAATTTGTGTTTTTTACAGGGTCTTCTAGGACTTGTGCCTCTCTTTCAAAAATTCAAATTTCTAAAAATTGTGCTGAAATGGGTTCAAATCTGGCCATGAGGGCCTCAGATCTGTAAATTAGCTTGTAAATTTGTATTTTTATTAGGGATGTAAGGGTTTAATAATTTTTTGGTGTATATATTTTCAGGATCTGACTGGTTTTGCAGGTTGCAGGGTTTATTCAGAAAAAAATTTTTAAAGATCTAAGCCAGATCTGGCCTCAAATGCCTCTGTGGGCAAATCTGGACATTATTGGATTCAAAGAGCATTGAAAATCTAAGTTTGAAGGGAGAATTTTTTTTTTAGCTTTGACTGGGTTTGATTACTGCATAAACGCTGGCTCTGTCTACGTTTTCTCCCATCAACAATCCTGCATATCCGTCCAATTCCTCACGCCTTTCCACTGCATCGAGATCCCTTCCTCTTTGCCGTCAGAGCCTTCTGCCCGCCGTCTCCTCTCTGCTGCTACACGCTGCCTCGACCTGCAATTTTTCATTTGTCGTCCCTTTCCTCACCTTGCCCTCATTCTCTGCTGCGATCTCCTTGTCGTCTGACCTGCATCGTCTTCCTCATGTCGACCTCGTCCTTCCTCATGCCGTCCGCTCCTCAACCTGCAAACATTAAAAAAACAAAAAACAAAATACATATATGCGTTAAATTTTTTATTGATTCATTTTTTGTGTTAGTTTTAGAATGCGTTTAGTTTAGTTGTAGTTTCATTTTTTTTTTTAAATTCGATTTTAGTTTTTTTTAGGTAGGCTTTAATTTTTTAGTTTTAATTCGTTTTAGATTTTAGTTTAGTGTTTAGTTTTATTTTTAATTTTTTGTAGATTTAAATTTTTGTGTTAGTCGTAGTTTTAGACTTAGATCTATTTTAGATTTAGATTTGTTTTGTTATTTAAATTCGATTTTGTTAGTCTTTAGCGTTAGTTTAGATTCAATTTTTGTTTAGTTTTAAATTTTATTTTTAGAGATTTATTAACATTAGTTTAGTTTAGACGTTAGTTTTAGTTTTAATATTGGTTTAGTTTTAAATTTTAATTGTTAGATTTAGATTTTAATTTTAGTTTTTCTTTAGATTCTGATTAGAGTTGGTTTAGTTTTAGATTAAAGTTTTAATTTAGATTTTGTTATTTAACTTTTAATTTTTTTTAGTTGTAGATTTTAAATTTTTTAATTAGTTTAGTTTTAGATCTAACTTTAGGATTTCATTTTTTTTAGTTTTGTTTACCAAAAAAAAAAAAAAATTCTAAGTCCTATAGTCAAATGAGCTTAAATTTTTTTTATCTAAGATTTGACTGTGGAACATTTCTAATTTTTGGATTCGGTTAATTGAGACATCATAAATTCGGAAATATTTCAAGCATCTGGCATTTATATTTAATGGTCATCTCATGATTTAATGTGGTGGGCTTAAATATCTTAATGAATGGTTATGGTGTTTTTTACTGAATATCATTGTGGTCATTTGTATTTTCATAGTAGTAGTTCTACATCCATTACTTGACTTTAATTGCATAACGGGATCTTTTAACTCCATAAGGCACTGGTTTTAATCTAATTGATCTGTGAAATCTCGTTAATCTTATCAAGTATTTGGTGTTTTCGCTGTGTCTCTTGAGTTGGTTGATTCTCAACCAATTCTGTTCCTTCATTTCTGTTAGGGTCTACCTCCCTTAGCTTGCAAGGAGACATCTTAGATAGAAAGATTGGGGATCAGGGTGACAGCCCCCGATCTGCGCCATTGTCGCGGTGCCTAGACAATCTGTGCGACAACATTTTTTTGGCGCCGTTGCTGAGGATAGAGTTTTTTCTGTCCTTGGTCTTAACGACATTTTATAATCTTCTAATCTTCTTTCGCCATTCATTAGCCTGTCACAAGGGATCACATTTTCTGGCGTCGTTTCATCTCTTCATCTCTTCATCTTTTCATCATCTTATCATTTCATCATTGTATCTTTAGCACCTGGACATTTCGGTTGGCTTCTTGTTTGGGTGGCGACTCCACTTATTCACCTATTTACTCCCAGACAAGAATCACCCCCTGATATCCATCTGCTACTCTTGATTATTTCTTCTGTTTTAGAATTAGTTTCATGTTCAAGTGGCGACTCCAATTCTTTCATTTCTTACAAGAGTTCCTGCTAAGAAGTTCGCTTCTTGAGGACCTTTGACTATTCTTGAACACAGATCTCTTTCTCTGAACCTTAGAGCAGGTCATCATGGATGACACCTTTCATGACATGCCAGAAGAGGTCATTTCTAAATTGCTTTTTTTCTCAGGAGGTCATCCAGGCATTGCTCTACAACATTTATGGACAGTCACTTTTATAATACATACATATTGTCGTCCTTCACAATATAATCATGAAGATGTCAAGATATGTATCTTTGGCTATTCCTTAAAAGGTGATGCTATCGATTGGTTTCGAAAGTGTCCTGAGGAGTATTGTTTACAAGACATCATCAATGCTTTTAGAGATAAATATATAAAACAAGATGACTCGCCTTGTGCTCCCAGTATTATGCAAAATAATGAAATTGATCTTGTAGAGAACTCAACTATCAGCATGAGATTTACAGACAATTCTCAAGATGAATCCACTTGTACCACGACAGCACAAATCCATGATAGTGGTGAAGCAGAAACAAGTTGTCAAATCAGTGTTGACAACGAGAAGTATCTTGTTAGTGAATTGATTCAGATGGTTAAGGATATACAGCTAAATCAAGCTCAGGTAATCAAGAATATGGAGGCCAACTAGGCTCAAATCATTAAGAATATGGAACTTAATCAAGAAAAAATAATAGCGGATCACGCCAGGGAAATTGGTTCTATGCAGAGCAAGTTATTGGCCTTAGAAGAAAATCATGAGAAGGAAATGAACTACATGCAAAATATCTTCAGGGTCATGAAAACAGGTAATGATAAAATGATTCAAAACATGGAAGCTAACCAAATCAATCTTCAGAATTGGATAAATACCATTGAAGCAAGTCATGCACAGGAAATAAATGTCATGGAAAACAGATTAAAGATGATGGAAGTTAATCATTCTAATCAGGTGTCTCTTCAACACAATTTGTTGACTATTGAAGAGTCATGTGAAGAAAATTACTATTGATAATGTTAAGCATTCTACTGATATTCAAAATAGGTTGGAAAAAATGGAAAGATCACACATTCAGAATTTCCAACCCAAGTCAAATTCGTCATCAGATCATAGACCTCCTAGTTTGCTGAAGCAATTTCCATCTCATCACACGGAGGTCACTTTTCTCATTAAAGAAGAATTAACTATGGCTACAAAGGACGTTGAGAAAGACCAAGCTTATGTGTCACCTTTAACAGAGTATATTCAGAATAAGATTGGTCACACTACAGGTTCATCAGATGTTTTGTACAAGCATTTTCAAGATAAGGACAAGAAATCTACAGTGGTCTCATTGCTGACATCACAGCCCCCTCAGACGAAGAGAAAAAAGCAGAAAAGAAGAAGTAAGCGGTTTGATTCGTCTGATGGCCGAGAGCAGCTTGAGATTCGGATAAGACAGAGTCCTACAATTAGCAAGATTGGACATGGCACATCTGAAAAGCAGCCCACAAACTTGCCTGAAAGCAAGCAAATGCTCAGCATGCACTATATTGAGCACATCTGATGCCACAGGGCATCCTTTGTATTGTATCTCTAACCTTACACCTTGTTATTTCAGCATTTCATTTCGCAGTTAGAGTAGATTTACTTTTCATGTTAAGTAGAATAATAAATTATAGAAGAGCTTCTATTTTTCATGAGCTTAATGTTATATGATGATATTTGGATGGACGCTACTTATGTAATTTTGTGTGTTGCTTGGATACAAATTCTGGATTCTCACATTCCTTCAATGAAGCAACGTGTCCCCAAGTAGAGCCAGATGTTGACCACACTTTGTCAATGACCCCACAGCAGTACACCTCCATTTTTTAAAATGGGACTTATCATGTTCGAGGTTCACGTCATCCAGATTTCATCGGCAGACGACAGTTTTTATAAATGATGTAAACCCATTCTGCATGTATGATGTAAATGATCTAAGTAAGACCGTCAATGTATGTAACAACCTAGGTAAGCCTAGTATGTTGTTGATGATTTCTATCCTAGGAGGTTTTTTGTCTCACTGATTTACTTTTGTTTTTCGACACAAATTATCGGCAGAGTTTTTCCCTCCAGCCTCACCCCAAAGCTAGAGTGGATTTTGTAATCAGCATGCTAAGTGAGTCCTAGTGTTTTCTATTGAGTCCTTGTAAAAGTAGTTTGGGAATAATCCTAGCTATTTGGCTAAATTATTTTATTACAAGCTACTTTGTCTACTAGATCATGTTTTGAGTCACAGAATTGGGTATTTATTTGAGGGTCTATATGAATGGGTATTCCCCCTTCATGTGTCTAAATGTATTATCTTATGTAAAGAGGATTGGAAAAAATAATTAAAATCTCTTCTCAATCAATTAATTAAATTTTCTGGTCAATTAATTAAAAAAATCTTAAGCCAGAAATTTAATTAATTTTAGATCCTAGATGAGGATAAAATTCTTCAAAGGCAAAATTCGTTGGTTCTTAAAAAATGAATTTTTAAAGGCCCCAGGCCAAGGGAAAATTGAGAATTTTAAGAAATTTTGGACCCTTGGGCCTAGGTGGTTAAGTCAAAGTAAAAAATTTGAGGTAATTAACTCAAAAATAGTATTTTTGAGTTAATTAAAATGAATTTAAATGATAAATTCCTTTTTTCCCCAAATTTATAATTTCGACGGTCCAGATTAAAAGATGATCAAATCTTATCGACGGTCGAGATTATTTTGACATGGATCAACCGAACTAGCCGTTGGAGATTTTGTTCTATAAATTAAGAGGTCTTTGTCAGTCTTGAGTCATCCGATCTTAGAATCGTGCACTTGTCTTGGAAGCTCTTGTAAATTTTCTTTGATGAATAAAGCATAAAGACTTAGGGGTTACAAACTTTGGTGTTCCTTTTCCAGATCTATGTGGTGATTCATTTCTAAACTCTGCTACTTTATTTTTGCATTTTTATGGTTGATGGTCTTCATGGATTAATTTGCATACAGGTATCTTGTGCAGTGTTCTGGGTTCATAAAATGACATTTTGATTTTTCTAAAGGATCTCATGTTATTTTCTTAAATCTCTATCAGTCTAAATTTCAGATCTAAGTGTGCAGGGAAATTTTTTTTAAAGATTTGAGCGTCTAGGGAAGTTTTCAGTTGGACCAGCCGACTCTCAGATTCGTATATCTGAAAAAGCCCATTGTTTCTAATTTCCTGAATCTATCTTACGAATTTGTGTTTTTTACAGGGTCTTCTAGGACTTGTGCCTCTCTTTCAAAAATTCAAATTTCTAAAAATTGTGCTGAAATGGGTTCAAATCTGGCCATGAGGGCCTCAGATCTGTAAATTAGCTTGTAAATTTGTATTTTTATTAGGGCTGTAAGGGTTTAATAATTTTTTGGTGTATATATTTTCAGGATCTGACTGGTTTTGCAGGTTGCAGGGTTTATTCAGAATTTTTTTTTAAAAGATCTAAGCCAGATCTGGCCTCAAATCGCCTCTGTGGGCAAATCTGGACGTTATTGGATTCAAAGAGCATTGAAAATCTGTGTTTGAAGGGAGAATTTTTTTTTAGCTTTGACTGGGTTTGATTACTGCATAAACGCTAGCTCTGTCTGCGTTTTCTCCCATCGACAATCCTGCATATTCATCCAATTCCTCACGCCTTTCCGCTGCATTGAGATCCCTTCCTCTTTGCCGTCAGAGCCTTCTGCCCGTCGTCTCTTCTCTGCTGCTACACGCTGCCTCGACCTGCAATTTTTCATTTGTCGTCCCTTTCCTCACCTTGCCCTCATTCTCTGCTGCGATCTCCTTGTCGTCTAACCTGCATCGTCTTCCTCACGTCGACCTCGTCCTTCCTAATGTCGTCCGCTCCTCAACCTGCAAACATTTTTAAAAAAAAAACAAAATACATATATGCGTTAAATTTTTGATCGATTCATTTTTTGTGTTAGTTTTAGAATGCGTTTAGTTTAGTTGTAATTTCATTTTATTTTTTTAATTCGATTTTAGTTTTTTTTAGTTACGCTTTAATTTTTTAGTTTTAATTCAATTTAGATTTTAGTTTAGTGTTTAGTTTTATTTTTAATTTTTTGTAGATTTAAATTTTTGTGTTAGTCGTAGTTTTAGACTTAGATCTATTTTAGATTTAGATTTGTTTTGTTATTTAAATTCGATTTTGTTAGTCTTTAGCGTTAGTTTAGATTCGATTTTTGTTTAGTTTTAAATTTTATTTTTAGAGTTTTATTAACATTAGTTTAGTTTAGACGTTAGTTTTAGTTTTAATATTTGTTTAGTTTTAAATTTTAATTGTTAGATTTAGATTTTAATTTTAGTTTTTCTTTAGATTCTGATTAGAGTTGGTTTAGTTTTAGATTAAAGTTTTAATTTAGATTTTGTTATTTAACTTTTAATTTTTTTTAGTTGTAGATTTTAAAATTTTTAATTAGTTTAGTTTTAGTCTTTAGATCTAACTTTAGGATTCATTTTTTTTAGTTTTGTCTAAAAAATAAATAAAATAATAAAAAAATTTAAAAATTTAAAAAATTAAAAAAAAAATCAAAGTCCTATAGTCAAATGAGCTTAAATTTTTTTTTATCTAAGATTTGACTATGGAACATTTCTAATTTTTGGATTCGGTTAATTGAGACATCATAAATTCGGAAATATTTCAAGCATCTGGCATTTATATTTAATGGTCATCTCATGATTTAATGTGGTGGGCTTAAATATCTTAATGAATGGTTGTGGTGCTTTTTACTGAATATCATTGTGGTCATTTGTATTTTCATAGCAGCAGTTTTACATCCATTACTTGACTTTAATTGCATAACGGGATCTTTTAACTCCATAAGGCACTGGTTTTAATCTAATTGATCTGTGAAATCTCGTTAATCTTATCAAGTATTTGGTGTTTTAGCTGTGTCTCCTGAGTTGGTTGATTCTCAACCAATTCTGTTCCTTCATTTCTGTTAGGGTCTACCTCCCTTAGCTTGCAAGGAGACAGCTTAGATAGAGAGATTTGGGATCAGGGTGACAGCCCCCGATCTGAGCCGTTGTCGCGGTGCCTAGACAATCTGTGCAACAACAGACACCAATGTCATTGTCTCTCTCAAGGTACATACTCCACACGGGTGTTCATAGAGTATTATCTTCCTTGGACTATTCTTATCTTGGATAGCTAGTCCTTAAAGAGTATTAGTCCACGACTACTCTTACCTTGGATGCGCTACCACATCCTCAAAGAGTATCGGATGCCCGATGTTTACCCAATCCTCCATTCTGTCTTCCCAAGTGAAGACAAGAATGATGTGCCTATCTTTCCCTCTCAACTAGGGAGGATACATCAACCAAACCAAGCTTGTCTCTCAAATATACAAGCTTCTTATTAGGAAGAGATTTTTTCAATATGTCAGTTACCTACTCATCGGTGGAGATATATTGTAGCTGCAACACACCATCTTGTACTAGGTTCTGAATATAGTGATACTTGTTGATATGCTTTGTCTTTCCATGAAATACCGGGTCTTCAGACAATCGTATACAACTGGTGTTATCACAATGTATCAATATAGGGTCCATCAATCCTTCGAACAAGTCGGATAGCAGCTTCCTTAACCAGACCGTTTCTCTTCTTACTTCACACGCTGCAATATACTCGGCCTCAGCACTACTCAAAGAAACTGTGTCTTGCATTTTTCTCATCCATGAGATTATGGAGGATCCCAAACTGAAACATCCTCCTATAATGCTTCTTCCATCCTGCTCACTGCCTCCCCAGTCAGAATCTGTATATCCAATCAAGTGGAAACCATTCCTCCTTTCATATTTAAGGCAGTAGTGAATAGTTCCTCCCAGATCTCTCAATATATGATTTTTTGTTATCCAATGATCATGCTTCGGCTCCACTTGGAACTGACTGAGAACATTTACTGCGAAACATATGTCTGGTCGTGTGTTCACCAAGTACATTAGTGAACCAATCAATTGCCTATACTTGGAAGGATCCACAGGGCTTGATTCAGAACTCCTTAGTGTCTTCAAGTTTGTGATCATCGGTTTTGTCATTGGTAACTCCTTTAACATCTTGATCACATACTTACCTTGACCTAGATAGATTTCATCAGGTCCTTGCCAAACTTCCAGTCCCAAATAGTAGTGCATCAACCCTATATCCTTCATGTCAAATTCTGTTGCTATTTGCCTCTTGCATTCTTCAATTCGACCTTCCACACTTGTTAAGGGAATATCATCCACATACAGAAGAATGATTACTGGCTCTCGTTCCACAACCTTAATATAGAGGTTTGGATCAGCAGAACTCTTTACGAAGCCTAGTCTCTGTAGGTATGCATCCACCCTAGCATACCATGCCCTTGGTGCTTGCTTGAGGCCATATAATGCTTTCTTTAACCTGCACACATATGCCTTTCTATCCTTGACTTCGAATCCCAAGGGTTGTTCTATATAGACTTCCTCATCAATTGCGCCATTCAAGATTGCAGTCTTGACATCCATTTGGTGGATGTTCCATCCCATCGATGCTGCCAAAGAGACCAACGAACAATGGTAGTATACCTTGTTGTCGGAGAAAATGTCTCTTCATAGTCGATGCCTTCTTGCTGAGAAAAGCCCCTAGCCACAAATCTTGCCTTATATTTATTGATCCTTCCATCTGCTGCATGTTTGATCTTGTAGATCCACTTGGAAGTTACCACAGATTTTTCTTCAGGCCTAAGTACGATCTCCCAAACTCCATTTTTCATTATAGATTGATATTCTTCATTCATGGCATCCTTCCATTCTTGGTAAGTGACAACTTCTTCAAAAGTGGATGGCTATGCTTCTATTAGTTTAGTCATGTAGGTTGCATACCCATAATATCGTTTGGGCTTCTTGCTTTCCCTAAATGTACCTTAAGTTGCTCCATGACCTTCTGCATCTAGAAGTGTAGACTTCAACCAGTTAGGTCTTTTTCTAGATTCGAGATAACCACAAGTTTTATAGGTTCACTGGGACCTTCATCTTCATGATTTGATTTGTCGACCTCCCTAATAACTTCTTCTTCGAATACAGGAAGTTCTTCATCATCAGAGTCCATAGTGAGATCCTTTGATTTCTTGAATGCAATGCTTTCATCAAATATTACATCACGGTTAACTTCTATCTAATGTCCTTCCTTTATGCAGATCCTATAGGCCTTAGAAGAGTCACTCTAGCCAACAAATGTTCCTCTCATGCCTGAAGGGTCCAACTTCTTTCTTTTGTCCTTCGGTATAGGACAACCAAAGATTTGGAGATGATCAATAGTTGGTTTCTTCCCAGTGAATACTTCTTCGGGAGTTTTGTTATCTAGTGACCTGTGGGGACTTCGATTTTGAATGTATACAGTTGTCTTTGTAGCTTCTCCCCAAAGAAATTTCAATAGATCTTGATCATATAACATTGCTTTTACACTTTCTTCAATGGATCAGTTCTTTCATTCTGCAACTCCATTTTGTTCAGGATTGTATGGAACTATCAGCTCCCTCTTAATCCCAGTCTCCTTATAGAAAGCGATGATTTCCTTAGATGTATAATCTCCTCCATTATTTGATCTTAATATCTTGATTTTTCTTTCTATAAGGTTCTCCACTTCAGCTTTAAATTCTTGAAATTTGATAAATACTTCATCCATGGATTTCATCAAGTAAACCCAAGTTTTTCTTGAATGATCATCTATGAATGTGACATAATATAGATGACCTCCAAGTGATTTAATCATAGGACCACAAACATCAGAATGAATAAGATCCAAGATTTCTTTTGGTCGTGAAGCACTGCTTCCAAATGGTCTCTTGGTGTTCTTACCCAATGCACATCCCTTGCATGCTCCTTCGTGATCTTCTTTTTATTCAGGGATTCCATCTACGATAGAACTTAGGGTTGGAAGGATTTTGAAATGAAGATGACCAAATCTTCTACGCCATAGTTCACATGGGCTAAATTCAATGTGAATCGGGGGCTTGAGCAAGAGGAGATATCAACCTGTAAAGTCTTCCTTCACAGATACCAATTACTCTAGCAATTTCTATGCTTGAGTTTTTACTCCAAACTACAACTTTGCCATCAATGAAAGCCACTCTATCACCCTTATCTTGTAGGACTAGAAATGGAAAGTAAATTCTTATGAAAACCTGGAAAAAATAGAATGTTGTTGAGATGAATGTTGTTTCCATTCTCTAGCTCTATTGGAGTTGATCCAATTCCTCTTACATGATAGCCTTTATTATCTCCGAGTGCCACCGAGTAAGAGGATTTTCTTTTTTGATAGTCTTTAGTTTCTTGTGATGACTAGTCATGTCTCTTGATGCTCCATTGTCGATCACCCAAATGTTTTCATCTTGGAATGTGCCTATAAGTGCTGAGAAGAGTTCCTCTTCTTTTGTCTTGGTCATTTCTTCCTTTGGAGTAAATAGGCGATTCCATACTTCTTTGATACCTTTCTTGAGATGGCTTGCTACCTTTGAACACTTCTTGAAAAACTTCTTCAGTGTAGTAGAGATCTTCATGATGCCCTCAGCCAACCTTAGCTCTGATACCATGTTGAAAAATATTAAAGGCAATGATTAAAGTGATTTCTCGTTACTTGATAACTACTTGTGATGTCTTTCTACTTATTAACTTTATTACTTGTTATTATGTTTGTATATCATCAAATAGCTACCAAAACACGAACACAAACACAGAATATAGGCTGCAAGCCAAGGTGAAAACCTCTCCTCTTTAGAAGAAAACCCGCAAATCTCTTCTCTTCCTTATAGATTCTGCAATTGACAAATTCCAAGACCTTTAGACTCAGACCAATACCCTCCAAGACCAAACCAACCTTTCCAGATGATGTGTTATCCTTGATCTAGTCAAACCTAGTCAAATCTCTTCTAGTAGCACAACTTCGACCTCCTGTAGCAGAATTTCGGCCTCTACTGCAGACCTGAAATTTTTGGCCCTTCTGCAACTGCAGCTGCCACACGTGTGAACTTCAATTTGCCATCCAAGGCTTCCTTAGACCTTCGCTTGCCTTTCTCTCACTTTTGGACATTGAGGATGACCTCAAGTGACCTTCGCTTGACCTTCTTGTCTCCTTTTCTCCAAGATCAAACTTGCAGATGAAAACCCTAGATCTGTTGCAAAAACCCCAGTCCTCCTTTGCACATGTGAGAGAGAAATAGCCCAAACAGAAATCTTTGTCCTCTCCATTCTTCGTTGCCTTCTTCTTCCTCCTTCTTTGTTTCCTTCTTCTTCCTCCTCCTTCGCTAGAATGAGTGATGGATGAATGTCTCTCAAGGAGGTCGTGTTTCCTCCTTTATATAGGCTCCTCAAGGTGGATGTGGCTCTTCCTTTTAGGCCGAATTGCCAACTGCCAAGTCGACTTGGTCTTGGAGGGTATTATTGTTGAGATTTTTGAGTGTTGGAGTAGCATTGGATGTGCTCTAGCTCCCAAACTTTGTGGAGGGACTAGAGTATATGAGATCTCCAAGACCCACAAAGGGATTTAAGAAATTCCATCATGTTTAAGAGAAAATTAATTAATTAATCTTTTTAATTAAGGACCCTAAGTCTAACTTAGGAAAATTAAAAGATTAAAGGTAATTAAATTTAAAAATGTGATGAAAATGACTTAAGTCACATGGATCAAGCTTTCTTTTAATCTTAGTTGTCGATTCAAGATTAGATCACGGCCATTGGTTTCCCAACGAAAAAAGTATAAAGGAAAGGCTTGGGGTCAGTTGGAGGACACATACAGTGGCAGAGCACTGAGACTAAGCTAGAATTCTAGGGCATGGTTTGCTAAGAATTTCCAGAAGTGTCTCAGCTGTAGCAAGGGGTAGTATTGGCGAGAGGGATGATCTGATCCCAGGCCAAGAGTCAGCAAGAGGCAGAGAAGCAGCAATCAGAGCAGCGCAGACGGAGCAACAACTACGTAGCAGATGCACAGCGCAGAGGGCTTCAGGTGATACGTAGGCCCAGAAAGGGCAGCGCAGAGGCAACAGGAGGCCATCAAGGCTTATGCAGACCCAGCAAGGGCAGCGTAGAGACAGCGTAACCCAGGCTAGGGTTACGCAGGCCTCTCCTGAACAACGCAGGGGCACACTCAAGCTAGCAAAGCTGACGCAGAGGGCTTAAGAGCAGCGCTGGGGTTTCTGAAGACTGAAAAGGGTTGAGTTCTGTAAATCCTGTTTGAGGGTGTGAATCAGTCAGCTTTTATGTCTCCAGAACAAAGGTATTGCTACAGACGTTGTATTTTTCTGTTGAGTTAACCAGTAAAGTGCCCAAATTTGTTGTACATAGAATCTACTTAATAATATAAACCCTCCAACAGCCAAAAGACTGGTTTTGCCGCATTGGGTTTTTCCGGGGATAGTTGTCCAGAAAATCCTGTCTGTCACTTTGTCTACGTGCATGTATTCAATTTAGATCTGTATCCATGTAGGTTGTTAAAGTGTTTACTTCGTTATTAATACTAAACATTTCATATTAATAACTTGTTTAAGTAGGAGAAGTAAATTGTGATTTAACAGTAGGGTTTCTACATAACTAATATTCAGAAATTTTCACATGGTATCAGAGCGATTGCAGATTTAGTTGAATCACCAGCAAGAAGACTGAAGAATCCTTGCTGCACAAAGCAACAAAAAAAGCAGCAGTAGCCGCAGAAATCTGGACCAGAAAGGATAGCGTAGCAACAGAGGGGAGCAGAACCACGCAGAGGCCAGAGTGACACAGTCTCCACGCAGGCCCACGTACTTATTGTTAAGATTTTGTGTATTTGGGGTAGCATCAGTTGTGCTCTAGCTCCCAAATTTTGTGGAGGGACTAGAGTACACTTGATCTACAAGACCCAGAAATGGATTTGAGAAATTTCATCTAGTTTAGGAGATATTAAATTAATTAATTATTTTGATGTATTTCCTAAGTTAAAACTTAGGAAAATAAAATAATTAAAGTGAATTTAATTAAACATGTGATGAAATTGTCTTAAGTCACACGGATCAAGCTTTCTTTTAATCTTAGCCATTGATTCAAGATTTGATCATGGCCGTTGATTTGTCAACAAGAAAAGTATAAAGGAAAGGCTTGGGGTCATTTGTAAAGATACACAAAGGCAGAGCACTAAAGCTAAGCTGAGATTCTCGGACAGGGTTTACTAAGAATACTTAGAAGTGTTTCAGCTGCAGAGAGGGGAATTTAGACCAAGGGGATGATTTGATCCCAAGGTCTAGAATACACAAAGAGGCAGAGAAGAGATCAGCTCAAGGACAGCGCAAAAGAAGGCAGTAGCAGTAGCAGCAGCAAGGACAGCGTAATTTTCAGGAAACCCTTTAGGGTTACACAGAGACCCTTAGGGGCAGCGTAGTGACAGCGTCACCCATTCTGGGGTAACGCAGTCCCTTCCGAAGTAGTGCTGAGGGTTTGGAGGCCATCCAAGGGTGACGCAGAGGCTTTCAGGGGCTTCAGAGGCTGACACAGTGCATTTCAGGGACAACGTTGGGGTTTCTAGGCTTAGATCTGGCTGAGTTCTGTAAATCCCATTTGAGGGTGTGGATCAGTCAGTATTTTTGGTCCTAGATCAGCCAGGAGTTGTAGATCTAGAGTTTTCTCTGTAGGGTTTTCCAGATCTGGAACCCAGAATTGTGTATTCAGAAATATTCTTAATAATAGAACCCTCCAGCAGACAAAGACTGGTTTTCCCACATTGGGTTTTTCCGGGGACAGTTTGTCCAGAAATAACTGTGTCACTTTGTCAATGTGTGCATGTGCTTATTCTAGATCTGAATTGGTAGAGATCTGTTATGTGTTTTGCTTCGATGTTAACTTGAATTTATTCAGTTGATAACTTATATAAGTAGGAGGAGCTTAACCGGATTAACAGTAATAATTTTTGCATAAGTGTTAAGATTCAGAAATTTCTACATGGTATCAGAGCAATTGCAGATCTAGGAGGGCCACCAACTGAAGAATCTGAAGGATCTAGCTGCAGAAAGCAGTTGGAAAAGCAGCAAAGAAGCAGATATGAAGGGACAACGCAGTTTTCAGGAGTAGATTCACACAGAGGGAAGGGTGACGTTGTCCAGCGCTGTGTCCTAGCAAGCCCACACAATTACTGCGCAGAGGCAGCTCAAAAACAGCACTGGTTGGGTCTGAAACCAGCCAATGTGATTGAGATCTGAATCTGTCAGATCCAGAAAAGTCTGCAGAAAAGTTGCAGAAATTCAAAAGAGCTGGTGGGGTTTTCAGATTTTTAGCCTTAGCACAAGTGACAAAAATTGGGAAGAGATCAGCTTCTCAAAGAGTTTCTTGCCAAAGGAAACTCGCAGTTTGATCAAAGGATCAAAGAAGAAGCTGAATCATAGTTGATTTGGTAGATTTCCAAGGAGGGAAATCAAGTGTCAGAGGGAGCAGAGGGTGCCCAGTTCGTAAAGGACCCTAGATCTAGATCTCTAGTATAGAGAGGAGGAGCTCCGACACATTCTAAGCAGATGGCTCCTCATGGATTGCGTGATCAGGATAGACTAGAGGGCCTCTCAAACTTTTCGGTGTGGAAAGCAAGGATCCTAATTGTCCTTGAGGCATATGGTCTAAGAGATCATGCAGAGCAGACTCTAGCCACACCGACAGATGCGGATCTCCTACAAAAGCATAAGGAAGCTACTGGGCAAGCCAAGCGGCTGATAATGGAAAGTATCAAGGACCATATTGTACCACACATACAGCTAACGAAATGTGGAAGGCCTTGACTTCCCTGTATGAGGGAAAATCAGTGCAAAGAAAGATGTTGTTGGAGGCCCAAATGAGGTCATTCATGATGACCAAGGGAGAAGACATCGAGCATTTCCTCTTCAGATTGCAGTCAATCAGGGATCAGCTTACTGCAATGGGTGCAACCGTAGATGATGCAGTGATAGTCAGGACTGCCCTCAATGCAGTCACGGATGAGTGGGAAACCTTTGTCCAAAGTATCTTGGGCAGAGCGGACCTCCCAAATTGTGACAACTTGTGGTCAATCCTGCGGCAAGAAGAACTACGCAGATTCACCAAGAAGCAGCACAGCCCTGGGTTAAGCAAAGTAAAGAAGGAAGAGGAGGAAGATGCAGCCTTGGCATCGAAGAAGCAGCCGAAGACGAAGAAGGATATTTCAAAGATCAAGTGCTTCCAATGTGGCGAAATGGGACATTTTGCCAGTCATTGTCTAGAGAAGAAAAGGGACAAGGAAGCATCCTCTTCCAAGGCAGCAGTGGCAGATGATGGGTCAGGAGATGATGTAGCCATGAGTGCTCATGAACCACGGAGGTGGGGTGACATGGACATGTAGAGGAGCTACATGGAAGAAAGGCGGGATCCTTGAGCAGCTCATCTCTTGGATCACAAGCGAGCTACAGCAGTCTTAAGACAGTAGCGGGACAAGTAGAGTAGTGGGTGCAAAGATCACAGATGAGGCAGAAGCAGAGGCAGATCTGAAGGCTGGGAGGAGCAGCGCAGAGCAAAGCAGCAGCAGCATAGAAGCAGTAGCAGCGCAGAGGCTGATGTGACTTCAGCAGCGCAAACAGCTGCAGCAACGCAAAGAGCTTCAGAGGGACAACGCAGTGCAGCAACAGCGTGATAGATTTCAGCACAAGGAGTTGATGTGACTTCAGTAGTGCAGAGGGAGTCTGATTATGCAGGCAGAGCCGTAGTTGTACATCGTTCTTTAGATCCCAGCATAGATCTATAGCCTATGGAGCTTTAGTGATGAGGATGCAACACATTTGACTTGTTTGTCAAAGATTGGGCAGGAGATTCAGTGGTTACTCTCAACAACTGAAGTTGCAGTGCAGCAGATCAGCAGTGGCAGTGCTATGAGCAGCACAGATGCAGCATATTGAGAGGGAGCTACAGTACAGTGGTTGCAGTGGCAGTGACAGAGTCATGGGCAGCAATGCAGAGTTGAGTGGCAGCAGGCCAAGCTTCAACAACACAAAACCAGTGCTCAAAGTCATGTAATGCATAGTGTGATGTATTACTAGAGCACACCCTTGATGCTAAGAGGGAGTGTTGAGATTTTGTGTATTTGGGGTAGCATCAGTTGTGCTCTAACTCCCAAATTTTGTGGAGGGACTAAAGTACACTTGATCTACAAGACCCAGAAATGGATTTGGGAAATTTTATTTGGTTTAGGAGATATTAAATTAATTAATTATTTTAATGTATTTCCTAAGTTAAAACTTAGAAAAATAAAATAATTAAAGTGAATTTAATTAAACATGTGTGAAATTGTCTTAAGTCACACGGATCAAGCTTTCTTTTAATCTTAGCCATTGATTCAAGATCTGATCATGGTCGTTGATTTGTCAACGAGAAAAGTATAAAGGAAAGGCTTGGGGTCATTTGTAAAGATACACAGAAGCAGAGCACTGAAGCTAAGCTGAGATTCTAGGGCAGGGTTTGCAAAGAATACTCAGAAGTGTTTCAGCTACACAGAGGGGAATTTAGACCAAGGGGATGATCTGATCCCAGGGTCTAGAATACAAAAAGAGGCAGACAAGAGATCAGCTCAAGGACAGCGCAGAGGAGGGGCAGCAGCAGCAAGGACAGCGTAATTTTCAAGAAACCCTTTAGGGGTTACGCAGAGACCCTTAGGGGCAGCATAGTGACTGCGTCACCCATTCTGGGGTAACGCAGTCCCTTCTCGAGCAGCGTTGAGGGTTTGGAGGCCATCCAAGGCTTACGCAGAGGCTTTCAGGGGCTTCAGAGGCTGACGCAGTGCATTTCAAGGACAGCGCTGGGGTTTCTAGGCCTAGATCTAGCTGAATTCTATAAATCCCGTTTGAGGGTGTGGATCAGTCAGTATTTTTGGTCCTAGATCAGCCAGGAACTGTAGATCTAGATTTTTCTCTGTAGGGTTTTCCAGATCTGGAACTCATAATTGTGTATTCAGAAATATTCTTAATAATAGAACCCTCCAGCAGACAAAGACTAGTTTTCCCACATTGGGTTTTTCCGGGGACAGTTTGTCCAGAAATAACTGTGTCACTTTGTCAATGTGTGCATGTGCTTATTCTAGATCTGAATTGGTAGAGATCTGTTATGTGTTTTGCTTCGATGTTAACTTGAATTTATTCAATTGATAACTTATATAAGTAGGAGGAGCTTAACCGGATTAATAGTAATAATTTTTGCATAAGTGTTAAGATTCAGAAATTTCTATACTTACTGCGCAGAGGCAGCGCAGAGACAGTGTTGGGACTGTCTGCCCATGCAAAGGCCAACCAGGGTGACGCATTCCTGAAGCTGTTGTTGATTCAGAGTGCCAGAAGTAGTGTTGCAGAGCTTTAGTAGTTGCTGGTGGGGTTAAAATTTTGTCAGTTCAGAATTTAGCCTGAGCAAGTTGACAAAGAGCGAGAGGAGAACAGCTTCTCAGAGGATTTGCAGCCAAATAAATATGCAGATCAATCAGAGGATCGAAGAGAGCTTATTCGTTTTGATTTGGCAAACTTCCAAGAGAGGAAGTCAGTTGTCAGAGGGAGTAGAGGGTGCCTTTCTCGCCAAGGACCCTAGATCCGAGTCTCTAGCAAAGAGAGAAGGATTTGTTCCGACAGATCTACTGAGCAGATGGCACCTCACATACTACGTGATCAGGATAGGTTGGACAGCTTGTCCAACTTTGCAATCTGGAAGGCCAGAATCCTGGTAGTCATGGAGGCATATGGTCTGAGGGAGAATGCAGAGAAAGTCTTGGCCACGTCGACCAATGCGAATCTCCTGGCGAAGCATGAAGAAGCAGTGACACATGCCAAACGCTTCATAATGGACGGGGTCAAAGATCATGTAGTTCCACACATAGTCAATAAGAAGACGGCTCATGAGATGTGAGTGACTCTGACCACACTATAAGAAGGAAGATCCGTCCAGAGGAAGATGCTTCTGGAGAACCAGTTAAAGTTATTCATGATGACCAAGGGGGAGGAGATTGAGCCTTTTCTGTCCAGACTTCAAGCGATCCGGGATCAGTTGACTGGTATAGGGGTGAAGATGGAGGACGATGTTATGGTGAGGATGGCTCTAAATGTTGTCACAGAGGAATGGGAAACTTTTGTCCAAAGTCTCTTGGGTAGAGCAGACCTTCCCAACTGGGACAATATGTGGGCGATCCTCCGACAAGAAGAAATCTGTCAAATCACCAAGAAACAGTTCAACACCAAGTCGAGCAAAGTGAAGAAGGAAGAAGAGGAAGATGCGGCCTTGGCATCAAAGAGGCAGCAAGAGAGGAAGAAGCGGTATCTGTCTAAGATCGAGTGTTTCCAATGCGGCGAACTCGGACATTTCGCCAACAATTGTCCTCACAAGAAGAAGGACAAGGAAGCTTCTACCTCCAAGACTGTTGTGGCGAACGATGGCTCCGAAGATGACGTAGCCATGAGCGCTCATGAACCACGAAAGTGGGGCGACATGGATCTGTAGAGCAGCGACAGATGAAGAGGCAGGATCCTTGAGTAGCCCAACTCTTGGATCACATATGAGCTACGAGAGACTTAAGACGGTAGCTGAGTGTTGTCGCACAGAATGTCTAGACACTGCGACAGCGGCTCAGATCGGGGGTTGTCACCCTGATCCCCAATCTCTCTATTTAAGTTGTCTCCTTATAGCAGACTAAGGGGGGTGGACCCTATGGAAATGGAATGGAGGAGAACTAGTTGGGAACCAACCAGTTCAAGAGACACAGTTAAACGACCAAATACTTGTAAAAGATCTAGCAAGATTAAAGAATTCGATTGAATTTGAAAGATTGATACCAGTGCCTTATGGAGTCAACTATCTTGCTAAGGAAATTACAACCAAATACTTGATGAGAAACTGTTGCTATGCAATGTTAACTTAGAATGCAAAATGCAAGGAAAATTATTTGAAAGGCGAGATGAAGCAAGCTTTGAAGATGAGAGGTGATGTTAAAAGCCTAAAGCACTTAGATTATAAATAATTTGATCTAACCACTAAGTACTTAAATGAGAATGTCAATTATGAAGAATCCACAATAGAGCTCTCAAAATCAAATAGCGATCACACTTGCTTGAAGGCAAATATCTAATAAATGTCCAATATTTAATTACACGATAGGCGATTTTAATCGATATAAAACATTTAAAAATTCAGATGCCAATGATTATCAAACCCAACTGAAGCATGCAAAATTAACTAGCACTTAAATCTCAGTAATTGTTCATCAAGATATACCACGAAAATTTAATGTTAAATAAACACTTTGTCAAGCACTTTATGGATTAATCGATATTCTAAGATAATGCAAATCCAAAATTTAAATTTTCTCCTATAGTTAGACTTAGGATATTTAAAAAATTAAATTGCATCAACTATAGGAATCATTCCACAATTAAATATTTTTCGTGACGGCTTAGAATTTTACCACATTAAAAACCTTAATTTCAAAATATAAATGGCCTTCAAATTTATATACAAAAGAGAGAAAAAAAGAAATTGAAAAAATTAAAACAATTTCTAATGTTGGAAGTTAATTAAAAAAAAATTGGAATTTTTTATTTTTATTTTTAAAGGTTAGTAAAAAATTTGAATTTTTTTATTTTTTTATAGAAGCTAAAGAAATTATGTTAAATGTCAAAAATTAATAGAAGATTAACTAAATTTAAAATAAATTCAATCTTTACAAAAAAATAAAAAATAAAACCAAACTTTACAATTGAAAACTAAATTAAAAGAGAAAAATCGAAATGTTATGTTATGAAGTGTTATTTCATTTTTTTTATGTGTTAGGTTAAAGGAAAATATATGAGCGTAAGGCAGCGTGAAGGAAGAAGAGCGCTAAGGAAGGAAGACCGAGGAAAGCAACGAGGGGAGAGCACGGAGCTGAAGAGGGCACGCAGGAAAGAAGAAAGGAGAAACGACTAGAGGGAGGATCCAGCAGGTAAGGGAATGAGGGAACGGAGGAGCTGCGATGAGCAGAAAACTGCGTGAGGATGAGCGAGGGAAAGGGCAGCAAGGGTCAAGAAAAAAGACTGCGGGCAGCTGAGGAAAGGGACGCGGGAGCAGGTGATGAGGGGGAGAAAGACGCAGACAGGAAGGGTCGGCGAACAGCAAAGAAAAACGCAGGGGAAAAAAGAATGGAACGTTGCTTCGAGCAGACAAATGGCAGCGAGAAAGGAAACTCGCAGGAAAGAAAAACGCAAAGGGTTCAAGGACTTGCAGACTCTGGTAAAAAAAAAATCACAAAGTCTGCAAAAAACTAAAATTATTTCCATAAATTTTATCTCAAATAAACCTAGAAACAATCCCATATCTAAAAATTTCAATTGAATGCTCTTGAGGGATGTAAAATTTTTGTATTTCAAGACAAGATCTTACCCTCCAGGGCCTAGATCTTGCTCGGATCTTGGAGTTCTCTTTGGAAATCCCTTAGATATCACCTGCACAAAACCAAAAACCAAAACCCAGAAACCCCAGCAGATATACAAAAATCTAAAATTGAAACCCCGAGTTAGAAATCAGAAACTAAAAAATTTCTAAATATTTACACTATAAAAATACATATCTAGACAATGGATTTACAGATCTATGCACAAGAGTTGTAGATCTATCAGATCTAAGGAGTGTAAGTATGACTTCGCTCCCAAATCTGAAGATCTAAGGCTCTTACTAGCCAGATCTAACTTTAAATTCAATCAAAGTTAAGATAAATTTTTAATTTAGGCACAAGCCCTAGAAAAACCCTGCAAAAATAAAACTTAAGATAAGCTTGGGGAATTAGCTCCGAAGGGCTCTTCAGATCTTATTTCCTTGGGAGTCAGCTGGTCCAGCCGAGGACTTCCCCAAATGCCCAATTCTAAATCCGAAAGATTTCTGCACACTTCAAGTTAAACTATTAAATCAATAGAGAAATAAGATAAAAATAAAACTTTCAAGAGTTAGAGATACCTGCTAACTCAATCCAATTAATATTCTTACCCTAAATCCAGTAACCTAAGCAAGACACATGTGCAATAGATTACTCTATAAGAGCCATTAATCAACAATTCATTGCAATAATCACCAGCAGAATATAAAGAACAAGTTTACCATCAAATGTTGAAGAGGAACACGACCATCAAAAAAAACCCCAAAGACTTTGTTTGTATTATTCCAGAAAGTATTACAGGAGAACTTCAAGAGCTAGTACACGATCAAGAGATCGGATGAAAAATCAGACTGAAACTGACCTCTAATTTATAGGTAAAATCTCCAACGGCTAGTTCACTTGATCCCCGTCAAAGTAATCTCGACCGTCGAAAAGGATTTAATTATCTTTTAATCTCGTCCGTCGAAATTATAATTTTTTGAGGAATTTCGAATTTTTCAATTAATTCTCTTTTAATTAACTCAAAAATTATATTTTTGAGTTAATTACCTCAAAAAATGGACTTTGACTTAACTACCAAGGGTCCAAAATTTCTCAAAATTTTCAATATTCCCTTGGCCTGAGACATTTCAAAATTTATTTTTTAGGAACCCGCGAATTTTTCCTTTGAAGAATTTAATATTACCTAGGACATAAAATTAATTAAATTTCTGGCTTAGAATTTTTTATTTAATTTGGCCAGAAAATTTAATTAATTGACTTAGGAGGGGATTAATTATTTTTCCAACCCTCTTTACATAAGATTAATACATTAAACACATGAGGGGAACACCCATTCGTAATAGACCCTCAAATAGCTACCCAATTCTTCAACTCAAAACATGATCTAGCAGACCAAGTAATTTGTAATAAAATAATCTAGTCAAATAGCTAGGATTATTCCCAAATTACTTTTACAAAGACTCGATAGAAAACACTAGGACTCACTTAATATCTTGACAAAAAAATCCACCCTAGCTTTGGAGTGAGGTTGGAGGGGAAAACTTTGCGGATCATTTATGTCGAGAAACACAAATGAATCAGTGAAACAAAAAACCTCCTAGGATAGAAATCGTCACCAAAATACTAGGCCTAACTAGGTTGTTACATATATAATGGTCCTACTAAGATCATTTACATTATAAACATGCAGAATGGGTTTACATCTTTTATAAAACTGTCGACTGATGATGAAAATTGAACGGCACGAACACTCGAACATGATAGATCCCTTTTCAATAAAAGGGGTGTACTGTTATGGGGTCGTTGACAAAGAGTGGTCAACACAGGGCAAGTGGAGCAGTGGGTGCAAAGAATCACAGATGGAGCAAAGGTAGAGCTGGATGCTGAGAGGAAGCAGCGCAGTGCAGATGCAGCAGCAGCGTAGCAACAGCAGCGCAGAGGGGCTGATGTGACTTCAGCAGTGCAGAGCAGAGCTACAGCAGCACAGAGCTTCAGGAGGACAACGCAGCGCAGTAGCAGCGTAGAGGACTTCAGCGCAGAGGAGGTCTGCTTACGCAGTGTAGAGTTGTAGTTGTGCAGCAACCTCAAGAGGTCAGCACAAAACAGCAGTCTATGGAGCTTCAGTAACAAAGATGCAACCCAACTGACTTGTCTGTCAAAGACTGGGCAAGAGTACTTCAATTGCTTACTCACAACAACTGCGTTGCAGCGCAGCAGTTGGCAGCAGGATGCAACAGATTGAGAGAGAGCTACAGTACAGATATGGCAGTGGTGGCGGCAGCATCATAGGCAGTAGTACGGGAGAGCAGCGGCAGCGCAGTGATGAAGGGCAGCAAGCCAAGCATCAGTGCAGAGACCCACACCAGAGATAGGTACAAAACTTCTGGGTGAAGTGTTGTACTATAGCACATTCCTCGCTAAGAGGGAGTGTTGATATTTTTGAGTGTTGGGGTAGCATCGGATATGCTCTAGCTCCCAAACTTTGTGGAGGGACTAAAGTACATGAGATCTTCAAGACCCAGAAAGGGATTTAAGAAATTCCATCCTGTTTAAGAAAATTAATTAATTAATATTTTTAATTAAGGACCCTAAGTCTAACTTAGGAAAATTAAAATATTTAAGGTAATTAATTTAAACATGTGATGAAAACGACTTAAGTCACACGGATCAAGCTTTCTTTTAATCTTGGTCGTCGATTCAAGATTAGATTACGATCGTTGGTTTCCCAGCGAGAAAAGTATAAAGGAAAGGCTTGGGGTCAGTTGGAGGATACACACAGTGCCAAAGCACTAAGACTAAGCTGGAATTCTAGAGCGTAGTTTGCTAAGAATTTCCAAAAGTGTTTCAGTTGCAGCAAGGGGTAGTATTAGCGAGAGGGATGATCTGATCCCAGGCCAAGAGTCAGCAAGAGGCATAGAAGCAGCAGTCAGGGCAGCGCATAGGGAGCAGTAGCTACGTAGCAGTTGCGCAGTGCAGAGGGCTTCAAGTGCTATGCAGGCCCAGAAAGGGCAGTGCAGAGGCAACAGGAGGCAATCAGGGCTTACGCAGGCCTAGTCAAGGCAGCGTAGGGACAACGCAACCCAACCTGGAGTTACGCAGGCCTCTCCTGAGCAACGCAGGGGCACACGCAGGCTAGCAGAGCTGACGCAGAGGACTTCAGAGCAGCGCTGGGATTTCTGAAGACTAAAAAGGGCTGAGTTCTGTAAATCCCGTTTGAGGGTGAGAATCAGTCAGTTTTTCTGTCTCCAAAACAGAGGTATTGCTGCTGACTTTGTATTTCTCTATTGGGTTAACCAGCAAGCTGCCCAGATTTGTTGTACTTAGAATCTACTTAATAATATAAACCCTCCAGCATCCAGAAGACCGGTTTTCCCACATTGGGTTTTTCCAGGGATAGTTGTCCAGAAAATCCTGTGTCACTTTGTTTATGTGCATGTATTCAGTTTAGATCTGTATATGTGTAGGTTGTTAAAGTGTTTAATTTGATATTAATACTGAACATTTCAAATTAATAACTTGTTTAAGTATTAGAAGTAAATCGTGATTTAACAGTAGGCCTTATGAATAAGTAATATTCAGAAATTTTCATAATTATGACACTATTAAAGACAAAAATAATTTTCTTTACAAGTTATAATGTGCCCGATGGGATCTTCCACTTATGCCAATGACTCTTTTGAATTCTTGACCTAGGACAAACCCTAGAAGCACTCAATGGGTGCTTGACCTATAAAATAAAAGACCTTGCGCATAAACCCATGATCCAAAAACAATAATAATAATTTTCTTTCATTTTATAATTTACAAGAATCAAAAGTACATTTCATATTTATGAAGACTGAACCTAGTTACACATTTTTCAACAAAACCAACTCAGACCTATCCAAATGTCAAGGTGTGATAGAGTTACCAACTACTTCATGAGGATCACCTAAACATGGGATCAACTTACAGCGATTGTGGAGAAAGTGGAGAACTAAAGCTTGTACATGTGGCATTGAATAGTTTTCTCACATCATGGGAACTGTTAACCACCAAAAGTGGATGACCCCATAGGAGAATTTTTTCTCCTATCATTTCTTCCAACCAGCAGCCCTTGACAACCACTAGTAGCTGATAATTATCTCTGCCACCTGCATCATTCATATGTTCTCACCCATTTGACAAGAGCGCATGTTGGAAGGTGGGCTTCCGATCAAAAGGTACTTGATTAATTTTGCAATCAGGTGCTTACGCTTGCTTGTATTTTGGGAATTTGGCATGGATCATGAGGTAACCTGGAAGGAAGAGGAGTTTTGATAGTCATTTTGTTCCCTCACCTTAAATGGAGGGTTAATCTTTCACCCTAGTCTAGTGGGACCTCCCCTAATGGCCCATTGGGTATAAGAGGGGCACTACTTGGGAAACCCTGATTGAGATAGTGTAGTCCCATCTCTCCCTATTCCATACTTACCACTTTCCATCTTACAGTTCAAGCCCTATTTTCCACCTCCCTTCTTCGAGTTCAAATGTCCATTGGTTCATTGGGATTGGCACCATACATCCTCATAATTAGGTAGGGCCCGAAACTTGGCCCTGGGAGGTTAATGCACCTAAAACAAAAGGAAAAAGAAAATAATGGCCACAAGTAAAAACAAAGAAGATCAAAAGGCAAAAGACGGTTGGGGCATATAAATTAGCACATGGGCAAAATCCTAGCATGAGCTCTACCTCACTTATTATGGCCATCACCCGGTTCCTGAGCACATGTTACTCTTCATATTATGAGAAGGAACCATTTCGTGTCCCAACCCCTAGCGGGAAATGAGTCTTTTCACCTTTAAGGGGGTAATCACTCCTATACACCATAGAAAGCAAGCTCTAACCCTTGAGCTACAAGCAGTAATATAAAGAAAAATCAAGAAAAGGTAAAAGGCACACAAGATGGGTGGAAAAAAAAAGGCTAAGTTGGTATCTCATGCATCCACGATTGCTCCCTCCCCACACATTTATATGCTCGAGATGAGGATCCCATCATCGCTAGTCCCTTTGACCATAGCATTTGGCCATGAAGTCTTCTCACCTCCATTCCATCATTATTCACATGACACCTATCGATTGAAGGGTGGACCAAGGACATGTCACTTCCCATGGTGGATGGAAACACCTAATATGGTGGTCTATTAACCACTCCTACCTAGGGAGGTAACATTATAACAAGTTCAAAGCCTTAATTTTGGAAGGGAAGACTTGTTTGAAGTGTCAAATTTCCCATTACTTGCAAGTTTGGTTCACTTAGATGCAAAAATAATTAAATGTACATGATGATGTAAATGTTAGGACTGGGTATTGTGCGATTATCAGGTGGTTTCATCATGGCTTGGGCAACTTAGCACAGGCTCAAGTCCTCTAGACGAGTATTTTGGCACCCACAAGTAAGGCATTGAGAGTCACGGGTCTCTGAGCAATAGTAGAGCATCATACATATCCATGGGCACATTCAGTACCCACAACGTTCCAACACTTTTCCCTACAGTAATGACTTTTATGGGATGATGACCTAGACCAGGCATGCCCCCAGCCAGCTTAGCACTTCATGAGGATTGGCAGCTGAATCCAGGGCCCATAGGAGGATGGTCTTGTTACCACAAAATCTAGCAGACCTTGAAGAGGGAAAGGGAAACCCTACAAGACAGAGCTAGACTAAATGCTAGCAAAGGAACAATGGCCCACTGTCACCACATCCAATGTCCCCTGCTCTTTACGGGCCTTCATAAATGGGAGGAGTCCTGGTAGGAAGGAGATCACTTAGAATATATATGTTAGGTATAAGGCATGAAGTGATCAAGCTAGAGATCCTTCGACAGAGAGGCTCAATAAAGGTACAAGGCTTCAAAGAAGCAAATCGCTCTCTACGAAAGGCCATAGAAAAGAAGGCACAAGACCTAGGGTTTTGAGGGTTTTTTATGGTAATAGGTATGCACACGGTCAAGGCCCGAGGGAAAAGGATTCTTATGATTTACTTCAACAAGTACTGAGCTCATACACCCTTCAAGGAAGTCCTCAAGTTGAGGGAGAAGAACCCAAGGTTTCCCTATTGGAGCAACACCTAGGGCAAGAGATTTTATGGATGAAACTCTAGTGTGTAGAAAATCCACGAAATTATGCAACTACTAATATGAACAATCTTGAAAACTAGTTTCTTTTCATATAGACACGGAATTTCTCTACTTATTTTGTAGCAGAATAGGAACATAAATAAATACACAATCACACAGTTCCACAACACAATGTTTCTAGGGAACCCAACTAGTAAAACCCTCCGCTTGACTGAGAATATTATTGATAGAAGAATGAGCAATAGATCTCTTACAAAACACTTAGCTTCAATAGAGAATACAATGATTTCCCTGCCTTAAACTAGGCTTGAAACTCCTGCAAAAATGTCGACCTTGCCTCCCTAAATCCTTGTGCACACATGAGCCCTATTTCCTTACGCAAGAGCTCCTAAATTCTAGCGCAATAGGTGATCATAAAAAAATAGGAATTTCCTCCTATTTTCGTGCGCACTTCCCAAGGGAAATCTCCTACCAAACTCGCATAAGGTTTCTCCTTACACGCTCTCTCAAGCTCACACACAAACCCGTGCTCAATTATGATACATTGAGTGCCTTCGTTCCTCCTTTTAAAGGCAATTCGAATGGCTGAAGTTAGCAAGTTTCTAATTGAGGAAAGTTGCCTTTGTGATTGATTGAGTTAACCGAGTTAACTACTCATGCAACGCATTCCATCTCAGTTCTAGAACTTGAGACTCAAACACTTGTCTTTTTCCTTAGTTAACTCGCCCTAGAATACAAAAAACTTAGCCTTCCACTTCAACGCATTAGTCAATTGCTTCATAGATCATCCTAATTTTTAGGAACTCTCCTATTCTTTAGATATTCAAGCATGCTAAAAAAAATAAAAACTCGTTGAGGCTCCTTGAATTATGGCACAAATCAAGGAACCTTTCTCACTACTATTTTCAACACTCCCTCTTAGCGAGGAAGGTGCTTCTGGAAGAACCTCGTCCACCAAGATTTGTCTCTGACACTACCACGTTCTCTGTTGTTGCAATTGCTCCCTCTGAACTGGAATACCTCCCTGCTTTCTGTTGCGGAACCTGATTTGAAGACCTGTTCTTTCCCACCATGTTCTGTGAGTCCATCACTTCAGTCATAAGTGCCATGTTCTGCGAGTCCATCACTTCGGTCATAAGTGCCATGTACCCTATGTACCTCTGTGGTTGCTTCCTCTGGTTGGAAGTGGTACTGGAAGATTTAACTCTCTTCCAATCTCTCGTAAATAGATCCTCTACCCACTTGGCTCGAACTCTCCCTATACTGGGAGTCTCTGACTGAGTGGCTACCTCCACTCGCCCTGGGTTATGCTCCTCAGCATCCTGCTACTTAGCCGAACTGCCAATTAGCTTAGACTCAAACTGAGATATTGGCTAAGGCTCCATCTTGAGAGCTTTATCCTGCTCTCGCTCAACCACCACTTCTCTACTTTGAGCTCTCCATGCCTTGTTGCTCAAGGTTGCACCTATCTCAAACAATTATGCCCATCAGTTGCTCTCTTGCTCCCCCAAGATCGTCAGCTCTTAGGGTCTTCTGTGAGTTGTTCACAAATTCGTTTGTGAACAACTCCTAGGCTACTCACTTTTGTCTTCCTCTGCTGCTATTGTAGACAAGTCAAGGGCTTGGATGTTGCCCTCTTTTCACTGTAGAAGTCCTTCTCTACAACTGTGAACTAGGGCTCGCTCCTTTGGCTGCCATTTTATCGCTTCAAAGAATAAGCCCTTGAGCATCAAACTTCTACCACTCCTAGCAAACCTATGCTCCTTTATAAGTCTACACTTAGGGCTCCCAAAGACACCTTCTTGTTGCCCTCCACACAGTCCAAAAGATGTCCTCCAACCTCTATCCAAACTGGACAACTCATCCTCTAGCAAACATCAAATTCAAGACGACAAAATATACCTTGTTTTCTCAGCCAACTGCTACTCCTCTTGACCTCGGCTTTTGTGCCCTTCTCTACAATTCTTGGCCCTCTGTTAGAGCTGACTGGAACTACAGTTACAACCCCACAAACTCAATCCTCTATGCCTCCAAATACTATGAATTAGCTTCCCCAACAGGTCCTCCCTTATTCGTTGTCCTTCTTGCCTTTGTACAGTCCACTGTTTGGCCTTTTTGGTACTCAAAGAGACCACCTACAAAACTGGGCAGCACTAGGGCATACTCTGAAAATATTCGGACTTGTTTCTAGAGAAAATCTCCAACCAAAACCTGTGGTTTCCCTTCCTCTACAACTACTCTTCTCCGTTGGCCTGTAGGACACTCTTTTGCCCACTATCCTAGCCTTTCGACCTCCCAAAATGACACCTACAACAATGCAACTATTATCCCAAAGACACAGAAATATATAGACCTATTCTTGAGGATTTAGCCCTCAAATTTGGCCCAAAACTGCCTCAAGAGATGTCTCCTCTATGTTGGCTATTACTCCACAAACTTGGCCTATTGTCACAAGATTGTTGGACCCAAAACAGTACAATATCTCTCCTTCGCCAGGGCTCTTGATCTGCGGCTACCTCAGAGGTATCTTCTTTTGATGTTTTTGCTCCTTGGATGTGTTACACTTGTGATGTGCTAGTCCTTATTTGTTAAAATTAGACAACTAAGTCCAAACTCCATGTTGTGATGCTCAGATGAAGACACCAATATTTTTATTGGGTTCCTCTTTCGAAGAGGTGCAAGATTGATCTAATGATCATCTTGATCCGATGAGTAGAACATTTCTTTTGAATTTATTTTTAATACTTTCAAAATATGTGCAGGTTGGCCTTAAGGTTTTACACCCCCAGCAAATGTGTCACACACCCTCAGTGATTGATATAAATAGAGTCAACGTTGGGGGACATTTAAATCATAATCTGGATGTCATAAATCTGGATGATGCCGTAAATCTGGATGCCGTAAATATGGATGATGTCGTAAATCTGGATGATGCCGTAAATCTGGATGCCGTAAATATGGATGATGTCGTAAATCTGGATGATGCCGGAAATCTGGATGTGGGATTCTTTTGTTGAATTATGTTGATTTTTGATAAGTTGTCTTTAAGGGTTATGTGTGTGACACTTCTGGTTGGCTGACCGTATTGAGACTTTGTTGGTTGAAGCATCCTGTTGACCGTCGTAACGCACCAACACACTTATTTTTTTTGGCTTGTCTTCTGTCGCTCTATTGGTATGTTCTATCAACACTTTACTTTCTTGTTTATGTGATTGCTGACTGACATTGGGGATAAAAGTAAAGTTGCATCAAGCATAGAACATCTTCAAAATTTACATGGTATCAGAGCTGAGGTGAAGACAAAGCCCTAGTTTGTAGCAATCACCGAAGAAGAGGATGGGTTCCTCAAACTACAATGGCTTTAAGGCTGATGAAAAATTGATTGGGAAGGATGACTTCCATGCTTGGAAGATGACATTAGATCTTAATTTGGAAGACCAAGATGTCATGAACTATGTGCAAGGTAAAATCCAAGAGCCTCCATCCACTACAACTGTTGCTGCCAAATCAAAGTACAAGAAGGGGGAAATCAAAGCAAAGCTGATGATCAGGGACTCAATTCATAAGAGTTTGGTTGCCTACATCTCTGAGCTAAGTCACTATGCTAGAGAATGCCCTTTCAAGAAGGTCAAGAAAAGGAAGACTCCCTCCGGCGGAAATGGGCAACCCTTCAAATGGTCAAGAAATTCCAGGTATGAGGAATCAAATGTTTTTTATGATAAAAGAAATGAATTCATTCTTGTATTTGCCCTCTCTGCTGCATCTCCACCCGACTGTGTTGCACGGGTTCCCGCACCCAAGGGTAGGGTTCCCGAACCCGTCCTGGGTTCCCGTCCCCACGTACCGGGTGTTGGGACGGGTTCTTCCCAGAAGAACCCTAAAGAACCCAGTTCTTCATGGAAGAACCCGAGACGTCCAACACAAAATCAGGGTTCTTTTAGGGTTCTTCAGGTTCTTTTAGGGTTCTTCTAGGGTTCTTCAGGTTCTTTTAGGGTTCTTCGACGACGGAGAACCCCGAAAATGGGTTCTTTTCGGGTTCTTCAAGGGCAAGTTAGGCTAATTTTTTTTTATTTTTTTTATCAAAATTTGACTATAGTCTAAATTTTTTTAATTAAAATTTAAGATTTTTTTATTAAAATTAAAATTAAATAATTTCTAACTATAGTCTATTCTTAATGCGATTTTTTTTTGTGTAAAAAATTCAAAACTTAAATTGATTTATTAAATATTAAATAATAAAAACGCAAAAATTAAAATTAAAACTTAAAACATAAACTTAAAAACTAAAATTAAAATTAAAATTATAACACTAAACTTAAAATTAAAATTATAACACTAAATAGTAAATACTAAAACCTAAAATCGACCGACCCGAAGAACTATACTTTATCACACTACAACCCCGCTCCAGCACCCTCGACCTCACCCTCACAGCTACCTCACCCTCCTCCTCGATGGAACAGCGTTAGCAACATAGCACTGAGCAGCCTCCAGAACAGCGTTAGCACTGAGCAGCGTTAGCACGGCGTCTTCCTCCTCGACGGTTTCCTCCTCCGTTGCCTCTGCGTCTGTCGCCCGCCGTCCAGCAGCGTACAGCAGCTGTCGTCCTCAGCGTCTGCCTAGTAGCCACCGTTGTGCAAGACAGTTAATTTTTTTATTTTTTTAAGTCGTCCCTCTGTTCACTGATCAGTTATTTATCAAATGAAATTATAATTTTTAAATTTTACTCCGTATTTTTTATTTTATTTGCTTCTTTGGACAAATTTTTACAACTAAAAAAAATTAAAATAGGCTGATTTGTCCTTCACACAGTATTCTCCTTCCAGCAAAACACTCACCTCCTAGGTTGCTCCAGTTGCTCCTTAACTCAGAAAATCGAACCTCTGTCACTGTCAAGTTTCAACACTAAACAACTTCCTTAAAAATCAAGCTTACATCACTGTATTTTACTATTTATTAATTTAATAATTTAATATTTATAGACTAATTTTATACAGGCTGAATTTGGCTGTTATTTTTCCTTTTTAAACAGATCTCTACAAAGTTCCTTAGGCGCAATTTCAGCCTGCTTGAGGCCTATGATTTTTAAATTTTAATTTTTAGTGTTCACAGTTTTTAATTTAAATTTTATATTTTCTTTGCTTTCAAGTTTGGCCATTTGGCTTATTAAATTATTTCCAAAATCAATAATGTCTTCATCAAATCCACAATATCCACTGTGGAAATATGTGGATAGGCAGAAACCTCCAAAGGGTTCTCGGGAGACAGCTACAATAAAATGCAATTTATGTAAGCTTGAATGGAAAGAGAGTTATACCCAAGTTAAAGCTCATTTCATGAAGATACCAAGGAAGGGTGTTGATCCTTGCGCTGGAGACCCAGATGATGCAAATAGACTCCCTAGTGCACAAAGAGAGCAACAAAAGGCTGATGGTAAGGCAATCTCTCAGTCATGTCGTAATGTTGATCATGATGTCAATGAAGATGATGAGTCTAATGAGAAAGAATTACCATCTGATGATGATGTTCAATTTGGTGATAAGCATATTCCATCTAGAGCATCAAAAAGCACTACCAGTCATGCACACATGAAGCACTACCAGTCATGCATCAAAAAGCACTACCAGTCATGTTTGATGTGAAAGGTAGAGACGATGTTGATCTTGCAATAGCAAGATTTTTTCTTGCATGTGGCATTCCCTTCAATGCAGCTCGTTCACCCTATTTTGAGCAAATGGTTCGTGCTATTAATGATAGACCTCCAGGATATAAAGCACCTGGTTATGAGAAGCTTCGAACTGTCTTGGTGGACAAGGAGAAAGTTCGTCTTGAGAAGACAATGGCACCCTTGAAGGCATCTTGGAGTGTAGATGGATGCTACATTGTCATGGATGGATGGACTGATTGTAGGAATCATCCATTGATAAACATCATTGTCTATTCCATGTCTGGTCCTTATTTTCTCAGGGCCATTGATTGTTTTGGTCAAGAAAAGAACACTATGTTCTTGAAAGACCAATTATGTGATGCCATTGCAGAGGTGGGGCCATCCAATGTTTTTCAAGTTATTACTGATGCAGCTCCAGTGTGCAAAGTAGCAGGGTCAATGGTTCAAAAGGAGTATAGGCTAGTGACAACTACAAGTTTCAATTTTTAAATTACATGAATAATTGAATTACATTTTGAATTTTTATTTATTTTTTTATTTTTGATTACAACTTACAAGTTTGATTTTTTTAAAATATTATTAATTAGTTTTGTCTTTGATGTACACAGGCATATTTTTTGGACACCATGTGCAGTGCATTCTTTGAATAATGCATTGAAGGACATTGGGAAACTTGAATGGATCCGAGCAATCATTGAAAATGGCTGCAAAATTCAAATCTTTATATGCAACCATCATCAATCACAAGCCATTTACCGCAAGCATGCCAAAATGGAGCTTCTTAAACCTATAGATACCAGATTTGCCACTTATTACATTTTACTTAGGAGGCTTGTGGAGATGAAGGAGGCTTTATCTACCACAGTGATCAGTGATATGTGGGATCAATGGAAGTTATCTACTTCCGATGCAGCTTTGGAGGTGAGGAGGTTGATTTTGGATGATCAATTTTGGGCTAATGCCAAATTTGTTGTGGAATTTATAGAACCAATTTGTGATATGATCCGCTATGCGGATACAGATGGTCCATGTTTAGGTGAAATTTATGAAAACATGGACTCCATGTGTGAGAGGATCCAAGCCATCACAAATAGGAAGGATCCTACTTTGTGGCCACAACTGAAAGAGTTTATACATGGGCGGTGGAATAAATTGAACACCCCTCTTCATATGGCAGCTTATGCAGTTAATCCAAAATGGTAGGATCCCACCACAGGAAGGAGGCCTCCTTCCCAAGATAGAGAGGTGTTCAAAGGATTCTTCACCGCTATAAAGAAAATTTATGGTGATACAGAAGAAGCCTTTGACATACGAACTCAGTTTGCCCAATTTTCACGTGGTCAAGGTGTCTTTGGTTCACATGCAGCTTTGGCCGATAGACGCAAGAAGAAGGATCCAATTGATTGGTGGTGGCTTCATGGTGTTGATGCTCCTGAGTTGCAGCAGTTTGCCATACGGTTACTTGGACAGGTAACTAGTTTGGAGTTCCTCATCTTATTTCTCATTTAAATTTTTGTATTGGATTTTCAGTTTTCATTTTAGCTTTTCTTTTTAAATTTTTAATTAATTTAATGGGCTTCCCCTAATTTTCCAGGAAGCTAGTTCTTCATCTTGCGAGAGGAATTGGAGTACTTATGCCTTTATATATTCAATAAAAAGAAATAGGTTGGGCTCAAAGAAGGCAGAGAACTTAGTGTACATTCATAGCACACTTCGTCTCATATCTCGAAAAGACCCTGGGTACAAGGAGGGTCCTTTCAAGAGATGGGACCAATACACAGATGATGCTATGTGTGTGAATGAGGAAATACAACCAGATGGCCTTATTGAGCTACCTTCAACTGTTATGGATGAGCAAGAGGCTCAAGATGAGAGTGATTCCTACCTTGAGAGCATGCTGACTGAAGATCTAAGTGATGCTGATGACATGGCTTGAGGAAGCCATTGTTCACTATTTTAAATTTTTATTTGAGTATTTTGAAATTTCCTAGTTCATGTTTGGAGATGTCTTGACTCTTTGCCCTTAAGGGAAATTTTGAAGGTAGTATGACAATGGACATATATCATGACTTTTATAACTTATTAAGTTATTTAATATTATCATGATTCATATTATATATATCATTATGTGAATGTTCAATGTTCAATGATGTGCATGTTTAAATCTTTGAAGTTTAAACTTTAATTTTTAAATCAAAATAATTTTATTTTCTTGTTTTATACAAATTCACATATATAAATTATAATTTATATATAATATTATATAATATAATATATATATATATAGTATATACCCCCGACGCACCCACGCACCCTGTTTCAAAAAGTGTCGTCCCCGTCCCCGTCCTCGCACGCACGTTTCCTGGCAACATAGCCACCCGACACTATGGATGTCTAGTTGTTAAATAGTGGTGCCTCAAGGCACATCATTGGGTTCAAGGAAGAACTTACTGATATGGTTGAGGAGGATACTAATCTACAAATTATCCTTGGAGATAATGCCACATATCCCATGAAAGGGACAGGGACTATGACCCTCCACTTCTCTCAAGGTCAAGTCCTCCGCCTGCAAGATGTATTATATGTACCTAATTTGAAGAAGAACCTTGTGTCTGTTTCGGCCATGGAAGACAAAGGTTTCAATGTGGCATTCATTGATGGAAGGTGCGCATGTGGAAGAAGAGTTTCAAGGAAGCTATCACGATTGGGTTTAGAGTTGGTACACTCTACCAGGTTGGAGGAAGTCCACTGGGAGCGATGACATGTGATACTATCCGACAAACTGAACTATGGCACCGGAGGTCTGAACAACTTCACTACAAGGCCCTTCCCGAAGCAAGGAAGGTGGTGACAAGGATGCCTGAGTTCTCAAATAATCATGAAGATGTGTGTCAAGGTTGTGCCGAAGGAAAGTATACAAGGGGATCTTTCCCCTCAAGTGTCACAAAGACATCTGATGTCTTGCAATTAGTACATTCTGATCTGTGTGGTATGCTGCCCATGACATCATTGGGAGGATGTTCTTATTATATCAGACGAACGAGTTCAAGAACTTTTGCAGAGGAGCTAGCATCAAGAGGGAGAACACAATGTTTGTGGGCTACAACGAAACTTCAAAGGCCTATAAAGTATATGTGCCTGGTCAAAGGGAAGTGGAGATATCCCACGATGTTACCTTTGACAAAGATGCTTCCTGAGGAAAGTAGTCAATCTTCCGAGATTTAGGAAGATCATGAAGCAAGGCCTGGAAATCAAGAAGAACCGAAGGATGAGACGATGCCCGATGCTGAAGGACCAATGGACCCGATTGATCCACCTCCTTCAATAGGGAAGAGACCATCATGGCTCAGGGACACTCTCGAGGATGCCAAGGGACATATAGCCCCAAAGGGGGACATTCGTGAAAGCAAGAAGCTAAGTAGATACCAAGGGTGTCTAGCAGCCATGAGTACTATTGTACAATCTGAGCCTAGATCTTTTGAGGAAGCCGTAAAGCATCAAGTCTGGAAGGATGCTATGCACGAAGAGTACGAGTCCATAATGAAGAATGATGTGTGGGATGTGGTTCCAAGACCGGAGGACAAAGCAGTTGTCACCTCGAAATGGCTCTACAAGATCAAGCATGGATCTGATGGAAGTGCTGAAAAGTTCAAGGCAAGATTCGTTGCCCGTGGCTTCTCTCAAAAGGAAGGCATAGACTATGATGATATATTTGCACCTATGGCCCGACATACCACCATCCAATCTATCATAGCCCTTGCTTCTACACAAGGATGGAGTCTTCATCAGATGGATGTGAAGACCGCATTTCTGCATGGTGCAATAAAGGAAGAGGTGTATGTGGAGCAACCTCTGGGGTTCGAAGTCCAGGATCGGGACACCCATGTTTGCAAGTTGAAGAAAGCCCTCTATGGGTTAAAGCAAGCACCCAGAGCTTGGTACGAGAGGATAAATAGCTACTTGATGAAGCTAGGCTTCACTCGTAGTAATACTGATCCGAACCTTTACTTCAAGGTTGATAGAGAAAAGCCTCTCATTCTGGCATTGTATGTAGACGACCTCTTCCTGACAGGTGTTGTCCCTCTCATTCATCAGTGCAAGAGGGAGCTCGCTACTGTGTTCGAGATGAAGGACCTAGGACTGATGCACTAATTCCTAGGCCTGGAGGTTTGGCAAAGACCTGGCGAGATTTTCCTTTCTCAAGGAAAATACATTGTGAAGCTTTTGGAAAGATTTAGTATGATGGACTGTAAGTCCGTGTCGACACCAATGAAGCTCAACTTTAAGAAGTTGAGTGGCAGCGCTGCTTGGCCCGTGCTCGCAAATCCTACTGAGTATCTTCAACTCATAGGGGCCCTGATGTTCTTAGTGAACACCCATCCGGACGTATGTTGTGCAATGAACACTTTGAGTCAACACATGGTTGATCATAACATTCACTGGGTTGGTGCCAAGAAACTCTTGAGATATCTCTGAGGCACGATAGACCATGGGCTGAGATACACTACCGGGAGTATGACACTCCATGGATATACTGATGTCGATTGGGCTGGCAGTGTGGTGGATCGCAAGAGCACATATGGATGCTACTTCACACGTAGATCTGCTTCGGGCAGGAAACTGAAGTTGGTAGCCTTGAGCACCGCTGAGGCCGAATACATTATAACATGTATGGCCTGTTGTGAAGTCACTTGGTTGCGAAAGCTCTTCAGTGAGTTGTTCGAGCATGTGCTAGATGCCACCGTTATCCTTTGTGATAACTAGAGGGGGATTCGTTTGTCATAGAATTCCGTGTTCCACGAACAATCCAAGCATGTTGATGGCAGGTACCACTTTAACCGGGATATGGTACAGCAAGGTGTTGTAAGGCTTGATCATATAGGAATTGATGAGCAGGTCGCGGATATTCTCACAATGCCCTTGGGGAAGGTCATGTTCCTAACCTTCCGTGAGAATCTTGGTATCGTGGAACGACCCTATTCTGAGGGTCTTGTTGGACGATGAGCTCTGGGAGCTATGGGGGGCTTTGGGGATAGCTTCTCGGAGCTATAAGCAACCACAGGACTAGGCTTGCCGAACCTTGTTGGTGTGCTTGGGCCCCACCGTTATGATGATTGAGTTGGTCCGCCTCTCATGATCTGTGCCCCGTATGCATCTTACCCATTTGAGTTCCGAACTCATGGGAAGTAGCTCTCATTTGGCCAATGAGGTGGGAAAAGCTAGAGACTAGTAACAAAGACTGATGGATGCATCAGAGATTGTCGTACTCTTTATCTAGGATGACATGTGTCCAACCACTTGATCTAGGATGAAGTCTAGTGAGGTTTCGGACCTCCTACTGACTTCGGGTCAAATAAACCAACTTCGGGTTGGTATGTGACTCTTTGAGTCCATGTGAGGTTTTGGACCTCCTACTGACTTCGGGTCAGATAAACCAACTTCGGTTTGGTATGTGACTCTTTGAGTCCATGTGAGGTTTCGGACCTCCTACTGACTTCGGGTCAGATAAACCAACTTCGGGTTGGTATGTGACTCTTTGAGTCCATGTGAGGTTTCGGACCTCCAACTGACTTCAGGTTAGTGAGACTAACTTCGGGTTAGTATATATGACTCTCTTGAGTCCAAGTGAGGTTTCGAACCCCCTACTGACTTTGGGTTAGATAAACCGACTCCAGGTTGGTATGACACTCTTTATGAGTCCTATAGAGGTTTCAAGACCTCTAGGCTGAATCTGTTAGCCGGGAATGATGTCTTTGTGACTGACCCACTTCTGCTCTGAAATAAAGAGGCCAGCAAAGCAAGTTACGGCGAGATGACGCACGATGTTTGATTGCACAGGTGGATAGAGTTCTCCCTAGTTGAGAGGGAGTGTTAAAATTGGACAACTAGGTCCAAACTCCATGTTGTGATGCTCAGATGAAGACACCAATATTTTTATTGGGTTCCTCTTTCGAAGAGGTGCAAGATCGATCTAATGATCATCTTGATCCGATGAGTAGAACATTTATTTTGAATTTATTTTTAATACTTTCAAAATATGTGCAGGGCGGCCTTGAGGTTTCACACCCCCAGCAAATGTGTCACACACCCTAGTGATTGATATAAATAGAGTCAACGTTGGAGAACATTTAAATCATCTCATCACACACATCCTCATCATCTAAATCTGGATGATGCCGGAAATGGATGCCGTAAATCTGGATGCTGTAAATCTGGATGATGCCATAAATATGGATGATGCCGGAAGCCATAAATCTGGATGTCGTAAATATGGATGATGCCGTAAATCTGGATGATGCCGTAAATCTGGATGATGCCGGAAATCTGGATGTGGGATTCTTTTGTTGAATTATGTTGATTTTTGATAAGCTGTCTTTAAGGGCTATGTGTGTGACACTTCTGGTTGGCTGACCGTATTGAGACTTTGCTGGTTGAAGCATCCTGTTGACCGCCGTAACGCACCAACACACTTATATTTTTCTGGCTTGTCTTCTGTCGATCTATTGGTATGTTCTATCTAGTATCAGCGCTTTACTTTCTTGTTTATGTGATTGCTAACTGACATTGGGGATAAAAGTAAAGTTGCATCAAGCATAGAACATCTTCAAAATTTACATTATTTTGATCCACGCTCTCATACCACGTAGAAAATCCAATAAATTTTGCAACTGCTAATATGAACAATTTGAAAACTAGTTTCTTTTCATATAAACAAAATTTCTCTACTTCTTTCGCAGCGGAATAGCAACATAAATAAATACACAATCACACAATTCAGCAACGCAATTTTTCTAAGGAACCCAACTTGGAAAACCCTCTGCTTGATTGAGAATATTATTGATTGAAAAATGAGCAATAGATCTCTTACAAAACACTTAGCTTGAATAGAGAATACAATGATCTCCCTGCTTTGACTAGGCTTGAAACTCTTGCAAGAATGTTGACCTTGCCTCCCTAAATCCTTGCGCACACATGAGCCCTATTTCCTTACGCAAGAGCTCCTAATTTCGAGAGCAATAGGTGCTCGTAAAAATAGAAATTTTCTCCTATTTTTGTGCACACTTCCCAAGAGAAGTCTCCCACCAAACTCGTATAAGGTTTCTCCTAGCATGCTCTCTCTCAAGCTCGCACATAACCCCGTGCTCAAGTATGATACAATAAGTACCTTCGTTCCTCCTTTTAAAGGCAATGTGAATGGCTAAAGTTAACAAGTTTCTAATTAAGGAAAGTTGTTTTTGTGATTGATTGAGTTAACTAAGTTAACTACTCATGCAATTCGTTCCATCTCAGTTCTAGAACTTGAGACTCAAACATCTGTCCTTTTCCTTAGTTA
The DNA here is from genome assembly GCA_034641835.2 of Pinus albicaulis. Lineage (NCBI taxonomy): Eukaryota > Viridiplantae > Streptophyta > Pinopsida > Pinales > Pinaceae > Pinus > Pinus albicaulis. Next base: position 1,260,721,021 of record CM076574.1, on the reverse strand, counting down.
ACTCGCACTAGAAGACAAATAACTCGGCCTTCCACTTCAACACATTAGTTAACTGCTTCATAGCTTGTCCTAATTTTTAGGAACTCTCCTATTCTTTAGGAATTCGAGCATGCTAAAAAAAGGAAACTCGATGAGTCTCCTTGAATTAAGGCACAAATCAAGGAACCTTTATTGCTACTATTTCAACAAATGGGATACCCACCAAACTTGGAGCATAGGTAGCCTAGACCCTAAGCTTGATATTTAGGCCCTCGAATTCTCGAAAAATCTCCTCCCTAAAATTTCGTTGCAAGCCCTAGACTTCTGCCCTAGCCTTAAAAGGACCAAATTTTAAGAGGAAAAATTAAGGGTGAAAAGTAGAGATGACCACCAAGGACTTGGATTAGTGCCTTGTCCTTTGGGCATATGGAGTCATAGGATGTTCAATATGAACTAAATCGTCTCTAAGGAGGCTTAAAAATGATGCCCTAAGTACTACGTTTAAGCATTTACCCACTTTAAAAATAATGGAATTTCATGGAGATTTCAAGAATTTCCTCCACTAGAAACATTCATTACATTCCATACATTGAATAACATATGCAATACTCGACTAGAAATCCTTCCAAAATTGATTTTCAATAATTAGGGCACAATTAGCACGTTCTAGAAGCAGCAATTCCATACATTAAACAAATTCAAGAGAAAAATTACATCAACATTAAGCACTTACAAGATGACATGCAATATATCCATCCAAGATCAAGAAATAGCTCCAAAGAAGAAATACGAATTAGCTCCAAATGTCAAAATGCATTCCAAAAGATTCTCCAATAGCCAAAGAAACAAGTGTGAGTTCTTCTCAAGAGATCCAATCCAAGTGTGATTATGATAAGTAGTTCAAATGAGCTCTCATATATTTATACATGATCTATCAAGTCTAATATTATCCTAGAAGCCCCTCAACATTAAAAAATGGACAAGATACATCCTTTGGTCACAAGCCGACCAAGTAGCTTTACAAAAATATGAATTACCCATCCAAATGTAAGCCAAAATGATTACGTCATGCTGTACAGCCGTTGGAAGGAAACGTTCAATCCTATTTGTGCCAAAATATAAGAGAGGGCTCCATAAATCTCGAACTAGGGGATGGCCCCTAATTCTGCATGCAAGTCATCAAGTGGGCCCCAATTTTGTGTTTGGGGCACAAAAAGTTGGTCTCATGGGTCTCTTAATGGAAGAGTAGCCTGAATGCTCCAATGTTGAGGGCTCTAAAGATGGTGCTCTCCCATGTCTTAAAGGGTGAGAAAAACCTCCTCTAGGCCTTGAATCAACTGCCACACCATGTGGTAAATGCTAAGCCAGTTGGGGCACACTGGTCCAAGTGCATCATCTCGTGAACAATGTGGGGCAATGAGCAGGTTGTTGAGGGGGATGAAGGTGCCCATGGCGTGAAATGATGCTTTGCACAACAAGCGTCCCATGGCTCTCAGCGCTTCACCCGAGGGTGACAATATGATCCTATATGGACTTGGGCCCCAATTAAGTTGCCCAACCCATGATAAAACCACCTACCAATCACATATAATGTCCAGTGTTGCATCCTCATCATTAAGTATGATAATTCATTAGTGCATCTAAGTGATCCAAGCTTGTCAATCAAGGGCACATTGAGACTTCCCTTCCAAATTTGGGGCTTTGATCTCGAAGTAGTGCTACCTCCCTAGGTAGGAGTGGTTAATAAACGACCCTACTGGGTTTTCCCAGCCCCTAAGGGGAAAGATAGGTCCTTGGTACATCCTTCAATTGATAGGTGGCATATGAATGATGATGAAATGGATGGGGTCACAGGGGTCTCAAGGCCAAATGCCATGGGTACAAGAATAGCAATACTGAAGGTTGCCCACATATTGGATATATGGATGTAGGAGGGAGTAATTATGGATACATGAGTTACCCAGGCCTTTGTGCTTCCACCACTCTTTATTTTCCTTTTGCCTTTTCTTGATTTTGCTTTGTATTATTGCTCATGGCTCCTGTAAATCAAAGCATGTTGTGAATGATATAAAGCAATTATTACCCCCTTAAGATGGGGTGGTTCATCGCCCACCAGGGATTGGGACATGCATGGGTTCCTAATGATGTGGGGGCACTCATGGGGCCCTAGGAACCAAGGTGATGGCCATGATAAGGGGTAGAGCTCATGTTTGGCTTTTTTCCACGTGTTAATTAATGTCCCGACCATCTTTTGCATTTTGTAATATTCTTTTCTTTATGTTTCTTGCTTGTGGCCATGATATTCTTTTAACTTTATTTTAGCTGCATCAAGCTGTAGGGCAACATTTCCAGGCTCGACCCAGATATGTGGACAAGGGGAGGGGATGTGCCAATGCCTTGTGGACCCAGAGAAGGAAAATGATGAAATTGGGCTTGTAATGTGTGGAGGGGAGTGAAAAATGTGGAATGGAAAATAAGACCACGCTACCAAAATCGAGGTTTCCCAAGTAGTGCTCTTCTTAAAACCATAGGTCAATAGGGGAGATCCCACAAGACTAGGATCGAGGATTAACCCCCCATTTAAAGTGAGGGAACAAAACCAAGGTCAAAGCCCTTCCTTCTTCCAAGTCACCCAATAATCCATGCCCAAGATGCCCAAGAAAAATAAGCATAAACACCCAATCGCACAACGAAAAACATACCATTTGGGTTGGATTGCCCACCTTCTAACATATGCTCTTGACAGATGAGCGAGGGGACATATGACTGATGCAGTGAGCGGAGATCAAATGGCACAACATATTGGCTACATCAATGTCTGTCAGAGGTTGTTGGCTGCCAGTTGAAGAGATAACAAGGAGAAAATTTCTCCTATGGGGTCACCCACTTTTGGTGGGTAATAGGTTTCATACCTTGAGACATGGGAGGGCTAGCGCCACATTGAAAGCCCTCAATGTACGAGCAAAGACAAGTATTCTAACCACCTAGAGACCCATGAGAACACTTTTGTGCCCCAAAACCAAAATTGGGGTCCACAAAAGGAGTTTGACAGAGACCTGGGGGTCGACCACTAGGAGATGATTTTAGAGGGCCTCTACACATCATATGGCATCTTTAGCCCTTAATGCAAGCTCTAGGAGGGCTCACGCATGCATGATGTCAGCATATCTACTATTTCGGCTCACATGTGTGGGTTAGATTTGATTTACTACACTGGCTACTAGAATGGCTTTTGACCTAGGCATGTTAAGACACATTATTTTATTATTTTGGGGGTTAGTAGGCTAAAATTAAGATTTGAATTCCTCCTATCAATGGAGGAATCGTTCATCCTCATAACTCATCACATAAGACTTGGATTTTCGGCCTCCTTGTGCATTTTTAGCCTCTTATACTTGTGGGGAATTTGGATCTATTGATGCATTTTGGTGTTTGGAGCTAAATTGTTGTGCTTTGGAGCTATTCTTTGGATGAATGGATGGATCTTTTACATGTTATCTTGTAAGTGTACCTAATTGTTGAATATCTTTCTTTTACATGTCTAATGTATGGAATATTGTTGATTCTAGGGTTTGCAATTGTGCCCTAATTTGTTGAAGATATATTGAATGTTATTCTAGATTATTTATTGCATGCATTACTCATACATAACATGTGAATGAATGTCCTAGTGGTGATCTTTCATTAGCTCTCCCATGAAAATTTCATTTTTCCATTGCATAGATAATTACTTAAAGTATTGGTGCTAGGGCATCAAAATTTTGGCCTCCTTAGTGACTATTTGGCAAATTTAACACATCATAGACTCCATAATCCCAAGGAATAAGGGATTGGTCCATTTGGTTGGTGATCAAACTTTCCTTTAATCCATAATTTATCTTTCTCCAAATTCGGCACCGTCAAGGCCAAGTGAGCTAACTAGGGCTTGATGTGAATCCTTAGGCAAGATGAGTTTGTGGGATTAGAGAACCTAAACATCAAGGGGATAGCATCTGCCACGGGTCTCTATCTATCCTTTTGGTGGGCATCCACTTCAATCTTGTCCATAAATTTTCTTTCCCTAGTGGTTTTCCCTAAAGGGGAACCCTAGTCTAGTTTTGCTTCAGCTTAGGGGTTTCTTTGAAGATTTCATAAGCCTTGGTTTTGCTATAATACATTGTTGGAAACCTTTTCTCCTAGCCATGACCTTTGGTTACAGCAACACTCAACTCATCAATAAAGCCCTAGGTCTTGGGTCTCACCAAATAGGCCTATCAAGAAAGTGAATTGCCTCCAATTGGAGCTTTGAACATAAATTATGCCTTTCTTGTAGAAAGCCTTAGAGTGTCACCTTCTGCCTTAACCTTAGGTGACCTTCTCACATACCGGGACTCCTCCCATTGGTGAAAATTCGTAAAGAGCAGGGGGTCTTGGTTGTGTTGACATTGGGCCACTACCCCATTGTTGTCTCTTGGTCTAATGTTAGCCTTGTAGGGTGCCCCTTTGCAAGGCCTGCTAGATTTTGCGGCAACAGGAACCATTTGTCAAGGGAATCTACACTCATAAAAAACTTCCCAATTGGGAAAGGATTTGGGATGACTACCTCCAAGAAGAGACTCGAGAGGAGTATAAGGCCAATGGGAAATGAGATGGAGAAGAGAACCTAACCCTAGTCAAAATGGCCAAGAACGGCAAAGGGAAGGGTTTCAAAGGTAACAATGAGAGGGTGTTAAATTGTGCAACTAGGGCCAAATTCCACTTTGGACAACTCATTTGATGGAGCTCATTATTGCATTGAATTCCTCTTTTCAAGAGGACCAAAATTTACCTAGGTTCACTGAAATCGAACAAGGAAAAATATATTTCTGAAGTGAAGCCCACATGTGAAATTGTCAAGGTCGGCCACACCATCATGTCGACTCATGAAGCCCAAGAGACATATCTTTTGACCCACATTGACTCATATAAATAAGAGAGACCTCAAACCTCATTTGGCATCATCACAACTCATCAAATCTTCTCTCTCCTTATCTGATTGGGTCGTACAAGTTGCAGGTAGCTTGTTTCTCTCACACGTGCAGATTTCAGGAGGCAGTTTGATTGGGCGCTGACTTTTTGTTTCAGCTGAGTTTGACCAACTTTGACCGAGGCTCTCTTGATTAGATTTAACTGTGATTTTTGGAGGAATATTTTTGTTTTCCCAAGCCACATTGATTGGCACAGAAACCAAGGATTTCTGGCCACTTTGACCTGTGTTGACCACAGGCCTATTTGACCACAACGCTGACTTCAGTTTGACCAAGTTTGATTATTGGTTTGCTGACTGTTTTGGGTTGACTTTTACCAGCAAGGAAGGTTGAATTTGATTGGGTTTGACAGAGCTCCAAGTGGATTGTTCGCTGCTACATTGACCACCGTTGACTATCTGGTTAGGGTTGTTTGACTATTGTTGACTGGAAGCAAAATACTGTTGTTTTGAAAGGGTTGCTTTGGATAGTGTATTGGATCACTTTATTGTCAAGTCAACTTTGACTTTGACTTCATCATTGTACATTATTGGATTCTCTCTCTGCTGAACAATTTTTTTTTTAGATCTAGGGTAATCGGTAACTGGTGAGAGTTGCCTGAGCAAGGCCCGGGTTCAAATCCAACTGGCTGCCACTATAAACCTAGGCTAGGTGCAACAGCCTGCAAGCCGCACACAATAGCAATTAACTTATGCCTCAACAAGAGCCGAGACGTCCGCTCTGGGGTCGCCTACTCTTCTAGCCAAGACACAACAGGCATACGTCTCCACGGAGATTTGAACCTTGGTGGATTGAAAAGGTCGTGGGCTTGGCCCGGAACAGTTAATCTCTCGCGGCGAGCCACGCCCTCGCTCAGGATTGAGCACAGGACCTGTCCGTCTTTACGAGAGCGACCTTACCACTACGCCGCCTCCACAGACCACCTCTCTCTGCTGAACAATTGATAATAGATAAGAAGAAGGATTAAGGGTTTCCCCCTTGTGGGGTTTGACCCTGGCATTAGCCAAAATTTTGGTGTTCTCTTGTCTTGGCTTGTCTTCCGCATTTTATTGTTTATGTTCTATCTACAGTTACTGTCAATGTGAATTGATGGTTTATGTCATTGCTATTGGAAAATAATTGGAAATTATCATTGGTCTAATAAAAGGACATTGAAGTAATTGTTGCAACCATAGAACATACCATTGTTATCTAAAATTAACATGGTATCAAAGCCTAGGTGAGGACAAGCCTATTACCCACCACTTCGTAGGAGAAATGTTTTCTCCATGATGGACCTCAGCCAACAGCCCCTTGCAGCTTTCAACTAGCTCGTTGTGCCATTTCTCCGCCACCTGAGCCATGTAGAAATTTCTAAATCTTAATTCTTATGCAGAAATTATTTTTGTTAATCCGGTTAAGCTTCTCCTACTTGTACAAGTTATCAGCTGAATAAATTCAAGTTAACATCAAAGCAAAACACATAACAGATCTCTACCAATTCAGATCTAGAATAAGCACATGCACACATAAACAAAGTGACATGGTTATTTCTGGACAAACTATCCCCGGAAAAACCCTATGTGGGAAAATTGGTCTCTCGCTGCTGGAGGGCTCTATTATTAAGAAAAATTCTAAATACACAACTTTGGGTTCCAGATCTAGAAAACCCTACAGAGAAAACTCTAGATCTGCAGCGTCTGGCTGATCTAAGACCAACAATACTGACTAATCCACACCCTCAAACAGGATTTACAGAACTCAGCTAGATCTAGGCCTAGAAACCCCAGATCTGCCCCTGAAAGACACTACGCCAGCCTCTGAAGGCCTCCAAATGCTCAATGTTGTCACTGGAAGGGACTGCGTTACCCCAGACTGGGTGACGCAGTCACTACGCTGCCCTTAAGGGTCTCTGCATAAACCCTGAAGGGTTTCCTGAAAATCACGCTGTCCTTGTTGCTGCTGCTGCCGTATGCTACTGTTGCTGCCTTCCTCTGCACTGTCTTTCCGATCTCTTCTCTGCTTCTTGTGTATTCTAAACCCCGGGATCAGATCATCCCCTTGGTCTAAATTCCCCTCTCTACAACTGAAACACTTGAGAATTCTTAGCAACCCCGCCCTAGAATCTTAGCTTAGCTTCAGTGCTCTACCACTGTGTGTCTTACAAATGACCCCAAGCCTTTCCTTTATACTTTTCTCGTTGACAAATCAACGGCCAAGATTAAATCTTTAATCAATGGCTAAGATTAAAAGAAAGCTTGATCCGTGTGACTTAAGACAATTTCATCACATGTTTAATTAGATTCACTTTAATTATTTTATTTTCCTAAGTTTTATCTTAGGAAATACATTAAAATAATTAATTAATTTAATATCTCCTAAACCAAATGAAATTTCCCAAATCCATTTCTGGGTCTTGTAGATCAGGTGAACTCTAGTCCTTCCTCAAAATTTGGGACCTAGAGCACAACTGATGCTACCCCAAATACACAAAATCTCAACAAGCCAGCCATGTGGTCCCTCACCCATCTGTTTTGATCATATGTTTGAAGGTGGGCCTCCCGAATATAACGATATGTCTAGTCATTTGCTAATTGAGTATTAGGTTTACTTATCATTGGATACTTCTGGGCATGGATTGATGGGGGGATTTGACAGAAAGAGCGAGCTTAGCTTGTGCTCCTGTCCCTTTGATCACTTTTGGATGTTACCCTTGGATCTTAGTCCCATGGGATCTCCTTTATTGACCATTTGGTTCTAGGGTGGTACTACTTGGGAAATCTCGACAGTGGCCCCGCTCCTTTGTCCGCATATATTACTCCCTTTCCACCAACCATACACCCATTCAACATTTCTCCCACCTAGGTCCACATTGCCTCTTTGGGTCCACATAGAATCAACCTCCCTATCCCTTTGCCCCCACCTTGGATCAGGCCTGGAATGATGCCCTAGAGGTTGAAGCAGCTAAAAAGAAAAGTAAAAGTATAAATGGCCACATTCAATAGGAAATTGTCCCACAAAATGCAAAATATGGTCGGGACAAAAATAATTAGCATGTGGCCAAAATCCAATACATGAGCTCTACCCCATACCCATGGTCATCACCCTATTTCCAAAGGCCCTAGATGAGCCTCTTTTATCATTCAAGAACCCACAATTGTCCCAACCCTTGGAGGGCAATGAATCACCCTACCTAAAAGGGGGTAATCATTGTTATATCTTACACATCATGCTCTTGTCCTTTGAGCCCCGAGCAGTTCATTAAAAAAAATCATAATAGGCAAAAGGAATATAAAGAAGGGTGGAAAAATCAAGGTCGTGGCACCTCATGCACCATGATTGCTCCCTCCTACACATAATATACCTAGGTGTGGGCTTTCCCTTCTCTAGCTACCCTTGAGCCCAATATGTGGCCCGACACTGCCCCTCTCATTCCTTATTCCATTTCACTTCTTTATCACTTGCCACCCCCATTTGAGGGATGTACCTTGGACATACTATCCCTTCTAAGGGTAGAAACCACCTAATAAGGTACTTGGCTAACCCCTTTTCGAGCTTGGAGACATTGGCACATGTCAAAGCCCACTACAGAAGGGCATGCCATTATGAAGTGCCCACTTTGTTGTCTATGGTTTGTAAACTCTTTTACACGATTACTCTAATGAGTTGTTGTACTAGAAGGCTAGGGGACGCATTGGATCTTATACAGGATTGCAGATGGTGTCCATTTGGGTTTGGTATCCCTATATGGGGTCCGAACCTCCCAAAGGGATGCATTGGCACATGTAGGGTGTGCGTAGAGAGCCATGATCCTCCATAGCAGCAGATAGTACTCCATGGATCCCCACCGATGTCCAGAGATTACTAGAGATCCACCTTTGGGACAAAGATGATGCACTTGGTACACTATGCCCAACAGGCCCCACAGGAGCACCACACACTTGGCAGGTGTCCCAGGACTTGTACGATGACATGGCAGTGTTCATTCCATCATTTGAGCCCTTACATATGATCTACAGGCATCTTCGACTCATATGGAGACCCATGGGGTCATTGGTGTGCCCCCAGACCCATTGGGAACACCACAGGTCTACTACTTGGAAAACAAGGGGCCACCCCCTTGTCCATCACATTTTGAGGAGTTTATTCATCATTATGGCACTTTTGGACATCATTAGGCCTTTTGGAGGGCCCCACGACATGCATATATTATTATTTGACCTCCTAAGAGGCTTATTATTTCATTTATGAGCTAGCTTGGTGGGCTTGTCACCAAAACTTGGTTTATTTGCACATTATTTTATTTCTAGGGGATGGAGGATCATTGTTAGGATATTCTGACACATAGGAAATAGTTAAGAATAACTTAGTCTAGTGTAGAGTTAGGTAAAGTGTGTTTCTTTACCATGTACATTTGTAACTTATAATCCGACGGTCACGATTTTAGTGATCCGACGGTTATCTCTCACCTCGGTATTAACAACACTTGATCCGCGGCTTAACACCCGATTGGTCCATGATCTCTATTTAAAGAGCATAGAGGGTCATTTGTCCGGTAACCGTTTATGAGAGAAACATATGTAACTTTTCTTTTTATATTAATAAATTGCCTGAAGTGGCCGCGTTGGCTCAGGCCATGGACTGTTTCCCTTCTTGAGGGTTTTAACCACGTGATTATACTGGTGTACTGATTTGTGATCTGTTTGTGAGCGGTGACCTTTGGTTCTTGATCTAAGGAACTTACCCTGTAAATTCCTACATGGTATCAGAGCTATTTTGAGGGTCGCGTCCATTGTTGATCAAAATCCGAAGCCGATTTGACTGCATGTGAATGCCGTTTTGTAGATCTACTATTTCTGAACTTTTTTGGGATTGGAGAACTGCTCTATTCTGTCCGAAGCATTTGTTACAGTGAGGAACGCCCTTCGTTTCATGCGAAAAGGTTTCCGGCTGCCCAAGTTATGACATTTTAGATCTGGAGATATAAAGCATCTATTTTGCAATTATATTTGTTAATAGTTCTACTTATTTCGGTTTTTTTTTTTGTTTTTTTTCAGTATCAAGATTTTATTTATTTGTCGGATCTATACCCTCTTCTCTGTGTATGCTCTTTGTTGTGCGCTGCGTGCGATCTCGGCAAATCAGAAACAGGAAAAAGGGATTATTTTTGCTACGTATGCTCTTTCCCCGCATCTTTGTGCGATCTCGGGAAATCAAAAATAGTGAAAAAAGTGATGGTTGCCGGTAAGGCTAACCGAAAATCTAACATTCTGCCGTAAGGCTTTGCATTTCGTTTTTTTGTTGCTCGTTTTTGTGTTTTTTTTTTTGTGCAGGAAAGGCACGCACACCAAAGAGTAAAAAAAAAAACCCCCCTTCCTCCTTTCATACAATAACGTGATCCTTTTACTATCTCACTTGGTGAGGGGTTAGTTTATGAGAATAGAGGTCTTGGGTTCAAGTCTCCTTCTCAAGAGTTTTTTGTAAAAATATTTTGTTCAAAGGGGAGGAATTTTTTTTAAAAATCCGCACTTCATCCCGTTCCCGTAACTATTCGACATCTACAACTCAGATTTTTCAAAAGGCATAACTTCTTCATCCGGAAGCCGTTTTTTTTAAACGGCCTAATTTTTCGAGATCTTTGCATTGGAGCAGTTAGTTTCAGCTTTTCTCAACTTCAGATTTTTTTTTTAAATGGAAAGTGCATGCCCGGTTATTCTTAACAGCACCAATTATTTCCAAAGGCTAGCTCACATGGTAGATATACTTAAAAGTAAAAGGCTTTATAGAATAGCCACAGGACAAGAAACTAAACCTTCCGATGATGATAAAGATGCTAAATGGGAAAATAAACAAGATCAAGCACGAGGGTTGATACGAATCTCCATTGCTCAAGACCTTCGATTTCATATCCTTGACATTGACACCCCTGATGAAGCCTTGGAAAAGTTAAAAACTGTTTTTGGCATTCAAAATCAAATCAGGGCCCACCAGCTTGAAAATGAGTTGCTTACTTTGGACCCCAATAATTTCTCCTCCATTGAAGATTTTTTGTCCAAATTTAAGACCCTCAGAATTCTTTTAGAAGGTTGTAAGATCAAAAAGGACGATGGTAGCCTCATCTATTGCATTCTTACTAAGCTTGGCCCTGCATACTCTGTATTTGTTTCCGCCTTCCATTCCACTAGAGAAGCCATCATTTCTTCAGGAACCACCTACAAGAATCCCTCTTTTGATTCCTTTTGCGATTCTTTGATAAGAGAACAAGAAAAACTTTTACACCTTGGTCTTATCACTGCTGGAAACGCTTCTAAGAAAGCCTTAGTAGCCCAACAACAACCATATCAAAAGAATCCCAAGAAGCAGTATCCTAAAAAATATGGTCCTAAACCAAACAAGGGCCCTAAGCAATTTCAGCCACAAACTGAAAAATCAAATCACCAAAATAATAAGGCAAATCAAAACAAAGGGAAGAAGATAGATAGACATTGCAACTTTTGCAATCGGGATGGCCATATAGAGTCCAAATGTTTTAAGAAGATGGAAGCCTTAGAAGCAGCAATGAAGAAGCACAACATCAATTTGGAGCACTCTTCACCTTCATCTTCAGGCATGGCACTTTCTACTTGTGGTTGTCCAGCATCAAGATCTGGTTATGCATTAAATGTATCTTCTTCTTCTCCTTCTCATGAGTGGCTCATTGATTCTGGAGCTTCTTACCACATGGCTAAAAATAAATCCATGTTTTCTTCTTTAAATGATCGTAACACCAAACATATTTATGTTGGTGATGATATATCTCTTAGTGTTGTAGGATCTGGAACCATTCATCTAGATAATGGTCAGTTTAATGATGTACTATGTGTTCCTACCTTGTCATGCAACCTTCTATCTGTTTATTAGATAACTCATTCAAGTGAAGGGAAAATAGTAGAATTCTCACCTCATGATGTTGTAATCAAGGACCTCAAAGATCCTAAACATATTTTAGCTACTGGCATTGCTGATGATTCCACAAGGTTGTATAAGTTTGACAACTTTGGGTCATCATCTCTTCCCTTTGTTTTTGTTGCTCATAATGATGATGTGAGAAAACTTTGGCATGAGCGATTTGGTCACTTAAACTATCGCTCTCTTCAAACTCTATGTAAGGAAAATATGGTGATGGGCCTTCCTATGGTATCTTGCCGAGATGGTGTTTTCTTCGGATGTGTACTTGGAAAACATCATCGGGATAGTTTTGAAAAATGTGCCTCTTGGCATACTTCAGCCCCTTTGCAACTTGTGCACATTGATTTATGTGGTCCACTTCCTGTTGTTTCTTTCTCTGGTTGCAAGTACTTCTTAACTTTCATTGATGATTTTTCCAGACGCACTTGGGTATATTTCTTAAAACTCAAGAGTGAAGTTTTTAACATGTTCTTGGCCTTTAAGGCCTTTGTTGAGAAACAATCTCGACATCAAATTCTTAAGTTAAGATCAGACAATGGCAGAGAATATGTTAACAACAAATTTATCAACTTCTGCACTGAGCATGGCATTCAATTGCAACATACTGTTCCATATACTCCACAACAAAATGGTGTAGCTGAAAGAAAGAATCGCACCTTAAAAGAAATGGCTAATTGTATGCTTCAATCTAAAGGAATTGGTCTCAATTTTTGGGCAGAAGCCATTAACTGTGCAAATTACATAGTAAATCGCACTCCTACTAAGGTTTTAAAGAATATAACTCCAGAAGAAGCTTGGAGCTCAATCAAACCAGATGTAAGTCACTTTCGTGTTTTTGGAAGTGATGCTTGGGCCCATATTCCAAATGCGAAACATAAAGCCTTAGAACCTAAGAGTGAAAAATGTATTTTTGCTGGATATTCTGAAGATGTCAAAGGATATAGACTTCTTCAACCAAAATCCAAAAATATAATCATTAGAAGAGATGTAAAGTTTGATGAAAATATATCGGCCTATGAGCCTAGTTCGGCAGGTGTGCCACCTTTGGCCTGCGAGCCTGATCCGGCATATGTGCCACCTCTCTCTCTCACTTCTATTTTTAATAGCATTCCTTCTAGTTCATATGATGATAGCGAGGATGACAATCCTCCTCCACCTCTTGAAATTGTTCCTTATACTCTACCGCTTCCAAGATGCGTCCGCTCTACTCGAGATGCAGCAGGTTCTCTTGCAGGTGACCCTGCCGATCGACGACGTACACGTTCTCAGTTCGAAAGAGCTTCTTCCTTATTGGCTCAGGTTCCAGAAAATCCTGATCCAAAAACCTTTGAAGAAGCCTCCGGTCATCCAGCTTGGGATGAAGCTATGAATGAAGAGTATCGTTCCTTATTGGCAAACGATACTTGGGATCTTGTTCCTCTTCCAAAAGGAAAAAAACTTGTGAGATGCAGATGGGTTTACAAAACCAAGTTTGGACCAGATGGAAAAGTGGATAGACATAAAGCTCATCTTGTTGCTAAAGGATTTTCACAAGTTGAAGGCATTGACTATACTGAAACCTTCTCCCCTGTTGCCAAAATGAATTTTATCTGCCTTGCTCTTTCCCTTGCTACCTCCTTTAAATGGGAAGTCCATCAGATGGACGTTAAATCCGCCTTCTTACATGGAGATTTGCATGAAGAAATCTACATGGAACAACCCCCTGGATTTATCCAAAAAGACTCCAGCCTTGTTTGTCACCTTAGGAAGTCTCTCTATGGTCTCAAACAAGCTCCTCGGGCTTAGTATGCCAAAATGGATAGATTTCTCTTAGATAATGGCTTTTCTAGGTGTCATTCTGACAACACTGTCTACACCAAGAAAGTGGGTAATTCCTTCACCATCCTTGTTCTTTATGTTGATGATCTTATCCTTACTGGTAGTGATCCAAACCATATAAACCATGTAAATTCTAGCCTCAAAAAGAAGTTTGAAATGACAGACTTAGGACACTTGCATCATTTCCTTGGTCTTCAAGTCTTGCAATCCAAGGAAGGCATTACCCTCTCTCAGTCCAAGTATGCCTGTGATCTTCTACACCACTTTCACATGGAATACTGTAAGCCAGACCCTTCTCCCTTTTAGTCTGGAGTCAAGCTTTCAGTCACTTGCACTACCCCTGAAGTTGATGCTACCTTATATCGTCAACTTGTTGGTAAAATTTTGTATCTAACCCACACCCGTCCTGACCTTTCCTTTGCTGTTGGTCTTGTCGCTCGGTTTATGCACCAACCTCATGAAAGTCACTAGAAAGCAGCTAAAAGAATACTTCGATATATTCGAGGTACAGTTCAGTTCGGGATTCTTTATAATGCAGGAGCATCTCCATTGTTGATTGGTTTTACTGACTCTGATTGGGCTGGTGACCCTGATGATCGAAAGTCTACTGCTAGATATGTATTCACTCTTGGTTCAGGACCTATTACTTGGTCTTGTAAGAAACAAAGTGCCATCTCTCTTTCTTCAGCAGAAGCAGAGTATCGTGGTGCAGTTGAAGCCAGCAAGGAAGCCATGTGGCTTCGTTAGATCCTGTCTGAATTTGGTCTTCATCAGCAGCATCCAACTACACTTTAGTGTTATAATCAGAGTGCCATTCAGCTATGTAAAGATCCAGTTCAGCATCAGCGTATGAAACACATTGAACTCCACATACACTTCATCAGAAAGCTCATTCATGATCGTGTTCTTGAAGTGCAATACTGTCCAACCAATGATCAAGTAGCCGATATCTTTACAAAGGCTCTCACAGAAGTGAAGTTCACCAAACTTCGATCCATGCTTGGAGTTCAGGAAAGTTGTCATTAAGGGGCGATAGGCTCTAATGCCTCCTTCCTTCTCCTATTGTGTCACTTTTGTAAATCCTTCAATCCTATCCCAATTTGTTCTTAAGGGGGGATGTTAAGATATTTCGACACATAGGAAATAGGCTCCTTTTGTGTCACCTTTGTAAATCCTTCAATCCTATCCCAAGTTGTTCTTAAGGGGGGATGTTAGGATATTCCCACACATAGGAAATAGTTAAGAATAACTTAGTCTAGTGTAGAGTTAGGTAAAGTGTGTTTCTTTACCATGTACATTTGTAACTTATAATCCGATGGTCACGATTTGTAGTGATCCGGCGGTTATCTCTCACCTCGGTATTAACGACACTTGATCTATGGCTTAACACCCGATTGGTCCATGATCTCTATTTAAAGAGCATGGAGGGTCATTTGTCCGGTAACCATTTCTGAGAGAAACATATGTAACTTTTCTTTTTATATTAATAAATTGCCTGAAGTGGCCGCGTTGGCTCAGGCCGTGGACTGTTTCCCTCCTTGAGGGTTTTAACCACGTGATTATACTGGTTTTAATCATTAGCTAAATCGAACTACTAAGAGGTGTATAAATAGGAGTTAGTTGGATTCATTTGGATCATCACTTGACTTGGAATCTCTCTATCTTTAGAGAACTTCCATTTTTCATTGGAGGACTATTTTTGGATGATGGATGAATTTTGACGTATGGATTTGGGCTATTTCTATCTTGGAGCTTCTTATTTGCAAATGTGATGCTAGTTGGATATACTCTCTAACATTGTAAGTGTAAATTTAATGTTATTTTTCTTGTTGTTGCATACAATTGGATTTTGCTATAATTAGGGCTAATTGTTGCATGTATGAAATGTGGAATTATGTGTCTACTTAGCTTATTCTATGTATGGGCCATTGTTAGATGAATGAAATGTCCTAGAGATCATGTTATCTTGATAAGCTTGCATCATTTGTATGAAGTATAAATGCTTGAAAGTCACTTTTCTTCTCTTTCCTCTAACATTGGACGAAGTTGACTTTCTAGGCCTCCTTGAACAATAAACTGAATTCTTCTTCATTATTGTCCTTGACTCCATATCCCCAAGTGAATCAGGCACTGGTTGCAATCTAGCCACAGGAAAACTTTGATCTCCTAGAGGGAATTGCGCTAGTGGGTCCCCTCACTCTCCTCCGAATTTGGGCCAATTCTGATGGTAGAATCTCCGGATACCCCAAGCCCTAGCTCTAAGATCAAGTTTTTCCTAGGTGTTCCCAAGGCTAGAACCTAGTAAGATTAATTTGACATCATTGGAAGAAAACTCTTATTTGATCCTTTCCCCTCACCTTGGCCAGGTTAAGAACACCATTGGGTGCCAAAATCCATCCCCTAACCTGGCTGGGTCCATTTGTCCTCGTGTGGTCCCATTCTTCATCAAAGTTGATTTATAAAGGACTACTCGGGAGTCCAAGTTCCCAAAGGAATTTAGGGATTGAGAACCTCCTATGCAAATCTTATTCTTCTACCTCAACCCTCCAATCCTCATCCCCTCTCCCTAGAAGATCAAGTCCCTTGCTTAAAAGTCAAGCAAGTCACATTATTCATTCTATCCTAGGGAAAAGGTTTCTAGAGTCAATTCACACCTATTCATTGATTCATACTTTACAAGTGACTTCCTAAAACTACCGGGTCTCCTCCCATCAGTGAAATTCCATAGAGAGCAGGGAGCCTTAATTGTAGTGACAGTGGGCTAACTCTCCATCATTGCCCTTGACCTAGCAGTTGCCCTCATAGGAACCCCTCTTAGGTCCCCTGCTGGTTTGAGTGGTAACTATGAAAATTTGGTTAACCATATCCTACTACAGCAGCTGATGTTAATTCTTATAATTGTTTAATTAAACGAACAATTTAGTTGCGGCTTCATACGGCAAATATCGAATTAAATTCACTACAGCCTACACAACATAAAATACTGTGAAAAATACAACACATGAAAGATAGAAACACACACACACACACAAGTACATAGTTATTTTTGGATAATCATCCCCGGAAAAACCCAACTTGGGAAAACCGGTGTAGCAGCTGAGGGTTTTAATATTATGCAATAGTAATCTAAGTACAAATCATTGGATGCCCAAACTGGCTATCCGATACAGAGAAATACTGACGAAAGAGATAGTGAGAAAATCTCACACTGTCACGGGCAATCTAGCACTAATCTGGACAGGAGAAGAGCTACCTTGCGTTGTCTCTGTGCAGTAACTGCATCTACCTATGCACTCACTGCGTCACAACTCTTGCGATTGCATCACAACTCCTGGGACTGTGTCACTCCTTCTGATCTCCTGCTGACTGGAAACTCGACCCTTTGGCCCTCCGGACTCACCCCGACCTCCAACACTAGATCTTGACTATCTCCCAACAAAATAGCGGACTCCCTCTGAAGCTTTGTGTTGCCTCTTTGTGGATCTCAACGTCATTTCTGCTTTGCACTCCCCGAATCTGGAAAAACTTCCTCCAGTCTACTATATTTTCCCCTCACTGCAACGATCTCACTCGATCTCTCTCTAGCAACTAAGCATTGCCTCAATAAGAATTCGATCACCCAGCAAAATTGATCTCTGCAAATCTCAAGTGTGTTCTCCATGTGCCCATCGAGCTCCTTCTTATAATCTCTCGTTGACATATCAACGACCAAGATTAGATCTTAATTAATGGCTCAAATTATCTAGGACTCGATCCACGCCTTTATCTAGAAGATTTGCACCCGATTTAATTAATACCTTTTAATTATTCTCATTTCCTAAGTTTAGACTTAGGAATACATTAAAAATAATTAATTATTTTAATTAAATCATCTTCGGGTGGAATTTCTCCAAACGATTTCTGGGTCTTGGAGAATGCATGTGTCTTAGGCTCTCTGCAAAATCTAGAGGCTAGAGCACATCTGATGCTACAAAAATCAACACTCCCTCTTAGCGAGGAATGTGCTCAAGTGCTACAACCCTCTAAAGCACCACTCTGACTCTGTATCACCTCCTACTGCGTTGCTGATGTCTAGCCTCACTGCCCACCAACTAATGTGTAGCTTTGATTTTGCGTAGCATCCGTGCTACTGCTAACCCTACATATTGCTGCCAACTACTGCATCTGCACTGCAACTCTATTGCTGCCGCAACTGAGAGATGCTCATCATACTGAACCAACTGTGTTCAATCTGATGCATTTGTCACCTGAGTCCTGACTGCTGCTAGTCTCTGCGTTGTTACTGAAGCCTTTGCGCTGCTGCTAACTCTGCATTGTGCCCACTGCACTGCTGCCAACTCTGCTCTGTGCTGCTCAGTCCTTACTGCTACTAGCTACTGCATCTGTCACTCTGGCACCTGACTGCACCAACTTTCACTAATCCATCCTGCTACTGCTGCTATGGGCTCTCGTAGCAAGGAATTGATCCAAGAGGTGGACTCCTAAAGGATCTTGTCCATCTTGTAGCTCTATGGGGCTACAAAACCAAATCATCCAACCTCACCCCTGGAGTTATCTCGATGATCATGGAAAACTCTTCCTCCAATCTACAGGACAATCTGTCGATCTCTGCAGATGCAGCCTGCTCATCCTACCTCTCCTCTTTCTCCCTCTTTCTCAGAGGACACTGGGTAGCGCAGTGACCAAATTCACCACACCCAAAGAATTTGATCTTCGAAACGTCCTTCTTTCTTCTCCGTTGTTCCTGCTGCCCCTTTGATGTGAGGGTTGCATTCTCCTCTTCCTTCACTTCAGCTTTCTACCCACTGTTGTTGTTGCCTTCTAAGGTGCTCTTCACCAAGTCTCGCCTTAACTCTTCTTGCTGCAAATCTGCCCACATCTGATCCCACTTTGGCAATGTGTCCCTGCCCAAAATACTTTGGACAAACACTTGCCATTCTTCTGAGCAAGGTTACTTGGGAGCGGGAGTGGGAGCGCCATTTTCAGAAGCTCCCAATCCGGGAGCATTTTGGGGAGCGTTTTTTTTTTAATATATATTTTTTTATATTTTGATGCATATATGTCAACAAAAGCATGTAGAATGATGAATTAGACATAAAAAACATAGGTTGAACCATATAACATGAATCATCTTCATCAACCACGTCCACAAGTTAGAAACATACAACATATTGACTCTTGAGTCTCATGATTCATCAATCTTAAAGTTTCAAGCTTTCAAAATTCAATATATAACATTTATCA